>JAWQUT010000064.1:2434525-2458987 GCA_033807755.1 Ellobium chinense | reverse complement strand
CCTTCTTTTCTTTCCCCCCCCCCGCGCAACTTTCATCATTCCTTTACCATCACATCATCTTGTCTTTCAGGTGGTGGTCTTGTGGATGAAGAATCCCTTGCCTATCCTGGAAGAAGCCAATAAGCACGGCGTTGTAAGCCAGAATGTGCTGTTCATTGCAACAAACAAATGGGGAGCAGATCCAGATTACCTCAAAATGCCCAGTATTGAAAATCTGTTGTCCAATAGAAACCTGGTCATCCTGGATGTCGAAACAGCTGACATTCCACTGTAAGTCAGTTCCTCTGGAGTAAATGATGGATGCAGTTGGTGTATGGTGTCACAAATATGCTGAATTTTCACCAGTCAGAAAATTCATCACCTTCTGATAAATGACTGACATTCACCACAGGGCCTCTACAGGACTGTTTTAAGTTTTTGGTCATTATGCTTACAATATGTGTAAGTACTTGTACAAAAAAAAATAATAAAATAGACGTTCCCCAAGTTTCCATTTTTGTCTTGATGACTTTTATTGTGATTTTTCTCTCCATTTATAATTAATTGTTTTACTTTCGTCAGCCCCAGTTCAACACCAATGCAAAGTATAAATTGCAATTTTATTGCCACACTGATACAGAATAGCAAAAGCATTCCAAATATCCTAATGTTGTCAAGTCAACTCTCCCAAATTATTTGTAACCCTCCTGACAACATGTCAGTGGCAGTAGTGAAGTAATATCCCTTGAATACTGTAAGGAAAAATCAGCTATAATTCAGTGAACCACCATTTTTGCTTAGTGCTTGTCAACAGGGTGCCTAGCAACAAGATCCATTAAGTGTGTTGAACTGCAACAGACAGTGCATGTAGACTGGTGTAAATCTGTATGCTGGTTGTTTTAGTCAGAGATTAAAATATGTCAACATAAAAATGAAAGTTTGACTTATTGACTCAGAGAAAAATGAAATTATTCCATGTTTTTTTCCCCAGGTTTGATGAATATCTGGAGTACAAGACACCTGACAACTATGATAGAAACCCATGGTTTAAGGACTACTTTGAGTGGCATCAGAAGTGTTACTGGGACACCCAAACTGGGACATACTCAACAGCATGCGACAAGAGTTCCACAATCCCCCGCAGCGATGACTACATTCAGGATGAGTACGTGTTGTACGTGGTGAACGCTGTCTTCTCAGCTGCACTGGGCATCCACCAGGCTATCCATGATCTGTGTGTCATTGGTTCACAAACTGATTATTACGGAGCCTGCAACTTGTACACAACTAGCGGAGAAAGGAGACAGCATGTTATGCAATCACTGAAAAAGGTAGGGATCACCATAACAGAATTTTTTTTTACATCAGGCAGTAGTAAAATCTAAAGACCAGACAGAGCTTATTCATTTCTTGAGAAAGGAAAGCAGCTGCTCTGAAACTATACAACTGGTGGAGGAAGGTGATACAGTAGAATCCTGTTATTGCAAAATTGAAGGGATCAGCAAAATCTGGACAGATTGAACAAGTTTCGTGTTCCCATTTACAGCTTATATAAGGAAATCGATAATCTTTCTCAGTAATTGCACACATAGAGTTTGGTATATTGTGCTTTCAGGATCACCGTACATTCAGGACAGTAAATTAGTGATTTTCAATATATTTGTGCAGTTTTAAATGCTTTACCTGTGGAATTTCAACACTTCACAAGATGAACCATAATGATTGAATTCAAGTTAGTAAAGTGTCTCATCATGCCTCTCTTCCAGGTCGGACCTTTAAGTGGTGATGAGGCTGTGCCTGAAACATTTCTCTCTCCTGCAACTCACCTTAGCTGGCAGTGGGTCAGCACCCCTGGTGCCAGCTTTGAGTGAAGTTACCTTGTTGTGCCTCACTCACTGTGCACCCTTGTTTTTTTGCAGGTTCATTTCACTGATGACACCCATCAGCCATTCTATTTTACTGAGGATGGACAGAGTTCCAGAGGGTTCCACATTTACAATGTCTCTGCCAGGCCATTCTCATATCTGAATGTGAGTTTTGATGCTGGTTTCTTACTAGTAGAAATCAGTATTGTGGGATAGAACAGTGTAATCTCGGGGGATACCCACTGATCTCTACTATTGCATCTTGTTGGTTGATCGTTTTCTGGAGTGGTACAAGAGTATGAATATTTTAGTCTTCCTCCAGTTATTAACTAACAAAACACACTTAGTGACATGTTATAATATGCTTTATGGGGAAAAAAAGTAGTCTTCTTTGGGAACAATATATTTATTTCTTGACATATATTCCTTGAAGTTTGCATGTGATATGACACTGAGTAGTCTTAATAGAGTTCTAAAAATTCAGTTTTGCTTGACATGGTTGAGTGGGTCATCTGTTGACTATAGAATGGGTTGATAATGTCAGGTCTTTCTAGCTGAATTTTCAGAGGATTTCCTCTGTGTGACATTCACAAGTTATGCTGGGAAGTGCCGGTGTATCTAATTTTAAGACATCACCACCAGATTTCAAAGATATATTTAAGACACATTAAGGCATATGATTACACATCAGTCTCAAGAGTAAACTGCATGAAATTAAGGCTGCCTCTCAAAGGGATATAATGAGACTTGGGCTTAGAAAAGCAAAATACCTCCGTAAAGATATACATTAATGTGTCTTAGATGTATGTGTGAAATATGTTGGTCAAATAAAAATTATTGTATTTTGAGATAATGATTTCCTAAAATCACCACCCACAACAGAGCAAAATGTAGTACTGGGCACTTTGGTACATGTTTTTGTATCCAAATTGTGCTGAATGAACACCACATTAATATACTATAATCTACATCTTCTTAAGATGTAAGTACACAGTGCACATGTAAAAACTACAGGAAGTTATTTTTTTTTAAGTCAAAACTTTTGTAAAAAATGCAGTTACAGGCTTATTTCACTGAGTTAACAATATTCATATCATTAAAGTTACAAAATTTGTCAAAATGTATGACTTCATTTTCTTGTGATTCCTCCTGTAAATAACAAAGACTAGTAACTATTCACAATCCTCATAGAGAAAGAATCTATTGTGCAACACCTGTGTCATGGATATTGAGAAACATAGCCCAGAACTTATATCATGCCTACAGATTTTAAATGAAATCCATGACCAGGTGCAACACTTCTTGGTTCCCTCCTCCTGGACTTACATTTAGGAAAAGTTACAAATCCATTCTGTTGAAAAAGTAATAATAACTTTTCAAACAGTTTACCTGTACATTATACCTAATTGAAACATCTATAACAAATCTACAGACAATAATTGAAGTGTAGTTTTCCAAATCACAGTACCGGCACATCTGTCGAATAAGGAGTGAGCAAGGTACTCGGAGATATAATTTGGTATTAATTCACCCAAAGCAAAATGGGGCCTAAAATCTTGAGACTCTAAAAGTTCTGAGTTTTCAAAAAAATAAAAATATACATTTATTTATTAAGGGCTCTTACTTATATATCACTCCCTTTTACTTTAAAAGCATTCGAAGTAGACATATTTAATTTTCGGAAAACTGCCTTTCATTTTGGTTTATTGATCCTGCTCATTACGGTGTGTCATCAGTTCCGTCATTTGACCTTTTGATATCTGGTTATCTGTTTAGGTTGGCTCATACAATGACACCCACTACTTGAAGCTGGACATCACCTACACACCCAAATATGATGCTGTTTGTGGTCCTCAATCTGATGAGTGCACTTGCGAGTTTCCACCTGACCAGCCATCTCGCTTCATGTTGGACAACGATGGAGGAAAGGGTCTTACACTTGTGTACATCGGAGATATCCACCAGCCTGATCCTAACAACCCCCTGGCTTGCGGACCCATCAACACAGGTTTATAGATTTCGTTATCTTTGTAGATGTATTTATACTACATACAGTGGAATGTTGTTAACACAGCCAATGCTTACTACAATCTCCTGCACAGTATTTTTCCATTTAAGAGAGATGCCACTCTTCAGGGAATTCTGTGAAATCAGAAAGTTTTGTTGTCATCCAACGATTGAAGACTGAGAAAATGTTGACAGGCTGTTTCTGCACCATCTAGATCATGTATTAAATGCCCATACAAATTTAGTGTTTAAAAACAGTGTTTGCATAATTTAAAAAAGTAACATAATCTAGAGCAAACTGTGTGAACTGTGTAAAGTTGAAAGAATTTTATGAAAAATGAGTGGTATCCCTGATTCAACCACTCCAAGTGCTTTGTTTCTTATTAAAAGCACTCTGGATAACACAAACTTTTGATTAACACCCTCTTAGTAGCGTGGTCTGAAGTGTGAGTGTGTTATTAGAGTTCCACTGTATTTTTAAAGGTCTGCAAGCTTTTGGTAAGCTGTCATTATCTGTATAGTATATGAACATGTAGATAGTTATTCAGGTGGTTCTGCAAAATAACGTCTTTGAGGAGTTAATTTAGAACATATGGCTGGCTTTGAGGTTGTTCCATTTAGAACAGATTAGAACCATCGACAACAAATTAAATTGGCACCCACACATCAGCAACATGACTGAAAAACTAAATCAAAGACTATTTCCTGGGGAAACTGAAATCCTTTAACGTAGATAAAGTCCTACTTAAGCTTTTTTATAATGCTGTGGTTCAAAGTATCCTAACATTTGGTATTTCTTGTTGGGGAGGCAGTATAACAACACGTGACAAAGACATATTAAACAAAATAATTCACAGAGCAGAGAAAGTTATAAAATACGATTTACAATCTGTAGATGAGCTGCTTGATAAAAATTTACAATCAAAAGCACAAACTATCTTAAACGACCCAACCCATATTTTATTTGATGAATTTAAAAAATCTGAAAGAAGTAAAAGAATTTACAACCACCAGCAAGAACTGAAAGATATCGTAGGTCATTCGTGCCTTTGGCATCAGGAAGGCTCAGGTCTAGCAGTTTGTGAACAGTGCGTGTGAGTCTTGTGTGTGTGAGAGAGAGAGAGCATGAGTGCGCACACGTATGTATGCATGCATGTATGTGCATCTGTGTGTGTCTATATTAATGTACTTATGTATGTATCTATATATCTGTGTGCTCTTGCCATGTATAGCGTGATTTTGATGTGCACTTGTCCAAGACAAATTTCCTGTGAAAGGATAAATAAAGTTTATCTTATCTTATCTTATTTTGGAAAATCTTCCAGCATCTCATTAATTTTGGCATCTACCTCATCATTCAGCTCAAGACTGTTTCAGAATGTCAGCTCCTGTGCACATGGGTGATACCCTTCACTCAGTGTAGTAAATACATGCATTTAGATATATGATAAGTAGGTAAATACTGAGATAACCATATCGCCACCCGCAAAATAAAACTGTCATAAGTCTTTAAATGACCTTAAGGACTAAGGCACTATTAATCTCAGGTGGTGATATATGGTTTGTTTTACATTTACATATTACAACAATATTATGTAAAATGATCTGTTTTTAATATTGGTAGGAATGAGACATCATCAACACATGCTACAAATTTTTTTGGTTGTTTATATTACTTGGTAAACTGCAATGAAGACAACTTTCCCATGTGATTACATGAAGTTTTCACTTTGTCATTTGTCAGAGCTATGGGTAACTTTGAATTCATAGTTTTATCTTTATTCACAATGCAGGAGTTGACCTCCAGAAGCTGCTGGCATTTTTCTATGCCATCGAGAGCGTCAATAGCAATGAAGACTTTAATCTGCCAGACTCTCTCAAGCTGGACGGTCTTGCCCTTGATAGCTGTACCCATGTGAGTGACATTATGATACCAGTGATGTTGGTTGCGTTATCAAAATCATAGAGCCAGAGATGCCAGAATTCAGAGAATTCTCAGTGCTCCAGTAACGCTGGTCCTATCTTAAAAAAAAAGACATTCAGCATTAGTCTGGTAAACTACTGAGATTATACACCAAAATTTCAAGATTGCTGTCAGAAATGTCCATACTGTTACTTCATTTGAAACAGCTGGAGTCCTCTGGTGCTAAGGTTTTCATGAAGTTCATGTTGAGTCCTCTGGCGCTAAGGTTTTCATGAAGTTCATGTCTTAGTAAGCGCTTTTGTTTTTATCATGACTCAGGCAAGAAAGAGATTCACTGACTACTTCCATTACACATTATGTGGTCAGTGATTAACAGATGCTAGTTGTCATCACTGTTTGTTCGTTTTATTCTTGTGGAAACAGTTTCATGTTAGAACATCGTAGAGCAGAATACTTGAATCACCTCATAGACAGTCTCAGCACCTTTCTGGCCAGATGTTAACCACTTTTATATCCAACAAATTCTCTTTGAATGAATTTTACTCCCTTTAAAGTTTTGGACAATTTGTGTAAGTGTCATGCAAGTTATTCAGCAAAAAGCTGTTGTTGTTGTTGTTGTTGTTGTTGTTGTTGTTGTTGTTTTTGTTTGTTTGTTTGTTTGTTTGTTTGAAGCACTCTGTATTTTGAGCTTACTCTTTGTTTTGATAGTCCCTTCGTCTGGGCCAAGATGTGTACAACGTTCTGAGCGGAAATCATCTGTGTGACTCAGATGAACCTGGCCTCACAGTATCCCCATCAACCATTGCAGCATTTGTTGTTGATCAGGACCATAATGCCCTCCCTGTGGTTGACATGCTTTCTCGGCGACGTAAGAAACTGTCCATGTTTATTATTTCCGGGAGATAGGTGCGCTTTTTCCTCCTCTACACAATTAGGTATTTTCAGCTCCATCACATGACCTAGGAAATCTTGCTCACACATTGGTTTGTTTACATGCTCTGCTCATGTATGATTACTCATCATTTATCAAAATAGCCTAGCAATCCCTAGATCACGTGGTGTAACTGACCCGTCTGAAAATACTTCATTCATCATGCCATCAGTTCTATACTCAAATAGTCAGCATTGGCAGTAGTATTGTAGTAAGATATTAATATGTATAGTAAACACTCTGGACCCCCTTTCTACCCACACTTATTTCACATAGATCTGCTGCCTTTAGGAAAGAAAAATTGGCTGCTGTTTTGACCCAGCTTTATAAGTAATGGCTTCATATTTAAAAATGTCAGCTGTAATTGTAATATTCCCACCCTATGGCAGGCTTGTAAATCTTGTAATAGTTTCTTGATCCAATGTGGATTGTTGGGCAGTCTTTTTGGGCTATGGAAGCTGAACTTCGGGATGATTATCAGAAGGGAAGAGTAGCCTAATAAGGAAAAAAGGTTTTAAAATGGTCCAAACTATAATTTAGAAACTTGTAATGTGATAAGAAAGAAAAAAAAGCACATATTGACAGTACAGTAATGGTCTACCTCCTCCATTTATCTGTTTATTCATCTTTCACCTCATTGTTATTACATCTCCCAATCACTGTAGGCATCACAACCATCTCTCCAACGGCTACAAATGATATACTCAGCGACGACCTCCGCTACCCGTACTTCTTGCGGACACTTGGGGATAATAAGATGACATCTCAAGTCATGTTGGAAGTGGCAGACGCTGCGGACTGGGATTACCTCAGCGTAGTCTACTCGGATGATCTTGCCCACCAAGCTGCCAAGGACTCCCTTCTGGACAGGTCAGTGGCTACTTCTTAATGGGGTTTGTTCAGGCAGTCTACTTTCAACCCATGCATGATGGACATGGTGGTTGAAAGTTAGAAAACTGATGTCTTGTTTAGAAGGTCCCAGGTTTGAATTCTGTGAGCAGCAGTTTTCTCACATGGTGTTTAACTCACAGTCCTTAAAAGGCCCCCTCTTTTCAGCAGTCAGAAAAGAGCCTATGCTGGGTCTCCGATTTAGCCAAAATTTTGTCAAAAAACAGACTGTTAAAGCCTAACATAAACAAGCAATTAGCCATGGACATATGTTTGGACCAATTATGTATATGCCATATGTATATGTATGATCAAGACCATTTGCATAATTTGGCCAGAACAAAGCTCTTTTTGATTCTGCCACCACTGTCTTAATCAGCGTTCCATTGTTTGAGTCAGTATTCCATTGTCTGAATCATTGTTTCACTGTGTGAGTTATTGTTCCAGTGCCTTTGTCAGTATTCCACTGCCTGAGTCAGTGTTCCACTATCTGAGTCGTTGTTCCAATGTTTGAGTCATTGTTCCATTGTCTGAGTCATTGTCCCTCTGTCTGAGTCATTGTTCCACCATCTGAGTCATTATTCCACTGTCTGGATCTTGATCCATTGGCAGAGTCATTATTACACTCTGAGTCATTGTTCCACTGTCTGAGTCTTTGTTCCACGGTCTGAAGACAGATGATTGTTTTGCCATATTTTTAAAACATAGAACTCCGACAGCCACCAGAACAAAGGCCTGAAGTGGTTCGTTTTTCTTTTTGTATTTATATTTGCTTACTTACAGTATCAGCTCTGAATTGTCTCCACAGCTCCATAAGCCAGGGTGCTTGTATTGGTGATGCCATTTCCCTGCCCATAAATGCCACCCTGACTGATGCAGAGCTGGTCTTGGAGAAGCTGAGCCAGCAGGTGAGCAATGTGGAATATTTTTTAATCATGATTTGGGTGTGAATTTATACAGAGCATGTCACACAGTTTGTCATGTTGTTGTTATGGTTATTTGATTAGGAAAGGTTTGGGCTTTTGCTCTTTGTCTCAGGACCATGTTACTGTAAGAGCAGGTGGCCCTCATTTGGGTGGTGCTGTTGTGTAGGGTATTTAACATGCCAGGGTTTGGTGGAAGAAGTTGAGTTCTGATGTCATTGAGCCTCAGGCAGTCAAGATGTACAGTAGTTTCATAGGGTTGGTCACAGAGGAGACATACTGCCTCACGTTGAGACTGTCTTCTGTTTAGATGGACATTCATCTGCACATGCTGGCATTAGAGACAGAAAATAATGCTCTGCTGTGCCTCCCCAAGCTTTTCACACCATCTTGTGAAAAAACAGAATTAACATTTTTCCTCCACACCTCACCACTCAGCATCAGCTGTTTACCTTCCTTTTCTTCCAGACACGTCTGATCAGCATCAGTGTTAGAGACAAAGAGAGCAGCATAGTGATATTCTCTAGATTATTTTTTTTAATTTTAAGAATTTGGATGTGAAGGTTTTTATTTTTTCAGTATGTGCTATGTGGAGGAAAAGTCGTAAAATTGAGTCGTATACATAGAATTAAGTCACTGGTGTCAGCTAATAGATTTATTATTTACTCTTTCTGTGCTGCTAATGTAATTTGCCCATATAAATGATGTATCATACTGAATAATCCATTTTCAGTAACAATGCAAGGCCGTGAAAATTTCAATTCTCCTTTGCCTAAATTTCTTTGGCCAGAAAATGTCTGTGGAATATGTACAGTGTGTATTGGTGCCTGTGATCATATTGTGGACATGTAATGAACAGCAGTAATATGCTCAAATAGGATACCAAATCTTTATAGGTTTGCACTTTTACAGGGAAGATTATTTTTGTCCCAAAACGTTCACAGATACAAATGAGGGAAATGGGTGTATGGAATTAAGATTAAGGTTTTTCATGGACTCCTCAATCGAGGCTTGCATGAATAAATTCATTAGCTTACCAAATAATGCCAACATTAACCCCTTGACTGCTCTTTTGACGTATGCTGTACGTCATGAAATCTGTGGCGGTCCAGTGTGCTGTTGACGTTTGCCCATACGTCATGCTAAATCACTGTTTTGTTTCGCCTATATCTGGACACAATCACATTTTTGAACAATGAGATTTAGTTCCTCTGAAAGCCAGTTGTTTCTGTTTTTAGGGAATGATGACATGAGGGGGAAATGCTTGTAGGAAAAGTAAAATGCCCAGGATAGATTTTTTTAAACTAACTATTCATTAATGTCTGTGTGAATGTTTGAGAGGTGGAGAGAGAAGTAAAGGAAGTGGATGAGAGTGATGACAAGATGGTAAGGAGGAGTGAATGAATGGACTGTGAAAATTGTGGTGGTGTCTGATGAGCAAATTATTGCTGTTATTGGTCACACAGACATATATGTTCAAAGTCCAAAGCTTGATTTTTATTCTTCTGTCACAGGTTGGAGCCAGGGCAGTGGCCTTGTTTGTCACTCCAGAACACATGAGACTTCTGATGCAGGCCAGCCAGGAAAAGGGCCTCACAGGCAGATTTATTTGGCTCGTGAACACTGACTGGGCACATGATGGCAGCCAGATTGGAGGTTACGAGCAAGAGGTTAGTTACTGTCATTTTTGAGTGTTTTAGATACAGTGGAGCACGGATATTGCATACACCTTGGAACCAATCAAAAGTTACTTATTAACAGAAAGCTGTATTAACCATACACCTGCTTATAGAGAAGAAAAATAGGGACCAAAAATACTATACTCAGTATCTATGTTTATGCACAAAGCGTGTCCATTGACCCCCCCAAACCAAAATTTTCCGGCTCAAGCCAAAACCTGTTTTGGACCCCAAGCCGGAAAATCCAGTTCACTATTTAACAATATAATCTTCAAAAGAACGAAAAGCCAAAGGTATGAAACTTCTGCGCATGCGTGAGTTTATTATCGACAACTTCCTTCCACGAGATTCGATCTTTAAAAAAAGGTACATATGCTTTTTAGTAAGGTGACTACTGAATATATTGTGATTACGAAAACAGCATGGGTCTGTTGATGAAAATCCTATGGAAAGTCAAAGAGATAAGAGAAATATGTATTAATTGCACACATACATTAAGAGAAGAGAAATCAGGACCAAAAATACTAGACCCAATATCGGTGTTTACCCACTAAGCTTGTCTGTATAATGTGTGTTCCATTGTAGTTTTCTGTTCAACACAAGTCTTTCACTGTTATGTTGGAATTGCAGAGAGTTTTTTTCATATGCAGGCAAATCGTTGGGACTCTCCTAAGATGTGTTAGGGTTAGGATTAGGAGCTGGGTTAGGGTTAGGTTAGAGAAGAAAAAGAACTCTTGGAGAGTAATTAGAAAAAACAGTATCTTCCTGAATCTTACTTCCAAGCCTAACCTAATTAGACGATGGGAGAGTCTTAGGGTTTTGTCCAAGGAGCACAGGTCAGAAGTTACAACAAGCAGGTCACTTGCTGTCACTTTGGACACTCTTGCAATTTGTTTTTTATTTTTTTGGTGGAGCAGAGAATTAATAGTTTGCTAACAAAATTCAGACAATACCCCTTTTTTATGGGAAAGTCAAATGATAGAATCCTTTGTTCAGGACAGCTCAGATGACAGAGTACGGGTTTTCCATGTTTTCTCATGAGTGTCGGTGTAATGTGATTTCTGTTGTTATAATATTTGTTTTCAGCCACTTAAACAGCATATTAGGAAGAGTATACATCTACATGTTTCCCTCCACAGGCTGCTGGTGCAATCATGATTGAAACACGATCAGCCATCTTAGATGACTTTACCAAGTACGTGACAAGTCTTAACTACACGAACAGACGGGGAATACCTGATGACTGGTTCATAGAGATCTTTGAGACAATACATCAGTGCGATGTCCTTAATCTTGAGGTATGTTCTTCCTTTCTGTTTAATGTTAACAGCCAAATTGTGAATTTTAAGTTTGAGGCAGAGAAGAAAGCAGACTATCTGAGTGTGACACCATCATTTTGACCATCATTACTGCAGTGTCTGTAATTTCAATTCAGTTTTCAGTTTCAAAGTGGATGCTCCATGCCTAAGACAAGAGAGACGTACAGGTGGCCTGCAGGCAGTGTTGCCACTCTGATCATGTGCTTTTACTGCCAACAAGATTATATTTTACCAACAATTTCCTGCTCATGATGTTGAAGCAAATTTAGTAGGCAAAATCCTGTAATTTTACTTTCAAAGGGAAGTCATATAAGTATTTGACAATTTTTCTTTTAAAGGGAAGTGATTTAGGTATTTATTTTTATTTTTAGTTGTTTACACTATGCTTAACCCTTTGAACCCTGGGGCCCTAAGCCATAAATGCCCCCTTCCCTGGGCTTCCACATGGAGGCTGACATCTTGGAAGTCCTTTCCCATAATTCCCACACCAAATGTGTCCCTGAATGGTCGTTATATTTAGCACTGAAGTCACGTTACTGAAATGCTTCCGTGTTTCCCGAAATATCGGGACTACGGTGCACAGGAAAATAAGGGGATTCCCTAAATATCGGGATAACGGGTTCAAAGGGTTAAAGCCACTCGACAGTATGAACTTGCATTCGTCACACTCAGCTACTGAGACTGACCCGAGGCAACATTTTATAAAATACTGCATAGGAGCAGCCAAGATAGTTGATGAAACATGAATATACTGTCTGCTGTTATGTTTATAGTTACCTATGTCTGCCCACAACTGAGAACACAGAGATCAGTTGGAGTTACTCTGTTAACTATGACCTTATATCAGGTCCAGTGCACAGTGAATCTGAGGTAGTTGAATAGGTATACTAAGATGGCTCTTATTTATTTATTTATTTATTTATATACTTGTTATTATTAAGTTATTCATCTGAATTGTACATACACTCATTCACTTGAATTCAGAGTCCTTTTTAAAAATTTCTTACTTAAGTATTAGTGCCACATGTATTTATATTATCGAGTGACTAAGCAATTATTTATTTATTTGTTTATTTATATGTTTAGTTCTTTACTTACTTTTCAATGTAGCAATTTTTCCCAACAATTTTAGGCGCGTGATTTTTTCCTTTGTTAAAATATTTTACCCCACCATATGCGAAAAGCACTACAAATGGCGGCACTGCCTGCAAGCCAAAATATTATGGTCCACCAAAGACATAAAATGAGGTCTATGATTCTAGAGTGCTTTTTACTGTGTTGTGTCATGTATTATGAAGAGGCGTAATCCCCTGTTTAAATATGACCCTCAGAGGGTGCCTAAAATACGAAACTGGGTTCCCTTCTGAAAAGGGTTGGAGGGCATCGCTGGCCAGCTAGGGTCCTTGAAAAGAAATGAGGAGTTTCATTGTATGTGTGTGGAATTCCTAATTGCTTGATACTGGATGTGACATAGATATGAATAGTCTGTGTTTACATACAGTTTGTGAGGCAACTCCAGCTTTGACCTAGGATAACTGAATTGAATATTGAAAATAACCACATGAAATCTACCTAAAAATATTGAACCCTTTTAATACATGCATGGCTTGACATACACCCTAATTAGCACACTCTCATTCAGAAGTCCCATTACTTGTATTTCGTTCAAAAATCTACACACTCTCCAAAACTTGGTGCAAAGGTGGATGTGTTAACAGCTGTATCAGCTGTGTGGATATTTGTTAAGAACAGTTACTCTTAGACTGCGATGTCATGAATATGCAAAGTGAACTTAATGCTTTGTGCAGAAATACTTTTCTGATGTTCATCAACTCGCTGACCATTCTTAATTTTTATTTCTTATTTTTGAATGCACAGGTCCTTACCACCACCCGTTTCACCACACGTTTCTCTCGAACCTGTAGCTTGGAAGAAGTGATCACCCCAGATATGGTATCCCAGGATCCAGCCGTCCTGCACGTAATCATCAGTGTGTATTCCGTTGCCCTCGGCCTGGTAAACATCCCGGAGTGTGAGAGTGGCCTCAAGGATATCTCTGCCTGTCTTCAGACACTGGGCCAGAGGAGGAATGATTTGATATACCAGGGAATTTCAGGTGTCAATTTCCAAGTAAGTTACATTTTGATTCTCAGTGCGGCATATCTGAGACATGTATTCAGATGAGCTAAGAAAATAATGAACAGTCTTAGCTGAATATACAAAATACATTCCAACACTCTTATTAGAAAAATACTTATTAAGAAATCCCACGTCATCCAAGTGTGCATGGTAGGTATTGTGTTCTGTAGGAAACTGCACCTCCTACACAAGTTTAGGCATAGAAAATTTTACCATTGCAGACTTATACCATGTGAGCAAATCCACATGGACCCCACATGGCTTCTTATTGACAGTCATATATAAGTAGCCGGTACACAAAAATGGATCACTTGTGGAGTGGACACAGTAAAAACACATGGATAGCCACATGAGATTTAACTGACTAACAGCTGGGAAATGCTCATCTTGGGTAAATTTGGTGGGTACAAGGTGTTCCAAGGTGTTTCATTTTCATGATTGGTTTCCTTGTTTTCTTTTCTTTTGGGACTGGGGGAAGTTAGTTGTGATGGGCAGTATAGTAAAACAACTCTCTGTCTCCCCAGGTGTTACCAGATCTGCTTCAGGATGATTCATTCAGCTTCTCATTTGATGATAATGGAAATGGCCAGGGAGGATATATCATCAGGAACTACCAGGCCAGCAACACAGTACCAAATCCATATGTTGCCTACCCGGTAAGACGATCCCGCGCAAGCCTGAAATTCTAGGTAGTCCTGGAAAAGTACTGGAACTTGATTTTAAGGCTAAAGTTCTGAGAAAGTCCTGAAATTGAATATAAAAAAATGTCCCCTAAAGTTCTGAAACTTGCATTTCTGTCAAGAAATTATGAATAAAATGTTGATACTAGATTAAGTAAGTCACATGCACGGTTGGGTGCACTGGTTATTAGTTATCCATTTATTTTATTACTTGCTTTTGACATTGTTTGGCTCTCATCATGTCCTGAAAACATACAGTTTAGTCCTTTAAGAAGTCCTGGAAAATGCAAATTTCCAGACTGCTGAAGCGCCCATGATATGATCCTTACAAGGTTTTTTGTTCATTGCCTTGGTCTTCTGTAGCCCTTCTACTGCATTCCCCTCTTTTCAGTTTAGGAAGACTTCCCTCATTTCCTTGATCTCTGCCCTATTAATTCCTGTCAGATCAGTTCACCATACACAGAATCTTTTCTCTTTATAACATTTTGCCGCTGCCACTGTAATGATTAACTCAGATTAAGGCTATATGGAAATAACTGTCGTGTCATTTTTTTAGGTCAAACCTCATATGTCATGGAAAAAAAAAATCACTGTGCTATAGGCACATAAACAAAAATGAAGAAATATATAGTCATGAAGGCCTGTCTTGATTATTTCTTTGATTCAAAGAAGTTTCCTTCTTAGTTTTCTCGTTAAAGCCTCTCCCAACCCCCTACCCCTGCCCCCCCCCAAAAGGATTGTTTTGTTAGCAAACCAATGATTTATAGAATTATTTGGACACAATAAGAAAAGATGGGAAGCAGAGTTTTGTGGTTTTTCTCATCAGGAGATAGAACCTTAAAGTTGAAAATTTGAGTGATGTATTTGTACAGTGTTTTACCCATTAGTTCCACTTAGACAACTTTGAATGTGGAATAAGGTGTCATAATAATATATCTTACTTTATATTTATTGGATTTAATTCCAAGAAAAACTGGAGAAATATGATAGCAGATGAAATATGTCTGAGATATTAATGAACACATTTGGCACAAGACACATAGATCCACTTGAACGATGTAAAAGATATACTTACTCGATATCAATTAACATTACCATATCATTCAAACTTCAGATTGGAGAGTACACAACCCAGGGGCTTAACATTGACCTGTCACAGTATGCGGGCAGAAATCTTTACAGCCGTGGTGATGTGCCATCCTCCAGCTGTGCCATTGGTGCATCTTGTACATGCCAGCTTTCTGGAGGAAGAACATGGACATATGATCCTGCTCAAGTGTCAGATCCCTCACAAGTCAGGGTAAGATTAAACATCTAGCCACATCACCTGTTTAGTGCTGAGTATCTATTACAATGATACTTTTCAAGCTTGTAAGTGGAGGGCAGGTGGACAGTCCAAATATGGACTATGGACCTGTTTACATGATGGATGCCTTTTTGCATGACACAAAGAAGGCTTTGTCAGAAGAATTGAACATTTTCATACTGTTAACAAATTTGTCACTTCTGTGTGAATGTACAGTAACTGATGACAAATAATAATACTTCAAAATTAAATGCATAATTTTTCACAAAGGGAATCAAAAGATCAAGTTATAAATGGTGCTTTAATAAAATAAAAACAAAACTGGTGACTCAGTAGAGTTGAGTATTATGCCAACTCACATAGTTTCTAAATTGACTCAACCATTAAATCTACTTCCCAGGAGCTTAAAGGAATTCATTTTTATTGGCAGAATCTCAAAATATAAAACAAATTGCTTCTAAAGCTAGGCATCTTTTGTGCTTTTCAACTAAAATACAGGGATTGTGTACAGTGACATAACATGCGTGTAAGATTTCTAAGGATGAGTTTCAATCTAACTCAAATGTTATTTGAGACCCTAAACCTTCATTAAGGTCCATGTTGATATATAAGTCATGTACCGTACGACTTAAGTGGTGATATGTGACCTTATACATCAAAACAGATGAGTTAGAGATCATGAGATATTTTTTTTGAAACAGCATTAAGCCCAGCTGAATCCATCAATAGGATCTTGATTCTCTTGTAACACAGCTAAGGTGGGAAGTGTGATAAAATTTCATAGAGGAAATGAAAATGTTCATTTGTAAATTTAATTCTATTTTTATTCATCTAGGTTGGACATACATATGAAGACCCTGCGACGGGAATGCCTGTGCGTGTGGACAAGATCCCTGGACCAGGTGACCGCTTTGGTGACACCTGGGCTATCATCTTGACTGTCTTGGCTTGTATAGGCACTTGCATATCACTGGCGATCTTCGTGTATCTGCTTATTATGTACCCGGTCCGCGGAGGTACATCTATCCTGGGCTTCATTCTGTCCTTTGGCATCATCTTATTGTATCTCATGGTGTTCCCCTTCATTGCTCATGCCGATGAGCGAATCTGTGCCCTCCGTCGCTTTGGCCTGGGCTTTGTGTACATCATTGTGTACTCCTCACTGATGGTGAAGCTGGTGGACTGCTGGAGAGTGCGTCGCAAGGATGATTCAAAGTACAGCAAGCTGGGCCGCCCGTTTGGATTCTTTATGGTCACCGTCTTCTTCATCCTTGTTCAGGTATGGAGACATCTGCTCTAACAAGCTCATGCTCATGTACATAGAATTGAGGTACTTTGCCTTAATGTCCTAATGTGTCCCAGTTTATGTCTCTGGGGTATGTTTGCCCAGCGGCTGGCCCAGAGGCCAAAATATGACTAAACTAGGAAATAAATTGTTACCTCCAAAGTCACCATAACAACAGAGTGCTTGATACTGTGCAGTATTATGTTTTGTAAGGGAAAATGTAGCCATGCTTTGGGTATGGCTTTCGCTAGATGACATAAACACAGGATCAGCCCCTCTTCTGATGAGATTGAGCACTTGCTGTAAGGAACTGTTGTAGTTAAATTTGTATTGAGTACTTCATTCACTGTCACAGCCTTTATGTACTTACACACTAAATACAAAGTCATTTACCACTGTTCACAGATAAGATAAGATAACTTTATTGGTCCATATTCTGGAAAATTGTTTTAATTCAGCAACAAACAGTAATGACATTAATATATAACAAAACACACACAAACTTACACACACACACAGACGCATGCACGCACACACACACAACTTGATGAGAGCGTGGAAGAAGTTTCAGTTAAGGAGATGTGATCAAGCCATTCACTTTTTGGTTTTGTTTCACTTTATGTAGAATTTATTAACAGGCCATTCTGTTTAATCATGGTCCAAATAATCAAAACTTCTACTTGGTGGCAACATTTTCCTTACAACAAAATGCTGTTTTTATATGAAAGTCACAGGGTAAGCACAACGTTTTCCATTCTCCTGAGGAGTTGTGATTAAGTGAAGTCAACTTTACAAGTAATTTGATATCTTGAAGTAGATGCTTATCCAATATCAGCCCAACAAATTTTTATTTCTTTGAAAATCTGTGTAACATGTATCACAGCATTTTTTCCACCACTTAAAACTGCATGCAGTCGTGCTTATTCGTTTACAGAAATGCCATGTGAATTCATATCTCTTGGTTTTCTGACTGGCTCTAGGTGATGATCAATGCAGAATGGCTGATTCTGAGACTGCCTGAATACACCCGTATATTTTACAACAACCAGTACTGGCCTCGGTGCACACCTGATGACTTTTATGATGAAGGCTTGGTACTCTCCCAGGTGTATGTCATGGCCATCATAGCATTCTCCTTCATTCTGTGCCTATTCACATTCAGCAAGTAAGTGAAGTGGAACATCTTCATGGCAAAAAATGGTTTTGAGAAACAGGGAGAGTAATGGAATAGTGACAAATGTGTGGTGATCCAAGAAAACCATTAGGTGTAAAACAAAGTGATTTAAAATTATGTTCAAGTTCAGAATTGAATTTTTGTTCACTTTCACATTAATCAACATTCTATCCACCTTCTTTAGAAGTTTGACTTCATAATTTTGCACGTAAATACATTAAATTTATTTTTCATACATTTCAAAATGCTTTTATGATGTTAGTTTGTCGCCTTAAAGCCATTTTTCTGTTTTAAGATTTGTTACCTCCCAAACTGAATAAAAACATTTATTCAGTTTCTATTAAAGATGAAACTTGATTAAAAAAAGGCAAGCTGTTTAGAAATGAATGAGGACACAATTTTATCTAAATTTTGAAAATGTTTGCCATTGTGAAGAATTTTCTTGGACTACCACACAAATGGTTGAATGTTAATTAAAATTATTTGAAAGGCTGTGAACAAAAGTATATTTTGAATACTGGAGCAGGCATCCACTGTACTGTGCAGTAGAAAATTACCAATACATATTAGTTTGCAATAGAAATATCCATTTCCTATCCAGCATGTTATGTGTTGTGAATCCTATACCTTGGACTTGTCCTCACTTACATGCAATGCCTGGATAAGTAAACTGTCTCTTGAAATAGAAAACAGGGCTTGCATTCATATATTGACATTTATAAAGGTTTGAGACATCGCAAAAACAAACAGAATAAGATAATTTCCATTCTACTCTCACAGGACTAAAAATCATCGGGAATCCCGCTGGATTTTTGGTATCCTCATCCTGACCATTCCTTGCTGGGTAATCTGGTGTTGTGTATCCATACTTGGCGAGATCAAGGTGCGGGATGCTGCTGTGGCAGTTGGGCTATTGGTGAATGCTACTGTCATGCTGCTGTTGGCACCAATCCGCAAACTGTACCTTCTACACAAGCACTATGTGCCCATGGAGGAAGAGGACGAAAAGAGAAGCACCATTGCTACCAGCAACAGAGGTTTGTAAATGGCTGTAGTCACTATTGTCGTTTTTGCCATTGTTCACAGAGTCATAACACATAGAAGGGATTAGAGTCTCATAATACATGTTCACAGCAAAGATGGCAGCCAGTGCATAAATGCACATTTCAGTCAGTAAACAAATATTTTATACACTCAGCAACTCTGAATCCACATTTCACACACTTAGCAATAATTAATTTTGCACATTTTTTTCATCATTCAATCACATGATATTGCCACAGTGTTTGTAATGAGATCCTGTCTCCTTTTCATCTGCCTCTGGTCTGGTAGTAAGGCACAGATATTGTCAAGTTGACCCGTACGGTTGCTAATTTTATTTTCTCTCTTTTCCCTCTTGCTAAATACAGTAAACTGCACTTCAGATAAGTTAGTACTCTCAGCTACACATTTTTCTTATCTAATGCACATTATTGCAACAAAAAAAGCTTCCCAAGTCCACTGATAACTGCATAATTAGCAGTACTCTCCCCTAGGGTATTTTTTTTTTGCTCACCCGTTTTGTTTTGTTTTTTTTGGTAAATCTCACTAGTCTTTTCCTTTCGCTCTTAGTTCATTTGTTTTCTGCACCTGGGGAAGGATAATCTGAAAATTTGTAGTAAATTAAATATGATAATTTCTTATAGTTTTCTCATATTTCCCTTTTTATATCCCTTTATTAATCGAGATTAATAGGGTGTAATAAATAATAGTGAAATGGTGAATGTTTGACGTTGAATTTATGCTTTTGATTTGCCAAATATGTTTGTCCATCCTCTCATTTAAAATAACTTTCCTATTATCTACATGCCACCTTGTGGCAGCCTGCACATGTGGAAATAAATGTTATGAAACCTTGTTGACTAATGGTACCACCAATCTGTCCCTTGCAGGTGCTGACTATAGTTCAGTGTATGAGAGGCAGTATGACAACAACCCCAAGCTGCATGATGCAGGTTCAACTCGTGGCTCAGCAGTTTACAGCTCTCCAGGTGAAAGTAAGTATCATTGCAAATGTAATAGGATGCTTTTATCGGCACTTTTTGATAACCCCTTACTAACACAGATATGGTTCCACCGAATCAATTTATTGATTGCTAAGCTGAAGTTCTGAACTCTTTCTTGACATCACAAGGCTTTGCCTCCAGTGATGAAATGATTACAAATTATCCAAGAGATTTTTTTTTTATTCATTACAGCCCAATCATTATATAGTAACTAAAACTGTGAGTGAGAATCCATTGTTGAAAAGCAAGAATCTGTAGAGTACAGTATGTATGAGGCAAACAATCAAAACTGCCTAAACATCATTTCAGCTATTGGTTTGCTCTTTTGTTTTGGGATCTATTATTGTACCCTCTTATACCTGTTTATTATCTTGCCAAATGTAGTTTTTGAGAGGGTTAATGTTCTTTCATGTTATTTTGTGTCCCTAGGTGCAGTAGCCTACTAAGTCAGCAAGAAAGACTTACAAAAAGACAGCTCAGCACACTGATCTATTCCCAGTGTTGAAACTTCATATATGAAACAGCATCATGACATGGACAAATGTTAATGAAGTTTATCTCCGAGCGTAGATACTCTTGAACTGCACTTTGATCAAATTTGTACAAAATGTTTCTCGTGGTCATCAAGGAAGAGAATTTATAAAAGTATGTAAGGTTTGTAAAAGTGCATGTTCTAAACACTCATTCTTTTCAAATGGGCTAAGCTGGTGATTTCTGCATGCAAAGGATAATATGTGCCCAGCGTATGGAAGATAACAAACTTTATATTTGTATGCAGAAACTATTGAAGTATGAGTTTATGAAAATAGAACTGAATTGTGGTGCCAATATCTTGCTTATGCTGTAAAAGACTCACTGTGATACAGTAATAAAAATGTTTGAACTGATAAAGTTATTCAAACAGTTTGCAACACAAGGCCCCAAGTCATAGTGAAATGAGACATCTGTTTGTCGTTATAAGAATGAGTAAAAAGTTCCTTGTTAAAAAATTGTCAGTGATGATGCAAAAATCTTCATTTAAATGATTTTAATGAAGTTCCTCCAACAAGAAGAAGAAGAAATGTTATGTATTTATGGGATTAATGAAGATGTCTGTAACAACAAAATTTGTGATGTTGGTCTTCCGTATCCTTGCCATATTTTTAAGTAAGCTGAGCTGTGAATTCCACGTAAGTTCCTAGGTGCTCACTATGTATGTGTTTTACTTCCATTTTTTGTGATGAAAGTTGTTAAGATTGTTGAGTTGGAAGTGTTTCCTTTCTTTTATTTTTTTTTTTGCTCATGTCTCATTTTCATGCCAACTGTAAATTTCAGTGGTTCGCATACTTGTATAGATATAATGAATCAATGAAACTTGTAAGATGCAAGTGAGAGCCTTCTTTGTCAAGAGTGCTTTTTATTCTTGCTACTACATAATATTACACAATGAGCAGTGTATAACATGGAACAAAAGATATTTTTTAGAAATAAGACAGCTGGAATACCATTCCCAATACTTGTAACAAAGTGACATTTATGTCTCTGTCATGATGTGGCTATTGATCTCAGATTTAAAATTACATGCAGAACTTAGTGAATATCATTTATTCCCAAACACACATGTAATAATGTCTAGCAGTAGGTCTAAACCTGAACACATACATTCAATGCATCCAATTTTTTTTCAAGAAAGCTTTACCAACAGACATTTCCAGTTTAGAATAATGAGTATGGGTGTACTTGCAATATTGGCAGAAATATTATGCAAAACAGTGAACATCAACATAACTTCGGTCTTGACATTCAGATATGCTAGGCTGGTGAAGGTCACACAGCTTAACCAATTTTACGAGGAGATTGTTTACTTCTGATAAAGTGTGAATGGTGAGAATGATATTCATCTGCCAGATGCTTATGTGCTAGTATTTATTCTTCTGCGCATCTTTCTTTCCCAGAGGGAAATAATATTCACAAACACTCAAAAACTAGGTCTGTACCATTATTGTGGTAATATACATCAGATTATATGAATGGTTTGCTCAGAAATTCTTACAAGTGTTTTTTTTCTCTTCAATAAATTAATTTATCTTTTTGAAGTAGGATCCCTCTCTCATTCACCCCACAAAGTTTAAGCAGCAGATCCTCTTGTTTTTTTTGGTATTGATTTTGGAATAATTACTTTTACTGTTAACTTGAAGAAGGTGGAACTTTAACCAGCCCTTAGGCCTGGCTTAGTTTGTTTACATAAAAAAAAGAGCCTATACCCATAATATTTTGTTTTTTGCAAAAGATATGTGTGTGGATGACATTGTTTGAGTATGTAAAATTAAATTCTTGTAAATATTATTCTGTTCAGACCTAGGAATATATAAACATTCCAAACTTTTACCCATTAGAGAAGTTTACTCAGTATGCGTTCATATGATGTAGTGATACATTATTCTCCTTAATTTTATGAACTTTCCAGTACAGATTTATTGAAAAAAATTAATTTACTTTGAAATATATTTTGTACAAAAGTAGTAAGGTGTTTGCACTTTTTAATTCCATGTTCATTTGTCTGTCTTAAATGTTTGGTTGGATCTTGATTCCATCTGTGGTCATGGAGAATGAATGACTTTCATCATCCAGGTTTACAGTAATACATGTCCTAGATTCAGCTATCTCGGCTGTTAAGATGCATGAGGGAGGAGTGTGGTGGAAGCATCTTCAGAGTCCCAATTCCTAAGTGTGTGGTCCATTTGACTCAATTCAACTGCAATCCACTTAATTTACATTTGCACAATACTAGAGATATCATCACAGTCATAGACTGAATTGCCCTTCTCAGAGATGGCAGTTTGTGAACTGGGCTATTTTTGTGCTAGCTACAACCCAACAATCCACCAAATGTCACAGACAAAGTAAGTCACAAAGTCATTGGTCAAAAAACAGCACCAAAGCTGGCATTACTTTCTTGGTTGTCTAATACAGTTTTTTCCCCTCTCCTGAAAAGCTCACTTAGATGAGGTGGGTAAACTGCTTGTGAATGTGATGATATGAGCAAGCCATATCACAGGTACAATTCATGTTATTCATGCTACTGTTTCTTGTTAAAGCTCATTGGTCAACCATTTCAGAACTGATTCAGATTAACTGTAACTGTGATGGATTGGTGTTTGCATAAATGTTCATAACCCCACAAGTTGACATTTGTATGTTGAGTTGAATGGACATTTTATGTTAAAGATGCAGGAAAAGCTATCTGCTTCACAGCCTAAATCGTCCACAGTATTTTTTCATAATTTTTTAACCCCTTCCGCGTTTCCTTCGCCCGAGTGCTTCAGAGAAAATGCAGCTTGAAAGTCGGGATTTTCACTCCCTGTGGGCCGCCATGACTCATTTTCCATGAATGAGGCATGACGTCAGAAAGTGTGAGGCAAGCTAGTAGTAGTTATACAATGAGAATTATCCACATTCAATAACTTTCGTTGGCCCTCTAAATGCTATGCCTTTTTTTGTTCATTTATGGTCGAGAAAAGTCTTTTGTTAAACTGTGTGAATAAACTGCCCAACTCAAAACGCAGCAGCGCTGTAACCTTAGGAAAAGGAGGATAAAATAATATTTTAGAAAAAGCAACATCTGTCTAACCACTGTTTGAGTTGCTTTGTTAATGTTTGCACTGCCTTTATATTGTTGTCTGCTGTGTGATTTAGTGAGCTCTCATTGGCCTAATATCATTTGCTTGAGGAGCACTTTCATACAGTTTAGATGCTGCCACGACAGTCATATTCTCTGTGTCAATAGGAGCGGCGCTAGTTGTGTCACTAGTCATAAATCAATCAAAAGGCTTTCAAGAGCAAATCAAAAAGGGGACACATCGACATGAAAATTATTTTGACCTTCTTATTTTGGTCAGAGATGACCACGGAAGCATTTTATAGAATACCCGTGAAAACTTTTGTAGTTTTGAAAGAAAGAATCGGTTTTCACTATCAGTGAGGGGAATGAGATAGATCTTAGTATGGGTTGGGTAGGCACAATTCCAGGGATGAAGATACAGCGAGAGAAAGGGAGAGAGAGACAGGGATTTGGCAAGGAGTAATAGGGTGATGGGATAATAATGTAGGAGAAAACAGGGGGTAAGAACAAAAAAACTAGACGCTAATGGAGATACATGTACATATTTAGAGAGAGAGAGAGAGAGAGAGAGCAGCCAAGATGCTCTTGTCCCCTGAGTCACTGTTCGTTACCTGCCTTCTCGCTTTTTTTCATTAGCAACTCAGGCTCTCACTTTCTCTTATTACTTCTATTCCCTCTCTCTCTCTCTCTCTCTCTCTCTCTCTCTCTCTCTCTCTC
>JAWQUT010000064.1:2420680-2434486 GCA_033807755.1 Ellobium chinense | reverse complement strand
CTCTCTCTCTCTCTCTCTCTCTCTCTCTCTCTCTCTCTCTCTCTCTCAACCAAATAAAAGACATTGTAAATGATGTAACGTCTTTGCTTCACCCCTGTAACTGTGCCCACCCATCTCTCCCTCTCCCTCCCCCTCCCCATCTCGCAACTGTTGCTATGCTCAACATGGCATACCCACGCTAATTCAGCTATCTTTGGTCGTGAAGACCGGTTCTTTCTTTCCAAACCATAAAAGATTTCACAAGTATTCTCCAAATTATTCCCGTGTCATCTCTGACCAACATGAGGGTGTCAAATTATTTTCGCGTCGATATGCCAGCTGTATGACCGGCTCTTCGAAGCATGTTGACTGATTTATGACTAGTGATGCAATTAGCACCGCCCCTAAGCGCAGAAAATACTGCCTGGGACAATAGTTGTCAATCAAAATCCTATCCTGTTGTGCGACGTCTTTAAATCTAAATGTGCCCCTCAGGCAAATGATAAATAGTGTCAGAATCGTAGACCAATGTGAGCTCATTAAACAATACAGGGGGACAAAAAGGCACAGACAACCATACATAGGCTATGCATACAGACTGCACCGTCCTACAGACCATATTAAATAATGCGAAACCCTATTATTCCAATAAAACAGTCTTTCAATTGTCTGTCATAATGATATAACGCCTCTGCTGGCCTCAGACAACCCACAGGGTTACATTATCCAAAGTCCGAATTGTTACAACCATTGCGCGCGTGGCGGCCATAAGTTTACGTCAAATATGTTCTTGCAACATGGTCAAGCTGTCTAGCCAGTGCTCTGCGGACGGGTGATAACATGTTGATACGAATGTTTTAATTCTTCTGTGAACAGTAGATATGCCAAACAAAATTATGCTGAGGCAATAAAAATGCAGAATACTTTTTCTGGCTTACACTATCAAACTTTACGTTTGAATTTGGAAAGCCAGAACCTTAATTAAAAGCTGAATAATATATTGTCAGGTAGAGGTGTCTATAGCTGCAGGAACGTAAGTGACGTCAGCGTTTTTGCCACAAGCTTCTGCTGATCGGGGAAGGGGAATAATAAAATTCTGGACGCAAGGGCCAAACCCGGTTACACTAGTTCTCTTTATTGCGTCATATTACATGCGCGCACGGTAACAGAACTATGCTCTTTCTTCGCAAAATTGACTCGGTGGGCACCATAGATAATTTTCAGAGAGAAAAAGTATTGAAAAAACGGAGAATTATTTTTGATGTGCATGTCCTACTTTAATGTAAGCCGGTGGAAATGTAGTCAGGGTGCAGAGAGGCGGGGTGACTCCCTCCACGTGCCAGTGAACGCTGGTAGCAGTAGGTGATCCCACACAGGCTGAACAAAGTGCAGTTCTTGGTGAGGCGAAGAAAGGAGTTAGCTCTCTTGACAACAGTTTGCTCAACCTTCAAACGATGCTCACTAGAAAAGGACGTCGCCCTCTCTGGGGCTATTGATTTTGAGGTTTATGCTTACTCCCTTCTTCGTCTCGTTGCTCAGCACAGTAAGGGACACCGCTCCAGAAATTCTTCGGCACTGCAACTGGTTCAACCCCGTCATTTCTCACCGTCCCACATTAATAAAGCGACTCAAACAGTAGTCAGACAGATACTCCGTTTTCCCAAATTTTGTCCTCCCTTTTCTACGGTTACAGCACTGCGATCCAAATCGGGCAGTTGTTCACACAGTTTAACAAAAGACTTTTCTCGACGATAAATGAAAAAAAACAAAACAAAAACGGCATAACATTTAGAGCCAACGAAAGTTATTGCACGTGGATATTTCTCTTTGCATAACGACTACTTAGTACTAGCTTGCCTCCCGCTTTCTGACAACGCGCCTCATTCCCGCGCTGAACCGGACGACCAGTCATGCCGACTTTCAAGCTACATTTTCTCGGAAGTGCTCCTGCGAAGGAAACTTGGAAGGGATTGACAATTTATGAAAAAATATTGTGGATTTTTTAGATTGTGAAGCAGATAGCTACCCCTGTTCCTTTAATGTTCTTTCACTACAGTTCTGTATAATCAGTACCTCACTTAAATATGGTGGCCTAACTTCATAATAAATATGTCCTTGTACGTGGAAAATCGTATTTTCATCTGATCTATTATAGACATGTAGGGCCGACTTCATTATCGTGATCCATCTGGATCATAAAACAGTAGAATAATGCATTTCGTACATGTACAATTTATATCAACGATGTATGCTTATTCTTGAGGAGGGCCTGCTTAATATCGAAGTTGCTCTTGTAATAATTGTTGTTGCTGCTGTTGTTGTTGCTGCTGTTGTTGTTGCTGATGTTGCTGTTATTTCTGCTGCAGCTATTATTGCTGCTGCAGCTGGTGATGGTCATGAGCCTGTAAAGGTAAGTGTAATGTTTCTAAATACATTGTTACAAATTTAATATCTGTAATTATACTATACTTAGTAATTTAGCTATCCTTATTAATTTGACGGTCATAACTGCCTTATCGACACGTCATCGATTCTGACAACACGCAAATGCCCACTTGTATTTCATCAGCCAAGCCGACAGTTTTGTATCCCGCGTTTTACTGAGTTTACTGTAAATGTTTACTACCTGGTATGAGGTGTTAGTTTATTTTCCACTAAAACTTTAAAAACATTTATTTATCATATAACCATGTTAGGGAGAGGAAACGTCGTTAGAAAATTCCTTTTACTGAGCTTTTTGTTGTCGTGATGATATCCCAATATGTTTATTCCATTTCCTGACCCCACGTCTAAATATAAGATCTTTACAGTAATGCTACTAAAAATAGTATTGAAGTAATCTCTAAACAACCGCAAAAATAGCTAATCATTGGGTCATGACGTCATCAGTTTCAACCAATCAGAATGCACCACATCAACCCTGGCCAGACCCGGACCAGAAGCTAAGAGGACGACACGGAAAATGACTTAAAGTTGTTCATTACGAATTTAGTCGCCAGAAACGGCAACCACGGGCATCCCGTTGAATTGGTCAAGAGTTCGGACTTCAGATATGTCAGCGATCACATCTAAAGCAATAGTGATAACGGCGTACCCTGGTAAACACGGCACTATCACCATGCCGTCCAGGAATGCCGAATTTTCCCTTCTCGACTCGGGGGACTTTGACAGTGATGACAGTAGTAGTGGAGGAGGGCCGAAAAAACGACGGCGGTTGACCCATTTGTCACCGGATGAAAAATTGCTGAGGAGGTAAGATTTACTTAGTCACTTAATAATTTAAAATTTATAATAAAAATAAAGAAGGTTGTGACTAGACTAGGCAAGATGGTAACAAACGCTTCTGATCGACTTTAGCCAGCCAGACCCAAGCTGACGTGGCCCAAAATCCGGAAGTTAAGGTAAAGCTATACTCTAGCTTAGAGTAATTGGTGCAAAATTTACACTGACGTTAGGTCAAGCTGCTGGTTAGAAATTTCTAGATACTTGGAGGTACCGTGATTTTAGCGGCTGTCTCTAGGGACAGGATCGCTCTTGCATCAAGACAGTTTATTCAGTCATAGATTATCCCGCAAACCAGTCAAGAGTCCTAGACTAGATCTAGTGATCTAGATTATTTCTTCCACTGATAATTTACTACAATACTAGACTAATACTCTCACTAGTCTAGTCTATTATTGGTTCAGGGTTAGGGGCAGGCTACCCCCAACACTAACCCTAAGTCTACCCTTTACTCTAACACTAATGCCCATCGAGACAGGAGCATCAGTCGAAGCGAGCGTAACTCCTTATCACCAGTTACCACATGACATATGGAAATCCTCCCTGGATTTCAAACTGTCTACTTCAGTCCTAAACCAACCCACCACTAGATCTAACCCTAATGCACATTATGAGACCCCTAATAATCCAAATGTCTATCAAGACAAAGACCATCAGTTGAAACATGAGACACATTTGAAAATCGTGCCATGTAATAATTTATGATTATGCCAGATTTTGGAATGAGTGTTTGATTTGTTGGGAGTGACACATATTTTCAGTGTGTCTACGTTTCATTTTCAGAAAATTGAAAAATCGTGTGGCAGCACAGACTGCAAGAGACAGAAAGAAGGCACTAATGGCTGAACTGGAAGAGAAAGTGGCACAGTTAGAAGAGGAAAACAAAGCACTAAAACGACAGAACTTCTCACTGAAAGAAGCTTCCAACACACTAGCAAAAGAAAATGCAGCTCTCAAATCAAGATTGGCTGATGCACCACTGACAGCCACCACCAAGACAGAATCTGTAACCTCAAGGTATGTTTTGCCTCATTTATCTTCACCTTATAACATTTACAGTGGAGCATAGAGAACTCTAATTCTTTAAGGTTTACCTCATTTTGTCTGAGTTTGTCGAATTTCGACGAATACATGAAATACTTGTATAAAGAAATAAAATTCAGATCTGAGAGGTTTGTGAGAGAGAACCATGATTTTGACAAAGATAACCATGCTCAACTCTTATCTTTGCACATATTTTTATTGTATTGGCTGCTGTAATCTCAGATGTGAGCATCATGGAAGTATCAAGTGTAATGAGTTAATTGTCATGAATGTCATAGTTATTATTTATGTAAGTTATGCTGCTTGTCATTTGCTGTTGTTGCTTGTGGCTGTAGTTTTATAGCCTGGTTTAATGCTTTCCAAAGTTGCAGCTTGATAGCTGGAAAATTTTTTTGCTCTGTTCTGAGATGAGTTTTTAGATAAATAACATGGAGATTGTCTACAAAATATTCAACAAACATACTTTTTTATCTATCCACAGGTCCGCAGCACCTGCTGTTCCTCTGCAGAAGGAACAGGTTCAGATTGTGTCTCGATGGATGGCTCAGTATTTCACTTTTGTGATAATGCTCAGGTTAGTGTGTTATCTCTTTAGACTGCATAAAATGTCACTGTTCTGGAATTCCATTTCAGAAAATCATGTGGACCTTTTCAAATTGCCAAATCAACAATTTGATGAAGTTAGAATTATTCCAGTTAAGCAATATTGGGATTTACATTCTGAATATATCGCAGATCTTATGGAGTTCATTTTCAGATCTGCTCATCACAAATTTCTGATATTTTCCCTCGCCTTTTCTGCTTCTGTATTTCTCCTCGCCTAACTCCCACCCACTTTTGCTTCTGTCAGAAGAAACATGTAAACAAAGATGACAGAAGCAGAAAACTTAAGGAAGCTAAATCACATGGAATAAAAACAACAGGTATTTTAACTCACAGATAATAGAAGGAAGGATGGAACAGATTCTGATTTGCAGAGAGATCTGTATGTAAATATTGTAAATCATGGTGTGAGAAAATTTTGCCATCGATTACTGCCACCTCTGATGTAAAGTGAGAGTAACATGTATTCTCAAGGAAATGGCTCATCCTCATGAAGAGTTAACTCGCAGTTGATGGTAAATCGTGCATTTGTATTTTAGTTGATCTTTATTAGATGCTTGTTTCTTCACAAACTTTTCCTCCTTCTCACTGTGTGTGCAGTCGTTGCCATGCGAAGTCAATTTCTGGAAATTCATATAGTATAATTGAAGATAAGGGCTTTGCTTATTCAAGAGACAAAGATTCAAGATATTCGATAATAGATACACGTTGACACCTTGCTTGTTTTTGTTCAGTAAGTCAAATGTTTATTCTAGAAATTCATATCACAGGATTTGTTTGCCACAGATATATAACCTCTTTTGTTTTTTAAATTTCATTTTAGCCTGATGGTTTCCTCGGCCTGCTGCAAGAACTGGCAGATGACAGCAAATGCCAGCAGCCGCAAGCGCAAACAGCCACACCCATCTCGCAGAGTGTCTGTGGAGGAACCACAACAGACAACACCATCAGAACCAACCACAGAAGCCCCACACCTAGAATGGTGGGGCTGTCACCAGCAGAGCTGGAATCCCTCAACGAACTGATCTCAATTGATCATGTTTATGTCAAGCCTCAGCCCTTAAGCCTTCAGGGAGGGAAAGTGGGGCAGCATAAGTCTCCAGTAGCTGTTCCAAATGAGGAAAACAATGGCAGCATACTTTCTCCACAGCAGAAATCCAATTTGAGTTCTCCTGGGACAAAGAGAAATCATGCCAGAGAGGTGATCAACAATCCTATTCCCACAACACAGCCTGCAAGTGACAGTATGAAATCAAATGAAGTGTTCAGCAACATGATCCAGAGTTTCCCCTCATCTACACTTTCATCATCACAATCTTCACTGCCATCTGGACTGGATGATTCGTATGTTACTGATGACCTTATCAAGTCACTTTCAGATTCTGACATGGAAACATCCTTGAACTTGCTCCAAGGCTTTGACTTAGAAATGATCAATTCAAACATTGAAACTGAAGCCAGCAAGCAGAGCAGCACCGTTGACAGTTCATTAGTCAGTGTCACATCTGAGAGAAGCACTACTGAGGATGCTTTATCACCCAGTGATCTGAATGCTGCTAAGCTTTTTGATGAAATTTATGAACACTACTTGAGCATCAAAGACTCCAATCTTGAGAATTCAGATTCAGCATCTTTGAGTGACTCTGGCGTCAGCAGTGATGCTGAGGCTGCTTCTCCACTGAGCAGTGAGGAGTTTTTGAATGATGACTTCGTGTGGCAGGACACTTCATTTGCTGATTTGTTTCCTGACCTCCAGTGAAAACAAAAAAAAATTTGTTGGTGTAATGTTGTTGTCAGAACATTTGTTTTTCAAGCAGAAGGGCCTAAGCTCTCAGATGCACATATGGGTTTGTCTTTCCTTAGGTAAGCGAACTGTTGAGACAGTGAGGTTACTGTGGCAAGTCAAACTACAAAGGCAGATGAGGCCTTCAATTTCTGATAATCCAGAGCTGAGAAAAGAGAGAAAGAATTTACCACCACATTTCTGTAATGTCATGCAATATCAAATGTTATTGGCAAAGTTGTCAAGATATCATTTATGTTCTACAACCTTCTATGGGATTTGGGGGGGGNGGGGGGGGGTTAATTTTGTGAAATCTTGAACACATCACATTGCAGTTAATGTGGAAAGATAAGTGGAATACAAGGCTTTTCTTTTGTCAGGAAGCATGCAGTATTCACAGAGAAATACTAAAGAGAGTTGTACTAAAATGGGCTTAGTACATTGCAGCTTACAAGAAAATGTATTTCATGTTCATTTTGTGACAGATGTTTTGTGACAAGAGATAACTCAATATAAATGTTGTGAAGATTCAGTCAGTGTCTGTAACTGAAGCACTTGCACGTTCCGTATAACTTAAATGGCTGTGTTGTACATATTTTATGCTCTCCTATTGTCCCTCTTTTCATCTGTTGTTGTTTTTCTAATGTGAAAATGTCACATTATTATAAACATCAATAAAACGGTGAAAGGGCTGATATTGGAGCTTCATGTGTTACAAATTTTCTTGTTGTCTTGGACTGTCAGTGTCCTTGGTTACAAAGAAGATATGGTTGGTAAGTGAGCACTAGTACTAGTAGCAGAATTTTCTTCCTCATTTAGCTGTTGTATTTCCTTTATCTGGCCTTGGATAATATTGCACTTACAGTATTTACCATGAAGTCCAGTGAAGTTGAACTTCCAGATATCAAATCATGGTATATTAATTGCAGGTCTTGCCTAGATTAGATCGAATGCAGTAATCCAGTTCTGCTGTGGCATGGATGGAAAGCAGAGACCGCTTTGTGCTAAATTAGTCAAATACACCTAATATTGGTATCTTTGGGTAAAATTTAATACAATCTTTCCCTTAGGATTATTCTCTGGTAGGCTGCTAGTAGCTGTAGTAGTTAACCAGTGAACTAAAATTAAGCAGTGATGCGATCTGGAGCTATGACTTTCCTTGGACACTTGGTGGGTAGCAGGAGCAACAATACAGAATGACAGAGCTTCTAGATCTATCAGTTATACCATTCTCACAATGAAAGTGCACTTACAGTGCTATAAAATGTAGGTCTACACGGATGCATGGCCATGTTCGTTTACAGCATCCTACATGCTTTCACCATGAAAGTCACTGTCATACATTTGTCTTGTCTTTGCTGTCGGATAAGCCTGGATCGATTCAAACTTTTCTTCAACCCCAGATCTCTATGTACGAGGGGTGTTCAATATGTCCGTAGCATGACAATGATAGAATAAACCCAAAGACTNTTGGTGGGTAGCAGGAGCAACAATACAGAATGACAGAGCTTCTAGATCTATCAGTTATACCATTCTCACAATGAAAGTGCACTTACAGTGCTATAAAATGTAGGTCTACACGGATGCATGGCCATGTTCGTTTACAGCATCCTACATGCTTTCACCATGAAAGTCACTGTCATACATTTGTCTTGTCTTTGCTGTCGGATAAGCCTGGATCGATTCAAACTTTTCTTCAACCCCAGATCTCTATGTACAGTTTAAAAGCACTAGGCTAGGGCTCTGCAAGGAGTAAATTGTGGAAGAGGCCATTATAATTATATCCATAAATTGTGTGTTGCTTAGAAATAGAAATAAAATGAGGAGTAGGCCTACCTTTTGACCACCACATCTAAACAGTGGAGCACAGATAATGCGGACACGCTTAGTACTGTACATAAACATGGATACAGAGAACAGTATTTTCGGTCCCGAATTTTCCTCTGTAAGGGTACATGTATCTATAGTTAATATGTTTCTGTTGATAAGTACACTTTTGGTTGGTTCCAAGGTGTACGTATTATCCTTGCTCTACTGTATTTATAAAAAAGTACCTCCCACTTCAGTCGTTCAAACACTCATTTATTCGCTTAGTCTATCTGTTCTTTCACATCACTCACTCTTCATACGTCCACAATTTGTATCCATCCACAGGCTGCCAAACTTTTAATCTTTGTATATAATATCCTGGTAATACTGTTTATAGGCCTATATGGGTGCATTTAAAAGGGCACAGTGCATGCCTCGAATTCTCTCAACAACTGCAGTGAGAATTGGTGAACACAACCATTGTCTAGCACAATCTCATGTGTCGTACTGTATTCTCTTCGGAAGTCCTAAAATATGAGGTTATGATAACACAAAACTTTATGTGAGCAGTCGGGAAGTTTGTTAGGTCACGGGTGAGCACTAGGTTCGCACATATGGAAGTTAGGGAACAGATTCAGGCGTTTGAAGTTAGCGTCCCTGTAGTGTAGTCGTAACACATTCAGACTTACAAGCTGAGAGACCCTGGTTCGATTCCTAGCAGGGACAGGAAATTTCTATGGTAGGTTTTTTCGGCCCAACTTCTCAAAATTGATCATTCACAGTAATTTGGTAAAATTCCTAATGACACACTTCCTTAAAATAGTATACATGTAACATCTGAAAAAATTATCGACTGAGCTCACATTCCTCATCCTTAAATAAAGAAGGAAATACTATATTATATATCAATGCCTTTCCACCCCTTTAGTTAAAACTCTCCAGAGCTTGACCTGAAAGTGTGTTACACAAATCAAGAATCGGACATCACCCCCAACCACCCCCACCCCACCACACACATTTACACCTCGGTCTCTAACTTTCACTCTAATTATACCCACTGTAGCCTACAAGAGTACATGTATAACGGTTAGGACGGCACGCGGCACACAACGCACCTCACGCGTGAAAACAAAAGTGGGCACAAAGATTTAGAGTACCGCCTTACATAGGACGACACGGCATAGCGGTAACGAAAACCGCGTGAGTTGAAAAGTCAACTTGTTCACTTTTTGTGAGGTGTGTGGCAGCACCAGGGCTCCCACTTCTAAGGAAATTTCCTCTTTTTAAGGAAATTTCGCAGTGAAAAGGAAATTTAGAAGGAAAAGGATTTTTCCCTCGAAAAAAAGGAATTTTCGCCTCCAGTAAAGTTTCTCAAATAATTTAAAATGTACAATAAGTATAAAGAATTTTGTTTCTCTCTCGTTTCACAGACCCCACTATTTAAACTGTAAATTAGATATTGTTACCAATTATACTCAAATTGTGCCAGAAAAAAAAAACATTGACAAGCTTTGTATGAGGATTCCAGTCACTGCTACCAGCTGGCAGAAGAACAGAATTACAAACTGGGTAGAGTGGGGATGCCGTATTGGAGTTTTAGTGCCTGATTTAAAAGATGTTGTTTTTTTTTTTAATGTGACGTTTTCGAAAGGCCTCTAGCATTGACTAAAATTAAGTTGGTACTTTGGCATAAATGATAACAATGATTCAGTTTCAGGCATATTCTGTAATACTTTTTATCCCAAAATAGGTTAATATTTAGGGGACCCAGCACCGCAAGCTGGTGGTACCTGTTTCCACTACCCTAATAAGTAATTTGTATCCTCAGTGCACCTATTTTTGTGCAAACTTTACACAGAGCTCCTCTACATTTAACCCTGACAGGAAAACCAATTTCTTTCCCTGTCGAATAGGAAGAGGCTGGAAAATTGGAGGTGTGATGAATGTAAATTAGCGATAAGGAATAGAACTAGAACAGTAATTTTGAAAAGCCAAGAAGGATTTTTTACGAAAATAGGGATAAATATAGGGAAATATCGTTCCTCAGAAGTGGAAGCCCTGGGCAGCACTGGCAGGTGTACTCGAGATGGATGACTACAAGAAGAAGCTCATTGAGCTTGTGAGAGCCCGGCCACTTATTTGGGACCCTCAAAATCCAGACTACAGATAACAAGGAACAAAGAAAGTAAGTTTGGGAAGATACTGATCGTAAATTTCCACCAGATGAGTTTATTGTACTGTGCNTGTTGTACTGTGCAAAGCCCCCAGTTTACGCTATTCTATTAATTTTGATATAAACAGGTTTCACAGTCAAAATAGTTAACATTTCAGCATGACCAATTTATTTCCATTCAATGTGAAACATTTCTGAACACAAGGTTGTTTTGCCATTCTTTTATTAGCAATGCTAGCGCAATCAAAGTACTGTATCTTCATCAGAAGAATCCATGCTGACGAAAGGAAGCGTGACTGCCTGTGCCGTTCCGACTTGTCACGTGTCGCGTCTCCTATGTGAGGGGGGGTCAAAGACCTGTCGTACGTCGCGTGCCGACATGTCGTGAGCTGTGTGCCGTCCTATGGAAGGCCGGCCTAATGTTATACATGAAAGTCCCAGCGTACAAAAGATGCAGGCGACATTACACAAAAAGATGCAAGCAAGTCGAGTGAGAATGCAGGACAGACTAAGGTACACACGTGCAACGCCACTTAGCAGGCAAGCCATTCTCGCCTAGTGATAGTGCAACAGAAATTCTTCTTATCACCTGTATAGTCTAACATGGATGGTCAGCCGAACATTTACCTTGTACAAAAAAAAGGCTATATTGTAGTGAATTTCATTCACAGTCGCCTCATCTGGCATTCACAGTCACTTCATCAAACCATTTTCTCCTTATCAGACCATTTATGGTTCATAAAACTCACTTTTACATGCATTTTAATCATAGGTTGCAAAGTGTGCTTTTCCTCAAACTGCGGCTTCAAATATCTTTTTAATGAGTCGTTCTAGAATTTTTCTAATTGTTACATCTGTTTCGTCTTCAAAAGATCTTTCAGGAAATGTATTATTTATATTCCATAAAATTTTATTATGCGAGTTATTGGACCGAAAAGTCGAAAAGCACAGATTTGACATACTTCACAGCTTAATTGTAGGCTTGTACATTTAGTAGCACTTGGAACTTTGTTTTAGTTAGATTTGCCATGTTCTTCCCTTTATTTTGATGTATAATATGTCCAGGAAAAGTGTTCAGCCTTCAGTGCAGCTTCCCTTAAATGTTTATCTTTTCCACAAAAATGTGGCACCGCCTGAAATTCTGGTGCATCAGTCGGGAGACAAAGCCTGATGACGTAAAAGCTCTCCGATACCTCCGTGCCCCCCTATATAAACCAGCCCCGTCTCTCACTCTGGGTTGGTCGGTAACTTTCTCCCCATTCACGCTGCTTGGAAGCTGGACACTGCCTGCCGAGAACAGAACTGTACGTCGTATCTGCTGCATCACTTGACACAAGCATCAATAAACACTGTATTTAACCGCAAGTCCTTGCCTTGGTGACGTCTATTCAACTACAACAAATACAGTATAGACATTCACTACAATATGATCCTACCTAGCAAAAAAAAAAAAAAATGTAGCATGAACTTCCACTATGTTACCCTGGGTTTGAGCGGCCTTCGAGAAATTTTTGATGATGAAAAAGAAGTGTGGGTCGGTGAACAGACGGATTTCTATCAAGAATGGAATAATGAAAAGTTTCGAGACGCAAAACAAAGCAAAAATGCTGTATGGGGACTCGAGAGACGATAGATTAAACGTCAATGAAGAAATGGAAAGAGTTATGAAGGAAACACTCGATTGTCTTCACAGAGAATTACATGTTTACAAATTATTATTGACGAAAGGTGCTTTAGAGCAGGGTAGATGCAGAAAAAAATACAAGGGGGNGGGGGGGGGGGTCCTCTACATTAGTGACCCTTCCCTGACCATCGGATAAACAAAATGCAACTCTAGATTTTAAAAACAATACAAGAAATAACATTATTCTTTCACCCGCTTTCTCTTCCCCCGTTCCCCACCCACTACCACCCTTTCATAATATCTTATATTTATGTTAAGTACAGTATATATATAGAGAGAGAGAGCTTCGGGTTGAACAGCTCTTTGAACTACAGAGGTAAAGGTAGAATTTTAATAAGTAGGAAGTGTCTTCAGTGGTGGCATGCCACCTATAGAGATAAAATTAAAAAGTTGGGCAAAATTGTATGTAGGTAATATATTTGTGCATGCTCGTTGTTCCCCCCCCCCTTTTTTTTTTCCAGTCCGACCCAAATTTTGCATCAACAGAACTGACAGCATTCATTCACAGGTTGTGGTTAGTAACTCAAAATAGTAGTCCTAAGTCAGGCCCTTTTTATAACACTATAGAATATAGGAAGTGAGCTTAGGAGTCATTCATGTCCGTAACGTGCCCACGTTGTGTGTTTTAATTTTAGTATGCAAGGGACAACTGCACTTGTGTTTCGTTGTACAGCTGTATAGAGAATAGTACATGTATTGTATGTGACTTGTTTTATATTTGGTAGGCCCTACTACAAAATAATTATAGAAAATAATCGGGGTGGGGGCAAGGGTGGAGAGGGTCACGAGCACCCGGTGAGCCAATGTCGTGTATGATTGACTGGAAAAGAAAATGATTTAGAAAGCAAACAAAAATAGTGTATAATACTTTTAAAACGTAGTTATGAGCGGAATGTCTTGGATTCCCTATGGATATGTCCCCTATAAAGTAGGACACGCACATCAAAAATAATGTTCCGTTTTTTCAATACTTTTTCTCTCTAAAAATTATCTATGGTGCCCACCGAGTCAATTTTGCGAAGAAAGAGCATCGTTCTGTTACTGTGAGCGTATGTAATATGACGCAATAAGGAGAGCTAGAGTTACCGGGTTTGACCCTTGCGTCCAGAATTATTCCCCTTCCCCGATCAACAGAAGCCTGTGGCAAAAACGCTGACGTCACTTACGTTCCAGCAGCTGCAGACACCTCTACCTGACAATGTATTGTTCAGCTTTTAATTAAGGTTCTGGTATTCCAAATTCAAATGTAAAGTTTGATAGTGTAAGCCAGAAAAAGTATTCTGCATTTTTATTGCCTCAGCAATATTTTGTTTGGCATATCTACTGTTCACAGAGGACTTAATCAACATGCTATCACCCGTCCGCAGAGCACTGGCTAGACAGCTTGGCCATGTTGCAAGAACGTATTTGACGTAAACTTATGGCCGCCACGCGCGCAGTGGTTGTAAC
>JAWQUT010000064.1:2404175-2419151 GCA_033807755.1 Ellobium chinense | reverse complement strand
GTTGTTGTTGTTGTTGTTGTTGTTCAAAGACGGACATTACAAAAAGCGCAACACGAAGATCATTTAAATATTTCCTCTATGCAAGTTCCCACAAGTTCCTCCTGTAAGAAACAGACCCGTTTTGATCTTCTTTTCAATAAAATAGAAATACATTGTTTACATTCGATCAGCTGATTTCAGCGGTCAGTGGGTAAGAACACATGACCACAGGTCTACAGGCACGCAGGCAAGTGGTGCAATCATGCATCACGAGGCGAAGATAAAACTGGGTCACACTCGTTACGGGCTGTCCGGACAGCTGGAGACCATGGTCTCAAAACTCTCTCTGTATGAGCATAAACTGTGTGTAAAGAATGTAAAATTATGATGAATAGATGCACAACATCAGATTTATTCGGCGAAATCACTCGAATTCTTAGTTTAATTAATTGAAAGTATACGCAACTTAACGCGAGGTCTCGATAAGGCTAGCCGTTGGTGTAATTCTCCGTAACGCGGGCGAAGCTGCCTCGATACGGGACGTCGGCGCAGGTAACGTTGGGCCGCGAACTGTCTAATGTAACCCTGTGGGTTGTCTGGGGCCAGCAGAGGCGTTATATCATTATGACAGACCCTTGAAAGACTGTTTTATTGGAATAATAGGGTGTCGTATTATGGTTTAATATGGTCTGTAGGACGGTGCAGCAAAAATTAATTCCCTGGCGGTAATCAAGGTATGTAATTCAATTATTCGTTTACACTGCATTCACATTTCAGTAATTATTTCCCTTCTAAAACAACTGGCGGCTGCCCAGTAGGCCTACAGTAGACAGTAAAGCCATTTGGTGCATTACATATCGTCATGACATACTTTCTCTGACTGCTTTTGTTTTGTTTCTCATCAACAACAACAGCAAAAAAAACGCTTGATGCAACATCGAGAATTCGTATTTCGTAGCTTATATGCTACATGGGTTACTGTGTTGTTGTTCTTATCTTATAGGTAAGCCATGCTTGTGTAGCCTAGAACGATTGTCTAGACTTGTCGGAAAACCTGGGACCAGGAAAGCCATGGCGAAATGAACTTACTGATGCAGTCGAGCGGTCCTGCCCCAAGCGATGGTCTATTTTAATGGTTCATTGTCTCCAAATATTAAAATAACGCAGAAATGAAAAGCGAAAGCAGCACTGTCTACTCCGACTCTTCTGTCTGGTACTCACTACGCACGTGAATCAGCAATTTTTGCTCTGCGTTGTGCGATAAAAATCGATGATCATGCGGCCGGCTGGATCTGCCTGGCACGTGGAAAGACGCCATCACTGTCCACATATGTAAACAGCTTCGTGTAACAAAATTTATAGGAACGTTGTTTATAACGTCTGGTCTTGGTTCAATGACCACCGTCCATGTACATAACATACTGTTGTGTAAACGTAAAATCGAAGTGCGCTGCACCCATTCACAATTGTTTCGAGGTCAAGTTCGGGCACAAGTATCACATCGAAGGTGAGGCTGCCTAATACAGCTAAGATAATATGAATTCATAGTCATCATAGTGGGAATTTATCGGAGAATTTTCTTGTAGCCTAGTCTAGTGCCTGTGATACTTTTCATGTTTCAGTATTCAACTGAAAACCCGTCGGCAAAGTGTTCCAGTAAGATGATCATCGCGAAACTTCAATCTGACACCCCCTGAAATGAAGTTGGAATAGTCCAACTTTGATATCGCCTTCTCACACGCATACGCTGGATCACGGACTGGGCTAACTATTCTTGCGATGCAGAGGGAGAGCTCGTCCAAACACTGAGAGGGGGAGAGGTCAGGGCGCCCAGTGTAGACCACGTAACATACGAACGTATTGGCAGGCATCAGTTCGCTCAGACATCACCTGGAACCTAGCCCACAATTTGCTGATTAAAACGTAAGTACGAAACAGTTAGATAAGATCTAGTCTAGTCTAGTGGATTAGTATGTAGACTAGTCTAGATTTAAGTACCATTTCCATTAGTATTGTAATAATTGTAAGCTGGTATCTCGGGTCTTTGAATCATGTCCTGCTAGGCTATTCGTCAAAACTGTCAAATCTAGACTAGACAAGACGTCAATGGATTTCTTAAAACCAGGTGTCTCATCAACAGAAAACACCAAGAATGGATGAAAGACAAAACTGGAGCAAGAAATTGGAATTTATGCTAGCAACAATAGGCTACGCAGTGGGACTCGGAAATGTGTGGCGATTCCCCTATCTCTGCTTCAGAAGCGGCGGCGGTAAGTAAAAACATTTGATTTACGTGCTAGATGTCTTACCTTTACCCAGATATTTCGTGGTGTATTGTGAGAGCATGTGCATTGGTCACTGGAATTTTTGTTGTTGTTTACAGATTTGGCGAGTTGAGCATATCTGTGATAAAAGATTCAAATGGGAGTAACAGATCTACTATGAATAGTAAACCCCAAGGGAAATACAAATACAGATACAATACTTGAACAGTATTGATTAGCGTGATAGTATGTTTTCCTATCAGTACAAAGAAGGGCTGCCAGTTTCGCAGTTTTAGTGTCAAATTACATTACTCTGGGTTATTGTAGACTTATGGGTCATGTACTTATGAGAAAATTATTATGTGAAGCTCACAAGAAGCCCTTTCAAAGTTTTTGCAAGCATCTAGACTAGTCTAGATTTAGCCTAGATCCGATTGGGGGAAAAAAAAATCCTTTTTACAGGATGGTGACTGATGCTAAGCGGCACTAGGCATTACAGCAATCTCTTAATTGTCTTCCCTTTCCCAAGTGAATCAGAAGAACACTCATCATTCAGTAGTGAGATTAAAATGATTACAATCATTTTTAATTTTGATTGCCCTTAACCCTTATTAAGCAGCATTGAATTAGTTCTCACAAAATACACTACCCCTTAAAAAGCGAGCGTTACTTTTTCTTTGCACATGGATGGTTACCAGGATGCCACTAGCATCAAATTCATGCAGCTACCTCACAGCTGGGGAAGTGGCAGCCTTCAAGTTGACACAGTAAACAGGCCAACACTGGTTCATGTGGCAAGGGTGTCACATGGTCTGCAGGTGCTAGCACTACCAGTGTTAAACTAAAATTGCTTATGGACACAATTACTCCTGAATCATTCAGTTATAATGGTAAAACATACTTCATACCCCAGTTTAACTTAAACTATCGGATTATACCAAACAAGAAATTCTTTCAGCTGGTGAAGCTTACTTCTAATGGCAACAGAGGCATGCATTAACTGTACGGCCAAACAGGACCATAAAAAGTAAACTTATCTTTCCTGTAATTTCCAGCTTGCATTAATTGTCCATCCAAGACAGATTAAATAAACTCTGTGGGCCTATGTTTTACAAAGCATAAAATGAAGCATAAACAGTCAGAGTCAGTTGCACAGCTGCCAACCAATAAATTGTAATCTATTTTGTTTTGTTTTTAGTTGCCCTCACCCGAAAGAGATGGTAGTCTAACACACTTTAGCAAAGTCAGTGCATTTACTCACAAACAATGGACATTCTCAGTGGGAATCAAAATTCCTGTCCTCAGTTTTTGGTCATGTGTAGGGAAGAGGTAGAAAATATAGTAAAACCTGTGATGTAGAGACACTGAAGGGAAATCAGAAAAGTGTCCCTACATCACAGGTGGTCCTTCATGGCAGGGAGGGTTGGGTTCTTCAAGTACACCGAGGTAAACAATGTTTCCTATGGCTTATACTTGAAAAGCATATCACAAACTATGAGCCTCATATCATGCGGCAAATATGATACAAACTGCATGTACAGTATTTAAAGATCAGACATTTGAAAATTAATACTCTTTTTACCATTTGAATTCTCACAGCACACTGAAAGCCATTACAGTCACTTTTATTTGGTCCTCATTTAATTACACCTGTTTCTTCCTGTATGTTTGTAAAGAAACAAAAAAGCTCTTGGTAATAGGTGTACAGTAAAACCTGTGATGTAGGGACACTGAAGGGAAATCAGAAAAGTGTCCCTACATCATAGGTGGTCCATCATCGCATGGAGGGTTGGATTCTCCAAGTACACTAAGGTAAACAATGTCTTTTTATGGCTTATACTTGAAAAGGGTACCACAAACTATGAGCCTCATATCATGAGGCAAATATGATGGTACAAATACAAACTGCATGTAGACTACAGTATTTAAAGACCAGACATTTGAAAATACTCTTTTACCATTTGAATTATTACAGCACATTGGAAGACATTTACAGTCTCTCTCTCTCTCTCTCTCTCTCTCTCTCTCTCTCTCTCTCTCTCTCTCTCTCTCTTCACCTGCTTCCTCTTCGTCCTATTCTCATACTCTTTGTCTCAGAACACTGGAACCAGTTAATACTGATTCGTTATCACATATTTACACCGATGGTGGCGGTGTAAATGGGTATTTAGGCCAAAGGAGGAGGGTGAGGGAGGTTGTTGGGGGTTGGAAATGCGTCATTCGTTATTGTCATTGACGTTTAAAAGCACCCCTCCTATAATAACACATCAAGTAAAGAAGCATGGGTGGGGGTGGAGGGGGAGGACGCCCGTACGTGGGCACCGGTCTCCGCACCCCATGTCTACGCCGGTGTATTACAGTTACCGCATTTTTGTTATGATAGCCATGACCTAAAATGCTAAAATGTATGAGTGGGGAAACAACCCCGCTGTCTCGACAGGTCAGCAGAACATTGTTTACATATTGTTTTATTCAGTGGGCAAACCAAAAAAAGGAACGTGCACATAAATCTGAATCGTCCGCTTCAGGTCTGTTTGGGCTGCATCCTTACTACAAATATTTAAAGTTTGTTCGCCCCAAATTCTCGCGCGGGGAATGAACTTTGCCCTCAAGGTTATGTTACTCGTAGCCTCTCGCAATAACTGCGAGTACTGCTTGGTTTCATTTGTTTTGGAAGACAATCTGGTGCCACGAACGAGAGGTGGCTAAAAAAAAAAAAATGGTAACGCGTCGGTAAGGCCGCAGTTCCCATTTTGTTTAAAAGATAGGCCTGTATATCAGTGTACTTTTTACAGTTATGGAAATACAAGTTTATAAACTAGGTTACAGTCTTTGTAGTTCTCTTTGCGCGTTTTAATAAAGTTATGAATGCTCGTCAACTCTTGATGTTATTCAGAAACTATCAAAACAAACCAAAATAATGGCACGATTTCTCCCGTTGTTTTTTTTTAATCATGCACCGGGGAACAAAGCTAACACTGCACCTTTATAACGACTTAAAGAAGAGATAAATGCAAAGCAAAGTAATACCTAAAGGGCGTCAGATACCCTCGGGCATTTCATATTGAGCGTTCGAAGTTGCTTAAGTCACTGAAGCAGAACTGTTGCGCTTTCGCGATCCCTCGCGTAGACGTACGACATGCAGGCAATAAGCTGTAAACCCTGTCATTAGTGGGAAAGAAGTGCTGCCAAACGTACACGCAGTATACTGGATACATAATTATGACCCCATATATTGAGTTCTCCATTGCGAGGGAAAAGGGTATCGTGCAAGGTACTTGCTGAATGCAGGATGGTTTGTTCATCTGATAGTGATACAGGACGCCTGTTTCCCAGATGCTTGCCACATACAACCAAGATGGCATCCAATATAATTTTTATGTAAGGTCAGCAGAACATTGTTTACTCATTGTTTTATTCAGTGGGCAAACCAAAGTTTCGGGATTTGTGTAAGATGCTCAGTAGAGTTTGTAATGACAGCCTCTCCCCCCTTCCCCCACCCCCAAAACCAAAATCCCTCCAACTCCCCTAAACTTACCTATGAGACAGTATTGTGACCTATCATGTTTGGATCGACAACAACGGAGCTAGCTCGGAGATCTTCCTGGCTGTCTCCCTTTCTGGTAACCTACTGCACACTACCAATCAGCGCGTCCATATGGATCCCAAATCAGTCTCATGTTGGACTTAGTCATAACTAAAGACATGTGTCTAATGTCCTATAATAATGTCATGTGGACATTAATAACATAGTGATAGCTGGGAATCACACGAGCAAATTCAGATCTTCAATAGGCGAGGAAGTCAATCTGGCTTACCAAGCCAAAGGGTTCCCAAATGGAACACGAATACAGCCGTTTGGTTGCCAGGCCGTTAGACAGAACCTTATTGCAGAAGAGTGGAAATTGTGTTGAGATGGTCGGACCGGGGGTGTTGGAGTCCGCAGAAAATGGTTAATGTAATCCTGTGCCTCTCGATAAACTCAAACAATCATTAACGCTTGTGTAGGTGATGACCGGAGGAGATGAAGGAGGAAGGGGTCACATCATGCTTGGCCAGTGTAACCCTGTGTGAACCAGGGTTGGGCACATTCACGAAAAATGGGGAACTGCGTTCCGTTCTTCGTTCTATGCCAAAATGGGGAACTGCGTTCCGTTCCCTGTTCAGCCAAGACTATCAAATTCCGTACCGTTCATCCGTTCCACGTCTCCGTTTCTTTAGTTCCGATCTCCGTTCCGTTCCGTTTACTTTTCCCGCCGAAAATATCCCGTGTTTCCGAGACAGCTGATTTCACAACGGGAAAAAAGGATTCTGATGTTTATTTAATATTACTTTATTTGTGAGTGTTTTTCATGGAAAAGGGGGGGGGGGGCGCAACATTTTGCNAGTGTTTTTCATGGAAAAGGGGGGGGGGGGCGCAAGATTTTGCAGCGTATGTAACTGTTACTTAGCGATGAAGAAAAATGAAACTATTCATCTCTTCCTTACTAGCCCCCCAAAAAATCCAGATTCACTAGCACAGGCGCAGAAGTTAATATCAACTCCCACCTGCCAATAATAAGTGTGTGAGTGAAGTGTGCATCATTAAAAATAAAATTTAGAGCCCCTCCTCCTTCCAGAATTTACCGCAAGTAGAGAAAAACTGGAGAAACTACACGTGCACATACAGCCTTACAATTTCTTGTAAATTAGAGAATTTATTTACAATTGCATGGAACCAGTTAAAAAATCGAGATCGTGATGTATTCGAGAACAGAAGACAGGCAGAAGTCACAATTTTGGACAAGAGTCGCTATTAAAGTAAATCCTGCCCTTATTTTTCCTAAAGTCGATGAATTCTGTTGCGTGGCTCTGGTGGTAGACAGGTAATTTTTAAAGGATCCTTGACAAGCAACAATGTTTAATTCTGCAATACTAAGATACAGTAAGCTTTAGGTATGGCTGAAAATTGTTGCAATTACAATTTCAACAATGCTTTTAATGGCAAAGAACACTAGAACAGTTTTGTAGACTCCATCAAAGGGAAGTCAGTACAAAGCTATGACGCCATGTGTTTGAGCGCCGTCTACTTACCCATTGCCTCCCTCTGCTCTCTTCGTATGTATCATATCCCACCCCTAGTTCTCTTGTTCCTCCGCCCTTTTCACCTGCCCATCTGCGATATCCAATGAGCCTTTACTCGCTTTTGATAATTATTTATGGCTTACAAGTTGGTGTTCACGATACACGTCTCGATGGGCGTAAGCGTTTTGTTAGACAGGCTTGAGGCGGTCAGGCCTCGTAGGATTAGGACAACTCGCCGCAGTTGGTTACCTGGGTGCGGTGTCCACCGTCGATCCGAGGGTTCATTTCGCTCTCACTAACAGCGTCGCTCGGCTGGGACTCACGCAATAATGACATTGGTCTGCGTGGAAAGATGGTTATTGGCGACGACGACGACTATTTATTTAAAACCACGTGGCAAGGCCGGTAAACTTCGGTTTCTTTACAATCAGACGGTCGCCAATCAGAATCAAGGGGATTAATATTTCAAAGGGATCAAAGACAGATTCCCGTCCATCCTGTGCGAGGCCAAGATGGTCAGGGGATTGAGTATTATGGCACAGCTTGCAAAGTTTGAAGTTAAATTGAAGTTGTTTGTTATGTATTATAATTATTGCGAGCCTTGGAACAAGGAATTTGCCCTTATATGGGTATATCGCTTGCGACAATGGAGGACGGAAGGGATGGGCCTGAAGATGTTGCAGGGTTGTGTAGCGAAATGGTAGTTAAAAGTTAGTACTTTTTGACAAAAATTGGTAGTTTTTAGCGTAGTGAATACCAGCGCTAAAAAGTAGTTGTAGCGGTAGTGAAAGTAGAAAAAGAGTAGTGAGTACTCACGCTACTTTTTTTCGTCAATTTTTTTTTTTTGGCCCACCGTGTTTCATTTTTTTTTTTGGAGCACGACCGGCCGACCGCCTTTCAATCGCCCCGTCGGCAAGGCCTCTTTTGATCGTTCTGAAATATATGCACAACAACTGTTGATATTTGTTATTCATTTTTCCCTTTCTATCTCTTTAATGAATAACAGTGACATAGTTTTAATTAACTGTATGAATCATTTATGTTGGGTTTTTTTCATAATCATATATTATACAAGCTGATAAAAGTAGTGAGTACGTCTTGAAAAATTATAGAAAGTAGTTTTAGAGTAGTGAAATTACTTTTGTGATCAAGTAACTTGTAGTTAATCAACTACTAAAAAAAGGAGTTTTTTGCAACCCTGAGCTGCAAAATCATGGCACAACGAGCACCATTCCAAACATGGAACCGGTCGTTGACAGCCCTTCTTCACCCAGCGAGGTACGGAAGTCATCAGAATTGATGGGTTTTCTTTTGAGAAAAACAGCACATGCCAGTTGAGCTCCACTTGGCGCTGCACCAAGCGATCCTGCAGGGCCAGTTTAGGCCAGAGCTAACGTACTTTGATAAACGCCTTTTCCATGAAAATACTGTTTCAAGAAAATCGCGAATTAGATTTGCGACCTCTCGTTTAACATACAGTGAGCAAAATGCAGTTTTTAAAGAGTGAAGCGATGCAGTAAGTTGTCTTTTAATATCGTGGAATGTTACATTTGAATAGGTGCGGAAAGAGCTGAAAAATGACGTTTTGTCGAAGGAATGTTCGAACAAAAAAAGGTTTTTTTTTTAAGACAAAGGCGTTCGCGTGGTTAGGTTTACTACGACACAATACCTTTTTTAAAGAAAAAGACTTTGTCTTCCCTTGCTTTTAGATGACAAAACACTTTTTTAATAGAAAACTGGCCTAAATTCAAACCAAATTGTTATGTAAAGTTTTAGATATTGTCTTAAAAACTCCCTATGATGCCGCTATTCATATTCACACAATGAATGGGCTCAGCAGCTTAGTGGTAGAGAGTGAGTCAGAACTGAAATTTATTACTCCTTTTCAACACGATAACAATGGAGATGGTGTTTACCTTCTACTAACATAATGGTCCAGACAGGATGGCGCCACATTTCAGAGGAAAAAAACAAACTATTTAGTTTATATAGATATAAAAATAAAAAACAAACAAAAAACAAAATATACAAAAAAAAAAACAAAACCACCAAAACAACAAACCTTAATGCCGCCGCACGTTCTGTTTCTAAAAAAAACAAAACTGTGTGATGGTCCCAAGCCCATTAAGCGCAGAGGGAGGTGTTGTTTATTCTTAAGAAATGAAAATCCTGAATATTTTTGTGATGTACAAATTCATTTTAAAAGACAAAAAGAGAGAGAGAGAGAAAGAAAGAAGAATAGGAAGAAAGGAAAAATAGACAGAAACAAAGAAATGAGATTATTATCGTACCAAATTGAATGAATTAATAAAATCAACTTTCTTTTTCATACATCATTTCATATAATGTTTTATTCTAATATACAAACATGCTATCAGCCTACATTTAATCTTAACCATAATATAGCCTCTCACACGCGAGCAAGGTGAACAGGGCAGTCGTAACGTTTCCCCGAAAAATGTCTCAAATACGCTTGGAGTGAAAGTGGACCATCCAACTGACCTACCTGGCTGATTCGGACCGTTGCGTTGCATTTCGTAAGTGTTACGAACTGCGGCGAGTTGTCTTCCATCGAGCTTAGTTTATCAGTAAGGGGACACGCTTCACTTGCAATTAAAAGCGATAAGTCAAGTCCTTGTTCTGTAATGTGGACGGCAGCAGCAGCTTTGTCTCGATGGCTTTTAATGGCTTTTATTTACCTGATGCCATAAAAGGGCAGGAGTGACAAACTGATCTTGCTGATTCGAAGAATGACCGTTAAAACTGACAGGTCGAGCGTAGCCTGTGATCGCAGTGCGGCGAGCTCATTTACTGCCGACAAAATGAAAAAAAAAGATCCTGGTAGTCTAACTGATGTGTGAACGGAATTTGAACGGCCTTGAAATGGAACTAAGTTCCGATCCGTTTGCTAAAAAATGCTAACTCCGTTCACGATCACGTTCACAATGAAACAATGAAACTCCGTTCGCTCCGTTCACCAAATGGGAACAGTTCATATGAACAGAGTTCTGCCCAACCCTGCTGTGAACCGGTCTGTAGATTATACACGAAGAGAGACCGATCCAGATAACCCCAGAAGATGGGGAGCCAGCGGGTCAACACCCTTGCCCTCCGGGTCACTGGCACAGTGTAACGTAAGGTAAACAAGACAATCAAAACCGGGGTGAATACCAGATCCCGGATCTTTTGGGCCAGTGGGATAAAATAGGCTTATATTAGTCACATGCTGGATGCCGGACTGTTTTAGTTCAGTAGATAGAGAAGATGTAATAGAAAGTGACACCACGAGTAAGAGCTACGCAATTAACCACACAACCCCTGCAGCTGTGACTGTTGTAGCAACAGGTGAGCCAGGTTAATCAAAACGCTTGGGGGGGAACCAGGGTCGCCACCATCGTAACTGCAGCTTGAAGAGTACGAGAAAGGAGACGGGAGGCAGGAGGATGGACTGTTTGTTACTACAATGTTTTGGCCGTTTATTCATACCAGAGTAAGGCTAAATGTGTTAGAAAAACAAAAAAATCATATGAAAGGTCTTGCCGGGAGAGCAGGGAGCATGACCCGAAGAGTAACTGAGATCCGAATGAAACCCATGTTGGTTTTCCGGTAATTGAGAGCTTGTCCATTAATTATGGAATCTCTTACCATCGTAAGATTTACATTAATTCTGTATGTTGAATGTACTCAGGATGTATTCAGCACTATTGATTTTTTTTACGTTGGTAAAACATCCCATCGTCAATGCGCAAGCTCTCAGTTATGTGGAAGCAGATAAGTCCCCAGGATGCCAGACTCAGAGTGAATGCCCAGCTGTTGACTATTTAAAATCCGGGCGCAGGCCCGCCCGAGAATTTCTCAGTTCTTGTCCGCTTCAAGCCAGTGTGGTGCCCTTGTGTTTCTTTTGTGCTGTCATTATGAGACCCCGTTTTTTGCCCGTGATCCAACCCCATAGATAAGCTACATTATAGCCCATTTGGGACCCATGTGGCAAGGCAGTAATTGACTATCGGACGAGGATGGGGCATAGATCTGTGCTGCTCCGAATCCGGGTTTTAATATTGGTAACTTTTAGGCTGGTTCTTCAGTCAAAGTTCAGTTTAGGTCGGCAAGAAGGAAAAGTGGTGCGCAAGCACTAGGCAAGCTTTTTGGAGTCATCACGATCTTCATAATATTTCATTAATATTCTAGGTCTTAGTTCTGCCACATCCTAACGCGAACTTCCGTCTAGTTTTAAGAGTAAACATAACCAACGAAACAAACCAACGAAAATAAAAAAGGGAGAGATCATCTTGACAATGACAGATATTATCTGCAGTATCTGTTAAAGCTGGGCTGGATTTGTTGATGTGTGGCTTGTGTATCGGACATCATGCTGTTTCACACTGCACACTGAGCTATATCAGGGCGATGTTTTCTCAAGTCAATGTCTCGAAAATTAATATTGCTGTCCTCAAGTGCCGTCGTCATCCAAAGAAAGTCGTAACTGTATAGAGGTCTGTTGGNGGGGGGGGGGGGGGGGGTGGAGAAGAGGAACGGACTGTCAAAGGAAACTGCACACACACAATGTATGGTGCACCGTTTGGTGCGCACTATAAGAGTTGCTGCAGAAAATAGGGAGGCCCCCGTCCAGGATTCGTTTGTAATAATGGCAAAGTGACAGTCCTGATCGTAGTGTCATACTCTTCCGGCCGTCATAAATAAGTCCCCACTTCGAAAGTTCACTTTTATGTTGTTGTTGTTGCTGTTAAAATTAAACGATCTTTCTGAAAACGTGCAAATGCTGAATCAGTATTTCTATTAATAATCTGCAAATGGATGACCGGAACAAGAATCGACACATTTTATCTGGACATACTGCGCTTAATCTCTCCTCTTTCCTCCAATATCCCCCCCCCCCCCCCCCCCNTAACCGCCCTTTTACTGTTTGGTAAAATCAAAGCCAAAAAAAAAAAATAAATTACGCCGCAATTTCGAAGTGGGTCTAGTGCCAGTAGTGGGAAATTGTTTATGAGGGCAGTACGCCTTTCTATGTACACCATCCATGTCGACCGATAAGTGGCGATAAGGAGGTCACTGTCCGCCCGGTCAGGATTGCGTCGGCCGCCAACGTGCTGTCTTCATCAGACTGAGAGTGAGAAAGCCCTGAGCCAGTTTCTCCCTAGTTATTATTTGATAATCCTTTCGTTTAAAGCTCATGGGATAGTTTTTTGACACGAGCGTGGATGCTCAAACATGAGTGTTTGATGAAGGGATGTCCTCAGTACAAATGAACTGAATATACACTATTATATAGATGTGTGCGTATGAAAGAACTAACTCCAGAGTCAGTGATAATATGCTGATGATATCGTGAAAAGAACAGGACCTGTTCTGAATCAAGAATGATGAATGCACAAGTCCATGTAAACTCTAGGGGCGGCGTGCTGTATCATCTGGGGCAGTGGGGAGGAGTTGGCAGAGGAGGTAGGGGGAGGGGAGGTGGTAGTTCTTTAAAAATGCACCTCAGGAGAGTGAATAGGATTTCTGTACATCATACTCATCTTTGAGTGCTGTTGTACTGCAAATCTTGAGTTTATCTGAAAACCCTTGGCAGACCGACGAAAGCTCACAGGAGTTTGAGCCGTTAGATGCGTCATGGGTCACCTCAGCAAACGTTTCACGTATTCGGTTTTATTTTCCCCCCGAAGGATGCCCGTGTCCTGCCTTGGTAAATCAATTTTCAGCTTCTTTCGTTCTTCCATCTTTCATTTTTTTTTTGGACTTCTCTCCCTTGACGCAACGTCTTCCAATTTAGCATGCGTCATGAATTCTTTTCTTCTTCTCCTTCTTCTCCGCCCTCTGTCTGTCCGTGCATCCATCTGGTCGTCCTTGCGTTACAGTGTCTTTAATTCATTCTATCCTTTGGTCTCTCTGTCATTCTCCCTATCGGATAATGCGTCTTTCATCATGTGTGAATGATAAATGGGCGCTCTTCCTTGTTTCGCTCTTACTAACGATTCATTACTCACATTTATGAGAAATCGCGTTCTTTCTTTCTTTCTTTCTTTCTTTCTTTCGTCCGTTCCTCACTCACATCCATCTCGCTCTTCTCATCATAAATTGTCTTCCTCCTGCATGGCCAGTTTATTCTGTGACTGATATTCGACAACACATTTTAGACTCGTGACATTCTGCACTTTTCTTGTCTGTGAGCTAAGCAGTAGAGGCGTCCAAACCATTTATACAGAATGAATTTGTGTGTGTGTATATACTGTATATATATATATATATATATATATGTATATNATATATATATATATATATATATATATATATATATATATATATATATATATATATGCAGTAATTTATTCCATAATAGATATTAATGACAATAATGGTGTTTCTATGTGTGTCTGTGAATGTGTGTGTATGTGAATATATATGCGTGTATATTGTGTGTGTGTGTGTGTGTGTGTGTGTGTGTGTGTGTGTTTTGTGTGTTTTTGTGTATGAGAGAGAGAGAGAGAGAGGGTATTAAGAACATTACATAACAAAGTTAGAACGTCACTTAATATTTCCATTTACTTTTTTTCACTAGTCAGACCAGCATTGCTTTGCTTTGTGTACATTCTCACAGGTGCCTTCCTCATCCCATTCTTCATCATGCTGGTCCTGTGTGGGATTCCCTTGACCTACATGGAAATGGCAGTTGGTCAGTACACCAGACGGGGACCGATAGGAGCCATGGGCAAGTTGTGTCCCTTCTTCAAAGGTCAGTGGCTTGAGCTATTACAGAAATTTTATTTTCACCGTGGTATCTTTAACCCTTTCAGTAGGATGAGTCGCAGAGGTGGTTTTGTGGAAGAGTGCAGTGGACCACTAAGATGGTTGAATTTGGTTGATTTCCACTGTAGAAAAAATGACATGCCATAATATGCTCGGTCCTATTTTCGTCCAGAATATCTATGATTTCAGTTTAGTTCATGTTGATTAAGAATATAGAAATAGAAGAAATATTTTTTTTTAAAAATATGTGAGATATGTCTAAATTCTCAGTATCTGAAGTGTGTCTTTTTAAGACAGACTCAAAGGGTTAAGTGGTAACATTAACCCCATTACACCTGTGTTCCTGGCGTTTTTCTTGTCCTAATCTCAAATTCTAGATATCATTCCCCAGCGAAATACAGCCTCTGTCACTTCTTTTGTTAACTAAACCTAGTAGTGATCAGGACTGATTAAGCTCAAAAGTACCGGAAAAAGTAAACTACTGTACATCTATGATTCATTTCCTTTTGTGGTTTATTTTTTGGCAGCTGATTGTAGTTTGGGAGACGGGAGAAAGGAATTCCGCGAAGCAAAAAAAACGTGAACCGGCAGATAATTGTCCATTGTGCCCTGTCATCCCGGCCCAAGAAAATAAAAAAATAACTAGTTATATAAAGAGGCTACTTCCATGGTTATCAATTATATGACAGCCTACGGTTTTTATAGGCATTGCAGACCTTTGATGTGGTTCATTTTTCAGAGCTTAAGAACGCCAAAGCATCATAGATGAAATAGCCACCCTGTTCTTTTCATACTCTTATATCAGACTTCAAAGCATAATTACCATGCCCTCAGATATCCATAACTGTGGACGGTTGGCATCATATGTCATGCTGCTTTACACTGTTATTTATTCAAATGA
>JAWQUT010000064.1:2385222-2397038 GCA_033807755.1 Ellobium chinense | reverse complement strand
TCTGTTAAACGATTTTTAGATCACTTGTGTTCTGACCCATTAATTTTTGATTAACCTAACGTTGAACGCGCGCATTGCAGTGTTAAAAGTGCGAGAGTTCTGAGTTTTCCAGGTCAGATGTAGACTTGAGAAATGTAGGTCAGATTTCTTTGTGTTTTTATTTTGACACTCGAGCGGATTGGTTGCAAAACGTACGTGTTGTATGTGTTGATTAAGTGTCGTTAACCCTTTTTGCCTCACACTCATCTCATCCCTTATCTCTTGACTATTGCATTATAATTTGAAGGCCTCGGGCATAACCTGTGTTTGTTTGATTGATTATTGCTGCTGTCAGAATAAGTTCTTTATTATGGGATTTTTGGGTTGTTGTTTTTTTTTTGCAAGTCAGCAGCTGATTCTTTCAGGCATTGGTTAATGGTCTATCCCTGCGGAAAATTCCATTTCAAACCCCCAAAATTTGCCCCAAGAATCGTAGAATTTGCATGCAAAAAGTGGTAAAAATTGCACCCTAATTTGCGAAAATGTTGCAAAAAATAGCTTCGGAATTTTGTTATATTTACCACCACATCACACTGTTTACTACTGAGGTGTTGCAAAAATGTAGGAATGGAACACATTTCTTGTGTTCCTATTCGCGCAGTATTGTGACACTGGCAGAAAAAAGTGCACTATCTGGGTAAAATCAACAAAATTTACAGAAAAGGCCTAAAATTTGCGGAAATTTGCAAAATTGCAACTAGGCCTCAAAAATGCGGAAATTTGCGATAATATGCGACCGCAACTTTCTGGGGGGACAGACTGCCTACTTTTGGAGGATTTCCTCGAGCACTAAGTTATCCAGAGCTTTTGTATAGTATTACTATTATAAGAGTGTGGTGCTTGAAAGGATCCATGAATATGCCTCGGAGAGGGTGTCGATAATTCGCTGTAATGAACCTACGAATGCCTCGCAAAGAGTATTATGATGGGGTGTGGGTACCTTCAGTATCCACGACCCCTTCCGCTGGGAAAAAGTACTGCATGTTTACTATGTATGTGCTTTCTCTTGTGTGACATAAAAACAGTGTTACTGAGAAGATACACGGAAAACAGACTGTGTATAACTTAGCAATATCAACGTTTTGGGATTTCACGTTTTAGGGATATTTTAAAAGGACGGACACGGACGGACACACACACACACACACACACACACACACACACACACACACACACACACACACACACGCACGCACGCACGCACGCACGCACGCACGCACGCACGAGGTACTCAGGAGTGTCTGGAAGGACTGAAAGTGGTTGGAAGTAGGTGCTGTCGCGATTGCATCTTAATCCCTTATGAAATGTTATGTTCACATCCACATTGCCATGTCATTTCCATTACTTGGCAAAGGTTTCCATCGAGAACTTAATCCCTTATGAAATGTTATGTTCACATCGACATTGCCATGTCATTTCCATTACTTGGCAAAGGTTTCGATCGAGAACTTAATCCCTTATGAAATGTTATGTTCACATCCACATTGCCATGTCATTTCCATTACTTGGCAAAGGTTTCGATCGGGAAGTGCCGCTGAACTCAGTGCCGTTCTTCACTAGTATTTATGAAGAGTGAAAAATCATCCCAGCATTTTTCTTAAGCTTAACAAGTAGTTTGTTGTGACTTTTAGCACTAAAACGGGTTGATAGAAAAGTATGACGATTTTAGCTTTAGAACACTATATAATATCTACCTTGCTTAACGACACCACAGAGTGAATAGCAAGCCTAGTGCACTGTTACCCGCATTAAGAGATGAAATATTGCCATTAGTATACTAGAGCTAAATCTGGCTCAGTCCATAAATTTTGTTCTGCTGTTGAAGGATGGAAACATTTTTGACAAAGGGTACTTAGATTATTTTACTTCAAATAAAACGAACTTATTTTTGAACTGATTAGTAGCAATACGAGTTAATGATACGGGTATTTTAGCCGGACAGCCATAATAACCCGTTGCGAGTATTGTAGCTGGACGACCAGGTAGAAATATTTCCGCATAAGATACAACCCAACAACATGCTACGCAGCGGTCTTGATCAAAGAAAAAAAAATGAGAAATGGATTTTTTTTTCTTATATCAATTTCGTGAACAACGTTAGATGAACAGCAACTAAAACAGAGCAAAGGAAAGTTATGTATTCACTGTTGTATACGAGACTTTATTTCTTCTTCAGATTTGCAGTCATCGTGATTAGCCCCTGAGCTAGAGTTGCCTGTATCAGGAAATCTGTGTAGACCTACATTAACTTAGACAGTCGGAATAGGGAGATTACTCAGTAAATATTTGTCTCGGTTAAAACTACAACCCGGCCAGGATACCCCATAAGGTGTATTTTGGCTGTCCAGCCATTATTCTCACTTCGTAACTTTAATCCAGCACAGACGGCACAGAGTCCTTCTTCTACCTTCTTGTGTTGGACACCCAGCAAATAAATATCGATCAGTGAACAAAAGGGTCCAGATAGGGCATTTTGAACAAAAAACAAAAAATAGTGACAGGGCGCCAAGTTGACAAGCATCAAGTTGAAAATTTCGGTGTGAACCGACTCGTTCTGCTCCCCACTGGTCCTCCACCTCTTTCCTTCTCCTCCTTCTACCTGCTTTCTTCAAATTACCAAAGCGCTGTAGTTGTATGATGTAACCAAGGCTTTCTCATCAGGAAGATCGGTTGAGCCTGAGATTTAGTGTCAAAATTTTGGCATTGACTGACAAGGGGGCATCAAGTGCATTAGCCTGGTCGTATTTATAGTAGAACACTGATGAAATGAATGCTTAAAAGCATGGAAAAATTCTACTTATTAATATGGTATATTTAATATCGAGTCCCACTTGAATAATGAAATGATAGAATCATATTTGAATGCTTTATGTATGTGAAATTCTTACGACTTAATAACAAGTTATACTTATTATATGAGTGCGTACTTATCTCGGAGCACCACTGTATATTAAAGAAAAGAAAACACTAGAGATCACGCTGTTTATCCCCCAATGTCATTCTATGAATGTGAGTACGAGTTGATTGTTTTTGTATAGTGGACAGACATAGGTCAGAGACTCATCCCATTTCTGGCCTTCGATAACAATTGAAAAACTCGCGTTTTAATATGGACACAGTAGTTATAGTAGTGGTAGTAGCAGTAGTAGTAGTAGTAGTAGTTGTTGTTATTGTTATTGTTGTTTGTTATAGTAGTAGTAGCAGCAGTTGTAGTAGTAGTAGTAGTAGTAGTAGTAGTAGTAGTAGTATCCTGACCTTAGAGAACTTTCGTCTTAATCAAGAAGACGTTTACCGCATTCATCGATTTTCTGACTGTCATCATCCTATTCAGAAAATAAATTGTACTTTTGCCGTCGGTGGTATGAAAAAGCTATATGGTGCATGAAAAATTACATCCGCGCAAATTTTGTTGCTAATTATTATCATGTGTTGTCGGTTGCTGCCATGCTAATTTTCGTTGGCCAGTGTCACTAACCATTAACCGAGCTCAGCTTCTGAGCCAAGAAAAAAAATGTTTAATAACCCAACAAAGTTATTTGCTGCGTCACTTCGTTTGATCCACCCCATGGAAATTCTAATGGGGCCTCACGCTGGTGCCATAGAACAAAGGTTAGCTCATTGGCAGACCTATCTTTTCCCAACCCTTGACCCGATTTCGTGCTGGTTTTATTTAACCTAAGTGGCCAGAGAAGTAACAAATGCGTTAGAACAGGCCACAGCCAAGGTCACCTGGTTCCTGGAAGGAAGAAAAAACTATGACATGAAAAATGAAAAATATATCACCCTTAATACAACCCGGTTAATTCATTAGTAATGCGCGTGTGTAACCACCCATGGGCCACGCAAGAATGGCATAATTATTACGTCATAATTGTATTGTCTAGGCTATACATTCTGGCCTTGCGCATTGAAAGACTCCAGTCCGGCATACGAAAGTGACATTCGGATTAACCACGCTAAATTAACCGAATATTGGTGGTTTAGCTCCGAGAACTTACTAATCCCTACAGAAATGTTTAATTTCGGTCAGTGATCACTGTGGAATGAACTTCTGTTGGCTTCTTTCGTCCTTGACAGCTTTTACTATTTTTATCAAAGCGGCTTACCAACACCATGAAATGACTGTTATTTTTTCACCATGGTTTGGTCCAGTCGGCGTGTCTCCCTCAGGGTTTACACCGCTTGAGCGACCACTGTCACGTGACACCCAAGGCGAATTGACCATGCCGGGTATTTGTGTTGGTTACAGATGGAATTATGAATGTTGATCTCCCACCTCATAAAAGGGTGTTCATTATTTCCCTACGTTCGATTTCCGAAATTTTCGAAATCATTGCTAAGTCAGGTGTCGCAAAGAAATATCGACCAGTGCGACGTTCTCGGAAAAGTCCAATCCACTGTTTTTTTCACTGCTACGATCACAAAGACCAATCCTATTATCGAGTATTTCAAAGACGTCAAGGAGTAAACAGTCAGGAATTCTATTCCTGTCAGAGTATTGACAATTCCTAGAATGCCTTCCGAGGTCCGTCTTTTTCCATTTTGAAGACTCATGTGGGACTCGTTTGGAGAACGGAATCCATACTGGAAAAACACTGAGTCGGCGATTATGCTTTCCAATGCGCGTTTTCTCCTTGGGGCATAATGTTGTAGGCCTAACACTAGACTAGGCAGCACTGGGACTGATTGATCGCCTGGTTCGGTCTTACTTCTTGTCTTCCAGTGAGCGATATGCGGGTGAACACGAAACTCCAGATCTAGAACAACGTAAATGTGCCGAGACAGTGGGAATCATGCTTGGGAATAAGGCATCTGAGCAGCAGAGTCCTTTAGGGACACCCTAGTAATAATAATTAATAAATTGTATTTGAATAGCGCCCAATCCCCGAGGTGGGCTCTATAGTGGGGGAGGATGTTACATCGATCGTGCACTTTTTGATACCAACATACCGCGTTTACGACAGGTTCCTTATGCCAAGTGATAACGAAAATGAGGTGGGCCCACCTTGGTAGAACCCTCCTGTGGCTGGTAGGCGTCCGTAATGATCCTTCTTTGCTTAAGTAAAATACGAGTTTTCAACCCCTTGGCGTTCTGTAAAATCAATACCGCTTAATGTAATGATACATTTTTTTTAAACAGAGCATAGCAAGATCTTTCCATTGACATGCAACACTTGATATCTCTGATGGCTAGACGAGGTACTATGACGGACTGAAATTTTCAGTTAACCCACTGTACAACCGCCTCTCTAACTCAGCAAAATGAATACCGCTTAATATAATGGTATTATTTTTCAAATAGGGTGAAACAAGCCCTTTCCATTGAAATGCAACACTTTATATCTGCGTCGACGAGGTGCGTCACAAAGGTGCATATTGAAATTTTCAACTTACGCATTTTCTACTGACTCATTAGTTCAGCAAAACTATAACTGCTCAGTTCAAAAACGGGATAAGTCAGACGCCAATTATTCTGCCATCTTTCTGAGCACATCTGTTATTGCGTAAACAGGCTGGTCAGTGTTGTGACAAGATTCTGCCCCGGTGGCACTAAGTTTCCATTGCGTATAACACTGCAGCAGAATGCTTGTACTTACAAGATTCTAAATGTTTGAGCAAACTCATGAGGCAGACCGACATGAAACTAGCCCTAGTGATAAGATCTAGTTGTGAGCAGTGATCACCCGTGGCCTAGCGCCCTATTGCTTATGCGAGACAGGTATAACTTCCATTTCTTCTGTTATTATTCACTGATTGAAATGACAGAAAAAAGCAAACCTGTAAGAATCAGAAGTCGTGTCTGAGTTTTGAATGTCGGTATGCTTCTCCAAAGTTGCATAGTCGTCTGAAATTCCATCTGCTGAATGAGAGAAACCTTTTCGGCGACTCAGGACTATGGTCTTTATTATCAACATAGTGTGTAAAGACAAATAATATTTTGTGTACTTCAGGAGGGCACACCACTCACCCCTTGAAAGAAGTTAAAACAGATTTCGTAAATGTCATTTGATATCCTAAATCTGTTCATGCAGAAGGTCCAAATAACATTCTCTTCTTTAAGTGAGGTCTCTAAAAATACCATTAATCCAAAGTACATAGGGGTAGGCATTTTTTTTATCCTCCAAGATCGCTTCGTAGGTACCTACTGGTACCCGCATCATTCTGTTTTGTTGTCTCTAAAGAGTACAAGCAGATCTGTGAACGTTGGAATAAGACATGCTCGTCCATAACCTGAGATTGGTGCATACACTGGTCTGTGAAAGCGATCATGAACAAAATAAAGTTTGTGAGTATGGACAGAAGAAGGAAATTGATTAGCTGACCAAAGTTATAAATCCATTTTTTTCTCAGATTGGTTACGGCATTTAGTTGACCTCTTGTCGCAAGAGCTGTGCAGTTTTTAGAACGATTTTCTCAGGGGTTGCACTCTTTACCCTCTTTTGTGGATAATTTCCATATATTTTGGACATTGTAACAACGATAATTTTGTCTTCTGTGTGCCGACAGACCTGAAATCCGATTTGAAAATGGATGATTCTGACAGGGTTGTGAATAAGTGTATACTCAGTATGTCCCACAGCTGTGTCAAAAGTCCTCTCATATTATCTTCTGCAGCTTTACAAGTGTAACAAGTCTTATGGTATCTGGCAGCTGCAGCAATCACAGCATCTGCTGTAAACATTGCCATACTTCTTAATTCACTGAAAGATATGGCAATATGCAGAACTACGTGTTATAGTAGTGCAATTGCCTCTACCCAAGTACTCCCCACCCCCTTCCTCCCCCTGCTCTTGTATTTCTTTTTGTTTTGTTAGGCCATATTCTGAGTGCACATGGATATTTCTGATTTGTGATTAACAGATCGCAATTACTTCCACCCAGTTTGCATTTTGCTTTTTTTTTTTCCTTTTGACTTTTTGTTCTCTTTCAGCCAGCCATTCTGTTTTTTTTTTTTCCCTGTATGTCTGTTTAGTGAAGACAAAATTACAAGCTGACATCAGTAGCATTGAGAACGCGGTGAAGAAGTCACAGAATGCAGTAAAAAATTCATTAAGAACGGGTTATTGTGTTTTATTTGTGGCTTTTGAATGTTTGGCGAGGGACAGAATCACAGTCAATTTTTTCGAACGGCTAATGTGGCATCGCTCTTTAATGAAAGGACTAATTTCTACATCTAATCATTAGATATAGACTGTTATATGGAAAGTGCATGAATTTGTGATTTGTGTTTAGTCATCAACGGCTGTATTCAAACAGTGGGGATACATGATATTTATTATACGAATAAGAAAACAAAACTTAATTTTGGTTCCTAACTTGCCAATGTTGAAGAGCAAAAATTAATGCGACACCGTCAAGACTACGCGCGCTAGTGCAGTGCTATGCTGACAAAGCACTCTCAGAATCCATTCAATACTGAATAATTTCGAATGCAAGGGAGTAGGATACTGAGAACCTTCAAGTTATAAATTGCGGATTGCGTTTTCAATGATATCATAATAAATTTGATGCAAAAGTATGGAAGGATTTTAACGAATGCAATAAATGAAATTTTAAACTGAACGTGCAGCTTTTATATCGCTGTTTTGGGTTGTTACCGCAACTCGTATTCGTTATCGAGAACAGAAGTGCTCTCGCCCGCTCTGCAACATTACACCGGTGTCGTTAAGATGGAAACGCCCGTGGTATCTTTTAAGGTGGGTATTCTTTTGATTACAATTGGAAGCAGTTACTGTTGATCTAAAGTCGTGAAATACCATTTTGTAAACTTAGACAAAACGTTTTGGAGTATTCTGAATTAGACTTTTAGCGATCAGTTATGTTCTAAATTGCTGAACTAAAATTTCATCAACACGCCAGCCTCAAAAAAAGTTCCGGCCTAATGCGTGTTCCAAAAATTAAAATTCGTTTTAAAAAGATATGCATGTTTACTTTATGGAGAACACTACCAAATGTGAAAACAAATATGTGGTCATTGTTTCCAGAAGATTTCAACAGACCTTTTACATGGGAACGTATTTTGTTTCTCACTTAACTGTAATTAGGGTAAACACAGGAAATGTCCGCGTTTTTTCGCCTCTTCAAGACCCATTTTAGGTGGTTCCAGTGGTCATACCATGACGGCCCACCTCGTTTTAGAATAAGAAAAAGATATAGATTTTACCACATGAAGGTCAATTTGGTATCACAAAGTGCACAATGTGCACGCAAACATGTCATAAGCGGCCGGACTACTAGGCGCATTGACATTTGAACATTCTCTCCGATATGCACGCAAGCTCACTTCAGTACAATAAGTATGAGAAAACACTCGTACCTGAACACATACACACACACGCGCGCGCGCGCACACACATACACACACACACACACGCACGCACACACACACACACGCACGCACGCACATATATATGCGCGCACACACACACACACACACACACACACACACACACACACAGGCGCACACACGCACGCATACCTACTCACACATAATAATTTATACACAATAATCTAGATCTATTCAAAATGTAGTTGTGACAGAGTCAGCTATGTTTAACTAACAATTAAAATGTTTACTGAGTAGATGTGTTTTAAGTAATCCCTTGAATGCAGCCAATGAGTCGGAATTTTTAATATTACTGGGCAGGTTGTTATACAGAGATGGTGGGATGGTCCTATAAAACTAAATGCTCGTTCCCCGAATTTCTTCAAGTTTGTCCTAGGCTTAAAAAGAATAAGAGAATTTTCAGTGTCTAGGGACTTCCCAAAGTATATTCTCTCTTCCCTAACTCCAACCCAAGCACATCTTGGGAGATAGTCAAGATTTTCGGGCATGTTTTCCTACCTTTTGTGTCAATCAGTTTTTGATACTGAGAAAGCTAGGTTTGAAGGACTAATAAACAAGGTGATAAGCTTTATTTATACACCCTCATCTGCTACCTGGCCTGTGATATTTAGGGCTTTGCAAGTCTGCCTTCTCTTTCAGTGCTGAGTTATCATGTAATAAATGGATGCTTCTTTATTGCCTAAGAAATAGTTTTTAATAGCTGTATTTCTTTATGATTTAAGAGACAGCTTTATTAAGAGATCTAACATGCATTGCCTCTTTAAAAGTAGAGGTTCCAGACTATTAGATAACTGATTACGATTAAATTCCCACGAGGCCGCTAACGATTCAGAGAATTTTATGACAAGTGAATGGCCTCCCTGAAGCTGAACTGATATATATAGGGCTGGGCTTTTCGTGAACTTAAGCTCAGTTTATGTGAACTTGTTTTGAGCTTAATAGCTATTTTGAATGAACTGATCTGAGTCGGAACTGTAGCTATTTTGGGTGTTTGATCTCAGCTTTAATTTTGTACTTAAATGCTTCAGTTCAGTTCACATCCACCTCGAAAATCAGAATCACATGCCGATTTCAAACACAAAGTGGAACTGATCTGATCTGAAAATGACTCAGTCTTCCTGGAGCTGCGCTAAACTTGATCTTAGGGCATTTTTTATTCCTTTAATGAATTGCATTTGATCTGAACTGACTTTTTTTAGGTGAACTTACCTAACCTTTTTTTTTAGAAACGATTTGCAGAAGTTCAAATAGTCTGCTTGCATTAATACGTATACATTTCAGCTGTTCACCAAATTTAGCTTAATCCTCAGAGACAAGTCGGCTGAGGTCGATCTATATGCACTTTATATGAGGATGATTACAGAAACTGTAAGAATATTGTTATAAAACTAATCTCATGGAAATTTCTGTAAAGTCCCTTGCCCTCAACCCACATCCCAACTTCACAGTATTAAGTGCATAACTGTCAGTTTGTCCGTCTCTGTTCATCTCACTTAATCCCATAAATTATACATTACATATCAAATTACATACATTTGTATAATAATATGCGTTACTTTTGCATTTGCTATACATTTGCCTCCATGTATAGTTATGTACCATTATACAAGAACTACTGAAGAACAGGGTTGTAATCAAGAGAGCACGCGTGTCACAGTATTCCTGTGTGTGTTCGAACCGCATGGAAGTCGGGNGGAGGGGGGTGGGGGAAAGCCCCTATTATCCTCTAATGTACACATTACAGTAATTATAAAATCGTGTGAGCCCATATTGATTACACGACAATTCCCCCCCCCCCCCCNCCCGCCCCAATAATCAGAATATAACAGCCTCATATCATGCTACATTTGTTTGTGGCCTGCGTGCAATGGCGTACAAATCATAGCCCAAAAACACTGTTGTGTTAGTGTTGCGTTGCTTTTGTTTGGTGCAGTTCAGCATACACAGTTAACTCGAAGTTTAGTGTGAGACAGCCATCCATGTCTTTAGTACAGGAGAATTGCGAATTAAATTATGTCTGGGTGCATGGGAAAAGCCTACTGATTATGTTATTGAGGTATACTTAAAGTGCGACTAAAGTGCTAGAAAAAATGTGATTTCCGACAGTTTTTATATTTTCAATATCAAGTTTTAGATCAAAAGTCATCATTTTTGCTAAAAAATAATATTTCGAAATTAATTTTACAACTTTTAACCTATTCTGAAATTGTAAGAAAAAAACCGTACCGGAAACGTCACGTCAGCGCGGAAGTCGCGGTGTTTTCGATCGAGAACAATGGCAAATACGGTCGAGCCGTATCAGTTCGAGCCCCTGCGCCGAAAAACAGATGACGAGGATATAATTGAGGAGAAGACTATTGGACCATCAGTTCAGGAATGGTAAGCAAGCATTCTGTCACAGTTTAGCGCACAACAATAACCCATTGTTTCCACGTGGGAGCGAGCCCTACTGAGTGCAGCGCTACGCGTAATAGCCTTGAGCCCGACGCGTAATAGCCTTCAGGCGTGTACACAGTGTTGGTGACGTCACGTATTTCTGGCGAGGCGAGCAGCGGTAACGCTAACACAGTAGGGCATGGGCATGTGTTATTCTTTGTGATTTCTTCGAAACGCGTTAGATTTGATGGGTTTGAGAAGGTCAGTAGGAAGTTTGAATCACTGATGCATGTTAAAATAGTAATTTCACAGGATTCTGTGCACTACCCATAAAAGTACTTTAGTCGCACTTAAAGACTGAGGTCGACATGAACAATGAAGTGATAGAATAAAATGAACCTGCGCTTATGAAATCCATACTTATTTAAACTGGGTGCATGGGAAAAGCCTACTGATTATTGATGTATACTTAAGACTGAGGTCGACATGAACTATGAAGTGATAAAATAAAATGAACCTGCGCTTATGAAATTCATACTTATTTAAACTGGGTGCATGGGAAAGGCCTACTGATTATTGATGTATACTTAAGACTGAGGTCGACATGAACAATGAAGTGATAAAATAAAATGTCCCTGCGCTTATGAAATTCATACTTATTTAACATCCCAGCCTCACCAGCTGAATTGCTTTCACAGCACGTCTCTGCTTTTAATATTCACGGAAAGTCAAGTTTTATTCATTCCCATTTTAGGACGGCAACTTAATCAAACTTATAAATTTTTGTCTTAATCCTCAAAGACCCATTGTGCCATATGTGGCACATGAGCTTGGTGTTTCCGTAATAAAACAAGATATGTGGAAATGACTCCTCAACGAACCAGCGTGCAATGGCATATATTACTAAATAACAATTAAGAGTCTATATAGACATTTTAAAAGTTAAGCTGAAAAGATGTAAACTACTTACTCAAAACACAAAAGGAACTGGCTTTGTCACTATATTAACTTTTCTACTCTTGGGACTTAGAGGGTTAAAAACTCAACCTTTTTT
>JAWQUT010000064.1:2359580-2385216 GCA_033807755.1 Ellobium chinense | reverse complement strand
GGGGGGGGGGGGTGTTTGCTTTTATTGGGTTTTGTTGGGTTTTTTTTTTCTGAACTGTCCACACCGCAGCTGAGAAATATATAGCTAGTTGTCATTGTCGTTTTATTTATTTACTGATGAGGATCTACTGGGACTGAAAATTCTTATTTGATTCTTTTATATTTATACATCTTTTTTTTTGGACTTAACTACCAATGTTTCGATGGTGTTGTATGTACAGGAAGCTAATTAATAAGATTTGAATGAGAACTAAACATTGGGGTTCCACTAGGTAATTTTATGGCCGTGCTTCAGAGCTAAGCTGGTGTGGCAGGCCAAACATTAAGACAAAAAGCGTCTATATTCTGTGACCATATGTACAGAACAATTTTTTTTTTTAAATTAAGTCCAATTATTTTGTTGTTCAATTATAGAAACAACAAAATTTGCAATTTGATCTCCTTTTGATTGGATATGCATCCACATATTGAAGACTTTATTCAAGACCCGGTTTAAGTTTTTCTCCAAGTTCACTCAAATAGGTTTTTCTCCACTATGCGAACAGTTTTCGTTTTCAGGCAGAGACTTACACATTGTCTCTCTCACCCTTTGTCTCTTGTTCTGTTTTTTTTGGTTTTTTTTCTTTGACGTTCAATTCTAATTTGAAGAATCATTGGATCTAGGTATCAAATCCTTATACCCCCCTCCATTCCGCTGTCTGTGGGTGGACAAGATAATAATATCGATTGGACCGGTATTAGCCTTTTACACCGGTAATAGCCTTTTACACCAGTGCAAAAGAATACGGAGGGGCCCAATAGATGAAGACGACAGCTGATTTACCCAAACTGCTAATGATTTGTTTACCTGCCTAATTTGCTAAGACAAGTCGATGTCAGACAGCTTCTCTTCATTAGTGATGCTATGGAAGCAAGACATTGGCTACTGAGAATTAGATATCATGGAGCGATGTCTGTGGAATGAACGGACTGGTTGAACAGGATCTGCAGACATTGCGTGGCCCCAAAGAGGGTTTTGTCTGCGAGTTCACTATCTGGATCACACATGATAAGATAGATCGCCTCGGAATATCGTGTCCAAAACGGTGGTTGAAGATTTGGGTAACACTGTATAATATATTGTATCATTGTTTAGTATAAGGACAGACAGTGGATGGGCCACTGACTTTTGTCTGTTCTATGATCAGAGGTAATTTTCAAAAGTTAAGAAAAAAAAAGGAATGTATATGATAAGGATGGAATCAAAAGTTCACCGGTTTGTGTATAAATCACCTCTGTGTGAGGACTGAACTGGAGTGACACCATTTTGGGTCATCCCGCAGGGAAAGTATTTTCTGACTCATGTGTTCACTCTGATAAAATGGCGAGTTCGTGACGGTATTCGCCTACCATGAGTTGGTCAAATATTGTGACAAAAAGGTGGAAACCCTGTATCAGCCGGGGCTGTCCTCAACTTCTTAGTCCAGTCCATTTTTATGAGGCCCGGTTTAAACATATATAAATCTGGTCTTATGCTAGCTAGCTTCCTGTATGGAGTCCATAATTACGGACGAATCACCAGGTGTGAGCCTTTATAGTACAGAATTCCAGTGTGTAGACTGCTTCAGCGTGGCTCAGAAGTGCATTTGTTGTATCTACTGTCATGAGGAAGGATAGACAGTTTTTTCAAGTTTGAGGTAAATGATACCTTTGATAATTATTATCAGGGTCTCTTTCGTCATCCACGCCCACACCGATCCCATATCCTGTTATTTTTCTCAGCCTGACAAATGTGTTTTTAATGTATGGCGATCACGATGCCGAAAATCGATTCGTAGTTTTGGTACACTGCACAATTATAGAGCTGCGGTCTGTCGGAAGAGGATTCAAATGTAAGAGAGCATTGAAGTTTAGAGCAAGAGTTGTGATTCTTATTTCAAAACTCTGTTTATCGAAACTGTCGGTTCACTGAGACAGTCTTGTCCTTAATTTGTAAGACGTCAGAGCTCACCGAGTCAAGCCGATCTTTTCCTAAGGCTCGATTAATCGACTCGGCTGGGCAGGATCGTGCTCAGGATCGAATTTTAAACACTTAAAATCTAAAAACTTAATTGTACCCGACAGCTGTGCAGAGCGAGGTTATTAACCCGAGCTGAATGTCACAGCTTCTGTGTGATAAATTCACTGAGATTGTGTATGCAATGACGGCACCGATACGCTGGAAGGGAGGGGTTGAGCACGGGTAGTAGGAAGCGGATCTCTCTCTCTCTCTCTTTCGCTCTCTCTCTCTCTCTCTCTCTCTCTGTGTATGTGTGTGTGACACAGAGAGAGAGAGAGAGAGGGGAGGGAGGGAGCACTCACGATGACGGGGATGTGCGTGCACACCAGTACGGGACAAGAAGACGTCAGCCACATGACAGATGATTTATGATGACACAGTGTGAAAAGATCGTTAATGCGAGCTACGATCGTTTGAATCGATCTTTACCAGACTGCCAGCTCTTACTCGTGGGAGAAAAAGCTCGAATATGAACACTCGATCGTTGCGGGCCGAGCCGAATTTTCAGACTGACGGCTCGGCCCACCACTAATTCAAAGCACGTCTCGTCACACATACGGTCTTAATCAGTTTTTGACGCTTTTTCATTACTCAACTAAGGACTCCCAAGGGCATAAACTTGTCTGTTTAATTTCATGGTTGACATGTTGCTTATAAAGAGAGGAACGTGTGAACACAATAACCGTCTTTGAATTTTTTTTTCTTCCATATTTCAGTTTAGCTATGCTACGAGGTAAGAAGTCTTATCGTTGTGTCCCTAGGAAAAGCCTAGTAGGAAGTCACTTCGTAGTGAAAGCGAAGCTGTAGCAACCAAATGTCAAATAAAGTGTGCCAGGCATGAGCATAACCAGGACAAATATGACGAAAATGTTCCACGATTTTTGTGTCGGTTTGAAAAGGGCTTGTCACATAAGTGAAATGTTTGCTTCTCGTAACAAAAAAGAACTTGGTTCAACAGCGCAGGTTGTTTGCTCTCTCCTAGGCCCACAAGACTTAATGGCAATGGGCTCAGCTAAGTGCGAAGGGGTGGGGCCGGGGGCGGGCGGAGGATCGAGAAGGAGGCTAAGGAGGCCCCCGGACAAAATTAATTGCGGTATTAGAGCTGAACTTAATGACCCCACATCGACCCCACTCAGTCATTCCTTCTAGGAATATGGACGTTAATGGACAAAGTTGCATATAAAAGAAGCCGTGATTATCCAGTGGCTATTGCAAATCGGTTACCATGAAAATGTTATAGTCGAACGGACATGAATTAAGCAGTTAAGCAGGCTCTGATGTACATATATACTGTACCTCAGCACAGCTGCTGTTCCCCCCCAAAAAAACAACATGCACGTGACTNAGAAAACAACATGCACTTAAAGGCTCTTTGTTTCTGCTTGCAAGCAAGTTAAGATGATACAGATAAACAAACACGGATTAAGGCAGGGTATTAGACTTGTCAAGTCCACTTATTGGAGAAGAGTGTCTGGATTGCGGATTAGATTATCATTTCTGTAGCTGAGCTGCCTGCTCTATTCTTGCATAGTGTGCAGTACTGTCCCTTTTCTTCCTTTTTTGGTGAGGGGGAGNGGGGGGGGGGAAGAGAATTCCACAGTGAAAACCATGTTGCGTTGTAAAAGTTGTAAGACCCTGATACAGCCGGACTGGGCATAGTCACCTAAATACTCAGAACTGACCAAGCATGGACTTAAAGGGATTACAAACTAGGGCAGCATTCTAAGCCCCTGTTCTTGCACCATATCATGAGCTAGACTCTGAGACAATGGTCCAGCTTAAGCAAGGCCAAAGCTCTTTTGGGGATTATTGCGATGGTAAAGCCAGGGTCATGGGGCTGCACTTAAGATTTGAAAGTCATGATTTCGATTCCTGACCGTGGTCATGTTGTAAGTGCCTTGGGGAGAGCATTTTATTCACATTCTCCCGCAGATCATTTGTCCGTAAAATGTGACCCAGGCTACAGGCAGAGGAAGATATCAGAGTCTGATGATCAGCACCTGGTACAAACCCGATAAATGCCAAAGTCCAAATCTTACGGCAGAAGCAGAAAATTCTTTCATTTTTGTAAATTTGCACTTAGTAAAGCAGTTCTTTGCAAATCAGCTTTACTAGTGAAGGCAATGTAATGTAAAGCAGGGTTCAATCTGTTCATTTAGCTACAGTCAAAAGCTGGAGTTTTATCACTTTTTGTCACTGGCACTGCTTGGTGCCACAGGTCTGACATGGACTCAAAGTGGGAAAAAACATTAGCATTCTCATGGGGATTCTTGTTGAGGAATTCCTTTTTTTTTTTGTGTGAAATTTTGTGCTCATTTTGTGAAATGCTTGAATAGGTACATGCTATATGCCACTATGTGCTCCCATTGGTAAATTACATAAAAGTAATTTCACAGTTTCCTGCATTAAAGCTAGAGGTCTGAGGCTTTGATGCAATGTGCAATACACTGTACTGTAATGGCAGTCCAAAGGCATCAAACCTGAATTTTGGTCAAGGTGGAATTTATTGGGTTCCAGCGTCAAAATGACAAACTGAAGGTGGCATTGCATACTCACCAGGGAGTTTAGAAACTCCAAGAGTCATCAGGTCTCCTGGTATAATAACAGTGTGAAGTCATGTGAAATGGCACTAGCCTGGATATGATGCTTATAAACAACATTGTTATTGTATACATTCTTTCCTCAGGTGCTGGTGTAGCCACAGTGATGATCTCCTTCCTCTTCACCACCTACTATATCATCATCATCACCTGGGCCTTCTACTACATGTTCAACACCTTCACAGACACCCTGCCCTGGACCAATTGTAACCACACCTGGAACTCCCCACACTGCTGGGATAACCATGGGGTCAACCACACCTTTGGAGAAAACTTGACCAAAGTCCTTCAGCCAAATGGATCCAGGTCCCCAACAGAGGATTTCTTCCTGTAAGGCTGCTGGTGGTTTATAAGTAACCTACACTCTGCATTACCAGCCTCACTCTGCGTTACCAGCCTCACTCTACATTACCAGCCTCACTCTGCTTTACCAGCCTCACTCTACATTACCAGCCTCACTCTGCTTTACCAACCTCACTCTACATTACCAGCCTCAGTCTGCTTTACCAGCCACACTCTACATTACCAGCCTCACTCTGCATTACCAACCTCACTCTGCTTTACCAGCCTCACTCTACATTACCAGCCTCACTCAGCATTACCAGCCTCACTCTGCTTTACCAGCCTCACTCTACATTACCAACCTCACTCTGCTTTACCAGCCTCACTCTACATTACCAGCCTCACTCTGCATTACCAGCCTCACTCTGCTTTACCAGCCTCACTCTGCTTTACCAGCCTCACTCTACATTACCAGCCTCACTCTGCTTTACCAGCCTCACTCTACATTACCAGCCTCGCTCTGCTTTACCAGCCTCACTCTACATTACTGGCCTCACTCTGCTTTACCAGCCTTACTCTACATTACCAGCCTCACTCTACCTGACCAGCCTCACTCTACATTACCAACCTCACTCTGCTTTACCAGCCTCACTCTACATTACCAGCCTCACACTGCTTTACCAGCCTCACTCTACATTACCAACCTCACTCTGCTTTACCAGCCTCATTCCACATTACCAGCCTCACACTGCTTTACCAGCCTCACTCCGCTTTAGCAGCCTTACTCTACATTACCAGCCTCACACTGCTTTACCAGCCTGACTCAGCTTTAGCAGCCTTACTCTACATTACCAGCCTCACACTGCTTTACCAGCCTGACTCAGCTTTAGCAGCCTCATCTGCACTAAGCCTGTGTTTTTCCCTGAAATGCCCCTTAGGCATATTTCTTTCTTAATGGAATAATTGTGGTGCCATCTAACAAAATCAGTTACAAATTGGTACTTGTATTAGCTAGACAAAAACATGAATAGGGGAAAAAGTTGATCAGTTGTTTTCTTTTTTTTTTTTTTCAAAGAATTAAATGGTCAAATTGAAAGTTTTATGGATAAAGAAAATTATAAATTTGCAAATGTTTCACCATTTGGTTGGTGGGGATGGGGAGATCATGCAGACTTATGACTCACATTGTCTTTTTATGTCACAAATGTCAAGCATTCAACCGTATTAACTTGGTCCAGCTGTTTTGTGTCCAGTTAGCCACCAGCAACAATTGTCGAATTACTGATCTGTAACATTTTCTTCACGCCATCTCCATCTGTATCTCTTCACTGGAAATTTGCAGTAAGCAACAACAAAGCTGTTCCCCCCTCCTCCTCCTCAACCCCACTAAACAAAAAAACTCAACTTAAAAAAAAAAAAGAAACATTTCTACCTGCATAAAATACCTATGACTTTTAGCTAGCCATCACACATCAGGTTTCTTTTTAAGTGAACCCAGATGGCAATGAAGTTTGGAAGTTTCTTAGTATGCCCCCTAAAAAATCAGAGTGTCATAATGCCATAAGTCCAACATGTCCCTTTTATTTGTACGCTGACACATATCAAGGGTTGAAAAATTACAGAACACTACCCCCAAATCCCTGTAAGACATCTGAAGGGGCCAGGCAGAACAAATGGATTTGTAGTACCTGGCAGACTAGCTGTAGTTGGCAGACTAGCTGTAGTTGGCAGACTAGCTGTAGTACCTGGCAGACTAGCCTTAAAGGGACAGGGATAGTTACCTGCTTTATAGCCACATTATATTTTCATAAAATTTAAACGCCATATATTTTTCCTTTTGCCCGACAGTTTCTTATAAAACACCACTGGAATGTCAGGATTATCACCCTGCACGCCGCCATTAGTCAAGTTGCGCCACGTCAGAAAGCGAGACAGGCTAACATTCGACTGGTTCAGACGGTATGCGCAAACATCCGCATCAGTCATCTGCTAGTTTTCCTCGCTTTTTGACGTCTCACAGCACGAGTAATGGGGCGTGTGCAAGGTGAAAATCCCGACGTTCCAGTGGTGTTTTCTAAGGCAGAGTCGGGCTAAAAGAAAATGTTCACGGTTTTTGTTTTTTTTTAATACTGTGGCAATTGTCTGGCAAATATTATTCCTGCCCCTTTAAGAATTTACTTGCAGTACAGAAGGGTCAGCTTCATTAGGTTCATATACAGGATATAGTGATTCAGATCTTTCTTACAGAAATTTAATGAAGGGTCCACATAGTTTCTAACCTATTACAACATGTCTCTTTCTTCTTTAGAGCCTTGCATGTGACCTTGACCATATTATGAGCTCAGTATTTTCGAGGGCAGTCAATAGTACATGTACCTTCTAATCCTAAATCAAAAGATTTGTCCTCCGTATGTGGCAATATAAAGGCCTTACATAAGGCTGTTTGCCATGGTTTATGAACACAAAATGGACCCAGTGTAAAACATGCCTGGTTCATTATTTGTGGAGTAAACAAAGAATTATACATGAGCATTGATAAGGAGGTTAGGCTCAAAGGTGTGTACTGGGAATATCTTGTGTAAAGAGTTTTCTTTCTTTCTTTCTTTCTTTCTTTCTTTTCTTTTCTTTCTTTCTTTCTTTTCTTTTCTTTCTTTTGCATCCCAGGATCTCATTCGCCACTTTCCTATAGTTGTTCTTCTTTCTCTTCTGTCCTTGCCTAATTCATCCCTCCTTCCCTACCCCCTTCCCACCTCAGTACCCTTTTGAAGAATTTCTTTTATTCCTTCATGTTTCTGTTCCTTCCATTTACAAATATATTCCATGTGTTCACACTGGGAAGTGCAGCTTAAATCATGTTCACTGTTCATGATGTTTCATTCTAAGACACTTGTTTCATTTTGTATGTTCCAACCACTGGGTATTTTTATTACTTTCTACATTCCCAGTTTTAGATACTGTGTCACCTCTTCCTTTATCAGCTCTAGTCTAGCATATCTGTGTTCGTTTATTCACTAGCTTATTTTCTCAGCTCTAGTCTAACATATCTGTGTTCGTTTCTTCACTAGTTTATTTCTCAGCCCAATATGTAGGTGTTATGTTGTTCTTTCTGGGCACTGTACTTATACTGTACTTCTTTTCATGTTTCCTTGATAAAGTGGAACCTTAACTTCCGACTTTTATTCACAGTGTCCTCCCCACCATCCTTCTCCTTTTCTGTAATACTGTAGAATCCAACATCTCCTGACCAAAGGGCTTATGTTGGTTTTGCAGCCAGATTGAGTGTTTTGCATCTTCAGATTCTACATGTCAGTACTGATCTCCCCACAAAGTAGTTTTGCAAAAGTGTGAGCACTCTGGAAATAGTAAAAGAAATGAAATAGAGACTTATGGTGCAAAGAGCATTGTTCAAATGGAACCCCCTCAGTTTCCTCAAAAACAGGTTTGACCAAAATGAACCCTGTTGTCAACAGACATTGGAAATGACCCTGAGGAGTTCAGTGATACTGATATATCAAGCACTTTTTATTTTCAGTCTTCCCCTCTTTCACTCTTCTTCTTATCTTCTTCTTTCTCTTTATCCTGCCTCACCTTCTGTGCTCTCTCCAGTCCCTCCCTACCGCATTCTTCTCTCCTCTCCCTCAGGGAACGCGTACTGGAAAAGTCCAGTGGTATTGAGGAGCAGGGGACACTGCGATGGGAGCTGGTGTTGATCCTTCTCATGTGCTGGATTGTAGTATACTTCTGTATATGGAAGGGACCCAAATCTACAGGAAAGGTAACCAGAAGAGAACTCTGTATGTATGTGTGTGATAAACTGTGCCCATAGACCATTTGATAAAACACCTTTGTCTAGATGTAGTTGACTCAGCCTGTATGCAGTCCACTTAATCATACTCTTAATTCATCATTAGAGTAGTCTTTGTATAAAAGTTTACCCTTGTAAAGAAAAGGACCAAACAGGACAGTATCGAAAGACACATTTCTGAAAGGAAATGTAGATGGATGGGCCACACTTTTCGTAAAAGCACTAATGAATCCAACAAAAATGATGCTTGATTGGAACCCACTGGGGAAAGTGAAAAGATATGGAAAAGAACTGTTTTAAATGAGATAGAACAGATCAGTGAAACATGGTAATTCCACCAATTATACAGTGCTCCTTTCAGTCTGCTGGAGGTGTGTTGTGTTGGTTCCTTGTTTCTTTTAGGATGAGAAGGTTTAGTAATAGTAGTCGCTTTGTGGATGGATAGTTCTTTGAAGATTCGGAGGTCAAATTTTTACACTCACTGCCGTTTACCGAACGAGCATAGCGAATGTGCAAATGCAATTCTGGTTATTGCAGTTACCAACAGTGAAAAGTGAGGCAATAATTGCATACAACAATTAATAAATGGTTAGGATTACTGGCAGGATGGAAGGGTAATATTATGAGATTTAAAAACAAACAGAGTAGCTCCACAGCTCTGATAGTTTGCATAACTGCTCCAGTTAGTCTCATCAGCTACTTCTTCAGCTTTAAGTACCATACTGAGTAGTGTAGGCAGCCTTGGACTTGTTTTTCCGCTTCTATCCATCTGCTGTCCACTTCAGCATTTATCAACTGCTCCTTGTCCCCATCCATCTTTGCCAGTCCATCCAGGATTTTTCTCTCTTTATCTTCCTCTGCATCATTGAACATTTAATTTTCCAGTTGTTATCAAATGTACTTGCAGTTGTCTAAATATTTTATGAATTTTGCTTGTCTTATCATTTCAGTTGTAAGTCAGTCCCTTTCATGATATGCTTCCTTCGAGAACTGTAAATTTGTCTTATTTTATATCCATATTTCGTCACCCATCTCATGAAGAGGTGTATGCGACATTTTGAGTGTTTTAAGATGAGACTTCTTTGTGACAGCCCAAAGTGTGAGTGCTGTGTTCTCACAAAGTGGCGTATCGATAGCTCTGATAGTTTCAGAGATATTAAATATTAATGATTGGGAGAAGTTTATCAATTCTAAATCTCACTGAAACTTTAAAATGCTCTCCTGAAAAAGTAACAAATGTTGCATACACCCCACTGTGAGTTAGGCTACCATTTAAAGTCAATCCCAGAAGAGGATGTTGCATAAAGATTCCTGTCATGCTTTCTGCATCTCCACATGAATAAGATATATGTTCAAAGGAAAAGTGAATGAAAACCTAACTAATTACACAGAGAAACACAGCCTTAGCAGATGCAACGAATCAGCTTCACTCATGCACTCACTTAAAAGAAATTACGCAGGAAGAAAAGCAAAGAAGAGGAAAAAAAAGGTAGGGCAAAGAAGAGAAAAGGATGAAAATAGGACAGAGATAACTATAAGGCCAGCTTGCCCTATGTGACATTGATTAAGTCTAAATCGGTCAGTGACCAGGACAGAGAAGAGAAAAGGAGGAAAGTAGGACAAAGAAGAGAAGTCAAGGAGATCATCGTCATTGATATCATTATAATGTTTTGCTATAAATTCCAATACCTGTCAAAGCGGGACTACAGTATATATAATTGTTTCATTGCAGAATCTTTTCATTTAATAATTTGCACCACAGAATATTCTCAACTTCTCCATTTCTCTGTGAAAAGCTATGGATGATTTTATTATGGTTAAAGAACAAAAGCTGGGTCAATGTGTCATAAAATCTGGCAATTCCTATATACATGCACAAAGATTCAGAATATGTGCAAGTAACATCACTTTGATCAATAGGCATATGTATGGTTTTGATATTGGTAAACCTTGAAGCAAAAGTTTTTACTTGTGAAGCTCAAACCGCTAGAGTATGTAGATGTGTCCAGGTTGAATTTTTTGCTGATAATGATCTAAGAGGGCCTTGGCGATGAATCCATTTTTTTTTCCAGGGCTGAACTACATCGTGTGAGCCCACCCCTGATGTTTGTTCCTCTCGTCTTTTGTTTTTATCTTCATCCATTTTTCTCATTCTTTCTTTAGGGGCCTTCTTATCCTCTGTATGCAGCTATGCAAACTATCAGAGCTGGTGGAGTCACTCTGTCAGTCCTCAACTCTTGTAACATTATACTGTCAAAGCCACTGGTGAAGCCAACAATATCCTGACTGCTGTATGCCATTACTGCCCCCTTCCCACTCTACAGGGGCTGTTAGGATGCTAGGGACAGCCCTGTGTTTACCCAATCTTTTCTAGCTGGAAGGCTAAAGTTTTCCATGACCATGAAAAGACACGGAAATTATCTTATCTCATACATCAGGGGCACAGTCTTTGTATCTCTGTCACGCATATCATGCTAAAGTGGTATTTGGTATGCCATCTTTTTAATAGTACAAGTTATGTAATAAAATTAGAATGAAACCTGACTGTTTCAGGGTATTGTGACCCATGACAGCTGTCACGTGCTGTCTGTCTACTGCATATATTGGTGTAAAGAATAAATCTGGAGGTTTATAATTAAGATCTGAATGAGAAAGAGTCAGAAATACCTTTTAGCTGCAGATTCTATGTTTCTATGTGCCTACTCCTGTTTGGCTTATGATTGCATGTCTTTGCACAACATTTTTCCTTCTTGAAATAAATTCCACAGCATCACAGGCAGCCTTAAATAGTGTGAAATGTCAAGGCTTAAGATAATGTGGTTTTATTATCATCAAATGCTTCCCAAAATATTTATTTGTAACCCAGGTCAGGGTCAACAGGTTATTTTTAATGAATCAGGTCAGGGTCAACATATCATTTTTCAGTGAATCAGGGATAGCAAGTTATTTTCAGTGATTTTCAGTGAATTAGATCAGGGGGAACTAACAATTTTCAACCAATCTGGGCCAACAAATCATTTTTCAGTGAATCAGGTCAGGGCCAACATGTTATTTTTCAATAAATCAGCTCAGTGCCAACAAATTGTATTTCAAAGAATCAGGTCAGGGCCAATATGTCAGATTAGATTTTTTTTTTCTCTCATGAAGCAAATTTTTTGTTCATTAATAGTGCTTCTTCTTCATGAGAATTTACCCTGTTACCTCAGTGTTTACACCATTCCCTCTTTTTCCCCAAAGTTGTGAGGAAAGTAGCTGGGAAAGGGCTAGCTCAAATGGTAACTGCCTACAATGTAGATGACATATAACCTATTCAGAGTTAGTGTTTTCACGTGTTGTCCACCTATTACCAGTGCAAATTACCTAGTCCAAGTGTGCCCAACTTTTCTAAAATGGACACCAGTTTTGTAGTTTAGTAATCTTGTGAGGGTCAGATCCACTGTCTGGATGCACATTTCAACATAGTGCTTTGACATAAAACAAAGCAGTGTGCAGTCTGTAGTGACTTTGCAGGCCATGTATCATGTCCTTGAAGAGCCATATTTTGGCCCACTTGGTCAGCAGTTGGATACCAGTTGCCATACCAACGTTGTATGTATATTTTGATCATAAAGCAAATCCCAGACATCACCAGTGTAATGACCCATATTTTCCTAAGAATTATGTACTAAGTTGAAAGCAAAATGATGAGGCATGATGTCAAAGTCTCTTTGAAACTACCCAAGCTGATATCATTCTAATTCAGCCTTTAGAAATATTTTGCTGAAATGCACAGAGAGGTTATGAAGATGCAGACCTGCCAAACATCTTGAATTTATCAGGATCATCTTATGTCGACCAGGACTGTTGGTTTTCATGTCTTTGGGGTATGAGGGGTAGATGTCCCTATTTAGGGATTGTCTAAGAGCTGGCAAATTGGAAATGATGCAAATGATTGTGATGTGAATCTTTCAGGTTGTCTACTTTACGGCCACATTCCCATACCTTGTGTTGGTCATCCTATTGGTCAGAGGGGCTACATTGCCTGGCTGCATGGATGGCATCAATTTCTTCATAAAACCCCGCTGGCATTTACTTCTGGATGCCAAGGTAAAGACCTGCATAAACAGGCAACCTTGCCACTGTCTTTCACTCCTTTCTTCCCAAATCCTTCCCACAGACCTCACCGACTTTTAAGAAAATTTATGGAGTAGAAGATTGTTCAGTATTATCTGTCTTGAGTCAATGACACTTAGACTGAGGCAACTCAAGTGTAAAAGAAGTATAATATAACTGATTGTTCAAACACTTGATCTGGATCTGGTCAGTGAAGAAGAGATAGTAGTTTGTCTCATCTTTCTGAATTGGGCAACCTGGACAAACAGTGGTTTCAGAGTGAGGTTGGAGAGTGAGAATGATTAAGTATGCTTGGTGTCATTAGTAAATAAGCATTGTGATGGGGAAAATGCAGCTGCAAAGTAAATAGAAAATGGTGACACCGACCTATTCTAGCTATGTGGAGGCTTCAGTTGGCCATGTCAAAAGTTTTTTTTTTTGAGGTCTTTTCGGAAAGGTCAATCTGCCTCCTAGAACAAACAAAGAAGTTAGACAAGATGAGATAATAGCCACTTTGCTGCACTTCTTAATGGTGCTTAAAAGGGACAAAAAAAGAAAGATCAAGTACAGACCTGAACACATGGGGCCTGCCTAATCTCTTGTTTGTTTACTACCTTTTGTTCCCTTTTTCTCTCATTTGTCAGTGCTCTGTCCCCTCCTCCCTCAGCCCCCCCATCCCCATTTCTCTCTCTCTTTCTCTCTCTTGCTTTCTCCTTTCCTTTCTCTCTTTCTCTTTCCCTTCCCTCCTCCCCCCCCCCCTTCCTNCACCCCTTCCTCCCCCTCCCACTCCTCTCCCCCCAGCTGTGTCTTTATATTAAGGCACAAGCTTTTGTCTGTAGAATCACACAGAGGCTTTCTCTGCAAGAATCAGCTGATGCATCAAAGAAGCAGCGTGTAGAGCTTTGCACACCCTAGACAACTTTAAGATGACATTTTTGTGCTGTTCTGATTATTTTCACTTTACTTGTATACATGTTGTTTGCAAAAGCCAATGAACAGATCCAGTTAATAAACTAGGCCTAGTTCAGGAGTTGCAGGAGTTGTTCATGAACATTTTTTTTCGGATGTTTATGATGTGAATGTTTCGTAATGAGAGGGGGAAAAATGTGAAGGTCATTGCTCTTCAAAATTTATATTTTATTTATTTTCAAATTAGGTCACTCATAACGGCATCCAAATTTCAAGCTCAAATTTGGTTAGGATGAATTAAAACAGCTCAGAAATGCATCTTTGAAAAAACTTGTTTTTCAACAAAAGTACACTTACTGAGTTTTTAAAAAGTACCTTTCGGTTTCCTTCAGAGTTTTAGAAGATTTATTCATTGCTGGCTGCAAATGTTACTTCTTGCTTGATTTACTGGTTACTTTCATTTGTTTATTCCTTCCATTTGTTGAATGCTGATTTGACCATCCTGAACCATCCAATGCAAACCGAATATGACCAATAACTTGTTAAACTTGGTAAAAGATGATCCAGGACATGATATGATTTCTGTTTCTGTTGAAAGGTGTGGGTGAATGCAGCAGCACAGAACTTCAACTCACTGGGTGTGGCATTTGGTGGGCTGATCACTATGTCCAGCTACAGCAAATTTAACAACAATATTGTCAGGTGTGTACAGCATGGAGAGGGAGAGGGAGGAAAAGAAGTGGTGTCTGAGAGAGAGAAGTGAGAGAAGCGTGGTGAAGGGGTTTTCAGGTATATTCGGGCATAATATGGGTTTGTGCGGTAATTTGGGGTATGAGTTTAAGGTAGAACAACATATCAAGAGGAATATTGATTAGATTATAGAATGAAATTCTTCCAGTGAAAAACCTCTGAAGGGAGAAGAAATGTTATTATGTATGTTGCTTTCTCATAAAACCAGCTTGTTGAATTCAGTATTTCTAGATGAAGCCTTTATTCATTCAGGGTTAACGGGGGGGAAAAAAAAAATGCTTTATTGAGTCAAAATCAAGTTTCACAGACCTGTCAATTATTCCAAATTTATCAGGAGTGTTCTTAACTGGCCTGGCCATTTATTGCAGTTTTGATTTAAATGAAATGATCTGGCGAAATGGAGGCACTGACTTGCCACAGTTTTGGGTAGTGAGTGTTTTACAGATAAGTATGTCAAAAAATTGGCAGGTCTAGTCTCAGCAACTTAAGGGATTTTTTTTTTTAAAATTGCATGTGGATATCTTTCTGTGAAGATCTCCCATTGTTTTGTATTCCGCAGTAGAGACTATCATATCTGTTTGACTGCATGCTCAAGATGAAGTCAGAGTCTTCTGTCAGGGTTGCCACAGATCTGGAAAACTTGAAAAAAAGCATGGAAAGCATCATTGGCTTGTCAGATCTAGAAAATACTTGAAAGTCAGAAAAATGGCCTGTAATCATAGAAATTTCAGAGAAATTTTTTGAAGACTGGATTAGTCTTTCATAAATTCATTTCAAACCACTCTCCTGTGCATAATCTAGACTGAAAATTTGTAAATGGTATACATTTTACAATAAACAAAGGGTCAGACCTATCAGGGAAACATGGATAAATATTTTTCACATTCTGTGGCAACCCTGACTTTACTAAGAAAATCCGAGACAAAGATTCATAAGGATACATATAGTGAACATTGAGCATTGAGCACTGAATATTAGCTTGGCTACCAGCTGTGAGCAACATTGCAAATGATTGTGATCACTTTTTACACCTGAGTAATTGCGAACAGAATAGACCCCTGAAATTAATTAATTGCCCTGTGTGGTTCTGTGCTCAGGTGTTTCATATGCCTCAATGGGCAGGATTTAATGACCTGTTACGAATGTGTTGTATGGCTGCATGCATTTCTGTGTCATCTGCAAAGAAAGTCTTAATGTTACATGAATGACATATGGGATATACATACTCACTTGAGTTGTGGTCGTTTGCAAGAGGATCAGTTTGCCTGATCTTTGAGTTGTTCAGCTGGTTCTTGTGACTGTGGAAGTTCTGTTACTGTTTTTGTCCTGTTACTTGTTTAAAAAAAATACAAGAATTCACCTGCCTTTCCACTCTGTGGAAGACATTGTTGTCAGTTGTCTAAAATGCAAACAGCAGTTCAAACATTTTCTCCCTATGTCTTATGTCTTATCATTACTTAGTTTTTTTTTTCTTAATAATCAGTATTCAGCTTGTGTAAGTTTGTGTGTTGTTACAATCATTTGTGCTTGTGCTATTTAGACTTGGGGATGTATCATGTGTTGTGTGCACGCTTTGCTTTTTCAGGTCTGTTATGTAAATTATCGAACATACATAATACATGAGTGTTTGTGTAAATTATGGAACGTACAGGTGGGAGTGTGCAAGTGTTCAGTGTTCATGAGTTTGGAAATTTCTGGTGACTGAACTTGCTGCAAATATAATGGAAAGTATTCATATGCAGCTTATATCTATGGTCCTATATATCAGTTCATTTTGTTATTTGTATGTTGTTTTTTTTTTTGCGTTTGCTTCACGCCATGTTCCAATCTCCAGAGATGTCCTTACTTTGGCGCTGGTCGATGCATTAACCTGTCTACTGGCTGGCTTCGCCATTTTCTCCATTCTGGGAAACCTAGCACTGAACCAAGGAAAGGGGGTCGAGGATGTGGTAGAAGAAGGTGAGCAGAGGTCACTCAGAGGTCATTTATCTGACCTTGACCTTGCTCGAAGGTTACCAGAGTGTTGCAGAAAATGGTGGGAGAGCTTTAATATTTCTTTTGGCTTGTTTCACTCAGTTTATGAATTATAAAAAAAGGCTATGAAAATCTATTTACCCATCCTCTGAGATAAATTGTTCAACAAAGCCCATGTGTAATCCAAGTTTGCCATCTTCAAACATTACAAAGCTACATGTTTGCACTTTTTGTAATTGTAATATAAAATAAACAAAACAGCTTTTATTTCGCAATGATGCAAAGGAAACTTCAAATTTTTCAGCAAGGTAATAGTAAAAGTTTATGAGTTGCCAGAAATCATTGCAAAAACTCTTAGGTCTTGAAGACCTGAGTTAGCCATACAGGTCATTTGTGTCAGATATTACAAGTTATACATCTGCAGTGCTTTGTTCAGAAAGAGTCATATCAGACAGCATATATGACCTGAATTTGTCTTAGTGCAAGATAGGGATAGATTTTTCTTTAATGAAAGTTTCTGGTTTTCTAAAATTCAGCATGTTTGATTTTGCATTTGCCCCTGCTTTCCTAAGTTTCCCGAAGCATCCTGATTTTTTCCTTGTCAAGAAGATGTACATAGCTAGTGTGAAGTTATTTTTATATAAATTTCATTCACCAATTTAAATACTGTCAGGATTTATACAGGTTACAATAATAACGCTGGTTAGCACTGTACGAGGGATGATGCTGATATTCAATCAAGGGGAGTAACCATTGATTCTCTCTATTCTGATATCTGTTTTAACCCTGGGTAAGGCTTGGTGTAACTTTTAAAAATCTCTGCTCATTACTGTAGAATTAAAATCAGTATTGAGTCTACTGACACAACTGCCATGAGTAAGAAACGAGATTTGTTATTTATATCTTCTCAAGATTTTATCCATATACAAAGCAGTACTCTAATCTTTCATTTTATTGCTTCCAAAGACCAATTTGATGAATGATGGCATGGCATAAGACAGCTGAAGTCAAATGGACATTCTTGACTATGTTATGTTTATGTTCCTAAATTATCTTTAAATTCATATCAACATTGTGGCTTTACCTACCGGAGTCCCTACTGATCCTATTCACTCAACAAAACAAATCATGCTTGCTAACAGGTTATATTTTGTAAGGCAGGGTAGAGATAAATAGAGAGAATGAAGAGAGGGTACTGCTAAATTAATTGTAATAATAGTAATGATGTATAAGTCTTGTATCATATCCAAGCAGTTTCTGCTCATGACTTCACACAATTTCTACCACAGCAGATCTAGTCTCTCAAGCTCTTTATCAGTTCTCTGGAAAGCAATCAGTGGTAGACTGCATTAGCCCTGTAGTATTACAATCTGTTTTTGTCCTCTCTTTCTCTTCCCCGCAAAACATGATAGTCTAGTAAGCATCTGTAATTATTTAGCTTTTGCCAAATCAAGCTTGTCTCACTTTTTTTGAGAGAGGAACAACAGATGGTATTGATAATTTTGTCATGAGAGGCAGACAGATTTTCTATCTCAGAAATTGGCAATCAGCAAATTGGGCTATTATTATAGCTACACCCAATACACTCATCGAATATCATACATAAAATAAATAGGAAACTCTCTTACTCGGAGAGCGGGGCAACAGAAGATCTTTAGAGAAAGATTCCCCCGTTTAACAAGTGTTTCAGCCCTTTGACTTCCTGACACTCTAAAGGGGCTGGGCCACACTTGCGCCATGACTCCCAAGTGTCCATCCGTTGATTTTTTTTCCATGCCTCAGGAGTAAAGTAAGTCACAAAGAAATTCGTTAAAAAACAGCACCAAAGCTTGAGATTGACATTGTTTCCTTGCATTGTCTGATTTTTCCCTGTCCTGAAAAACTCACTCAAGTGAGCTAGGCAACCTGCCTATCACTGTGATGATATCTGAGCAAGAGAGCAACTGTCCATCATATTTCTGAAAAACAGAAAACCTTTATTTGTTACCAGTTATACTTGACGGTGGAGCATCCATCATGGAGTTGGAGATTATATATTTTCCCACTGGTTTAGTCTGATTTCATCACTCAATAAGTGCAACTCTTATTTGTTCTCAAGTTTCTTATTTTCCATATAGATGAGTCAGGGTTAAAATATTCACTTGACAAGGTATCATTTTCCAGAGGCTTTCTTTCCATAAACAGTTGCGACATAATATAGACATTCCTCCACAAATAAATTGGGAGATTGAGGTGTTCCTTGTCTTGCATTTGTTTTCCTGCTTTCCTGCTGTACCTCATACTTCATTATGAAGTCAAGCCAATGCTTGTAAGTTTAAGATGCAAGCTTTGATTGAGACATCACAGTGACAGACTACCTCTCCCAGGCTCACTCTGATCAGTACTAAGTGGTTGTTTTCTGCTGTGAGCATTTATGTTGTATCAAATCATTTAATCTATCAAATTACTAGAGACTGCTGTCTATCTGTATGAATCCCTGGCCTGCAAATGAAATTAGGAATTTTAATGTAATCTGCTTTTTTCAGTGATTGTCAGATTTGTTTTCAAGTTTTTGTTTTGGTCAGTTTGAGTCTTGTTTCGTTAGGTTTTATGGCTTCTTTATAATCCTTAAAGCTTTGTTAATTTTCCAAGCTTTTTTCATAAGTTGTTGCCCTCCTTTCCCTGCCACCCTCTCCCTGTCACTGCGAGGATGATACTGCCGAAGTTCACACAGAGCTGTAGTTTTGACTTACATGGAATTTGAAATTTGCAGTTGAAAAAGTTTTACTTTGCTCATATTGCTATATTCATTCCTTGGATCTTTGATGCTATGTATACATACAAGATTGAAAGTCATTCTGTGGACAGAAAGAGTTGGCTTATTTTCCAAATGTTCATGCAAATCTAATAAGCTCAAGAACTGGGGTATAGATACTTTGAAAATGTTGTAAGAGAAACTGTCTGATACAAACCAAACCTTCACCTGTCACTCGACTAATCCTGAATCACTGATTCTATGTGCATACTCTGTCCTCTTCTACTAGCATCCCTGATACATGAAATTGAGAGGGGTTGCTACAATTAGAATATGATTCAGTACTTTGAACAGTAAGAGGAGGGAAACAGTAGCGGAGAGTTTTCATTTAACAGGAGTTGGCAGAGAATGTCCCACTGTATTAATGAAATAATTACAGGAGCAGTATGATGCTGCCAAAAGAGCCTGATAAATGTCTCACAGTGTTGCTCTGATGCTCTTTGTTGTCTTATGAAGTTTCAATAATATGAAACTATGTATTACTTTTTAAGAGTTAAGGAGGGACGAGAGATACTTCGTAGAGAGGGTGCAATAACTAGAGGGATTACGGAATATTTCTTTGCACTGTGAAAATCCATCCTCTCAAAGTGCCTATCAGGTGGGTGAATGTAGGCAGTCTCTCAGTGTTGCCCGAGCTTTCACCCTTACTATTATAACTAGCATAAGGGTCAGATTTTGATATATTCTGCTATAATCTATAATCTGCAGTTGTGAGAATGAAATATTAGGGACATTGTGTGCTTATACCCAAAAGCATTACCAGCATTTCAAAAAAGTCAGCCTCTCTTGAACCTGCTTTCTCCCTTCCTCCTCATGTCATGCCTGGGCTCAGTCTTATATCCTGTGTCAAACTGACTTACACCACTGATATTTTATAATAATTTGCATAAAAGACAATCACCTGCACATGACATTTACTAGTGGTCAGGGAAACTTGCTGTCATTTGAATTTTTGACCTTAAACTTGCATTCAGTTTTCAGTTTCTCTGGTCTGTATTGATTGTGTTGAGCCTCTCATTATATCATTCTGTCAGCTTGGCATAATAAAGCACCAGAAACAAACCTCTCAGCAATGTCATCATAACATGATAATATAATCATTTATGTCAGTCAAATTTTTCAAGATATCACATTATATACATACTTTTCGCTATTTTCATTTTTTTTTTTTAAATTATGTATAATAGCAAGGGCACGAGCTGTCAGTATTTAAGTTGTTCTTCTTTAATATGTTTTTGTTGTCTTGTTCATTTCCTTGCGCTCATTACTATCATTATGTGGCTGTTCATTCTTCACATAAGAGACATATTTTAATATAAACAGTACTACGTTATCATGCTATTACCTGCAGTTTAATAAAGAAAGTTTTAAGCCATATTGTTAGGCTATGCTATACTATAATACTAAGAGAACAAGTTCTATGGTCCCTTAATCTGTCATTCATGCACTCACAATGGGATATAAAACACACAAAATGTCTGTACAGGTCAGTCAGAATTTAATTTCATTCTTCCCTTAATCACTTTTCAAACAGTTCTATAGGCCTACCACTAAAACTAGGATTTGAAGAAACTTGGATTCGTTTTAGCTTCATAAATGTAGTCATCACAATGTAATTAAGTTATCAGGGTGTGTGACCACTATTGCTGGTTCTTGTCTTGGAAAGGATAACCCTTCCCAAACTTCTTGAGCAGCTAAGGGAGAGATACCAGATAAATAATATAAAGGGGGCCTTTATATTCTGTTGAGTTATGTGGATGAATCATGTTTAAAAAAAAAAAAATTCAGAGAGTAGGGGTGATGTTTGAGTGTGTTAGTTTCACAACAATATGTTATGTATTTGTCTCATTTCAGGTCCAGGCCTTGTGTTTGTGATTTACCCACAGGCCTTTAACACCATGCCAGTTTCACAGCTGTTTGCATTTCTCTTCTTCTTCATGCTGGTCTGTTTGGGCATTGACAGTCAGGTGAGAAGGGCACTATGACATCTTACATCCTTGCTTGGGCATTAGCAGTTACGTATGAAGGGCTTTCTTAAATTTTACATTCTTGCTTGGGCATTGACAGTCAGATAGGAAAGGTTTTCTTACATCTTACAGCCATTAGTTGTCATATAGGGCTGGCACTTAGGTTCAGTCTAGTGGTGGATGCCTGTGATGTGAATTGATATGAAATAGATTAGGGTGTTTGAACACATGGAAGGACAAATTGCTTATGGGGGGAAAGAAAAACATAGAGAAAGCATTTGATAGCTGTGTGAGAATGAAAATAGATGACATTGAAGTTATGAATACTGATGGTATCTTAATATAGTAATAGAAAGACTGATGTGTGAGAGATAATAGTATAAAATGAGGTACAAATGTATAATTTGTTCATATTTTCCAAATGTATACATTTCTTACGTCAGGTACTTGACATAGGTCTACACCTGCAATAAACTGAAACCCTGAAACTCAGAACTGTGTCGTGCAATATGTCTTTGTTGTGTGGGATCTTCTGAACTGCTCTGAAACTGTCGAACCTAGTCACTCTTTAGTTTTAGCATTCAGAGTTACCTCAGAATGCTCCAGACAAGTGACATGAACCGTCACTTTTAAGTCTGACTTGAGGCAGGTCATACTCAGTTTAATTAAAGGATTTCAGTTCTCAGTAAAGCTTGACTTTTAAGTCTGACTTGAGACATGTCACAATCAGTTTAAAAAATTTCACTTCTCAATAAAGCTACATGAGACAAAACTATTTATCTGATTTGAAACTTAGAGGACATTCACATCTGTCATTTAATGAAGTACATGATACAGTTTACAAGTAGGATTAGAGGGTCCTTTTCTCCTTGATAGGGTTCGAAATGGAAAAGATGTATCAGAGTTTATAGGATCTGTATACTGTACTTGTTTATATGAGTCATAAATTTATCAGTAAAGAAAGCTTTCATGCAGCCTTAGCTAATCACATATTGGAACATCCTGGGTAGACTCATGTAACTATGGCTGGCCATACCTTGAGGCAGAGGGCAGCTTCAGTGATTGGCTGGAAGAAATTATATGTGTGAGACCGTCAGGAAATGAATTGTATGTCAGTTCATTTGTTTTTACCCCCTTCATTTTATGTAAATTTCAGTTTGCATCTGTGGAGGTGATTGTCACAACAATACAAGACCATTTTTCATCACTTGTCAAGCGATACCTGAGGAGGAAGGAGTTCCTGGTTTTGGTTGTCTGCTGTATCTCATTCATTTTTGGCCTGCCAAACATTACTCAGGTAGATTTCACATTATGTCTGTGATAATAATAATAATAATGATAATGTTATCATTATCATTATTGTCATTGTTGTTGTTATAAATGGCTACAGAAAAATTATAGTTAGCAGATGAGGACTATTATGACCTAACACTTTTTAAAGCATGCATTTAATTTTTCAGTTTTTGTTTCTTTTCATATTCTCTGTAACAGTTGACAGGTAAAATTGTAAAATTCTCTTGGTTACCAGATAAGCAATCTCACCACTTTGTTGCACCCTGCTGTGCTCGAGATGCTCAAGGCTGAACATTTGTCCAGTGAATTGTTTCCTCATGTCAGTAGTTTGTTTTTTGAAAGAAGAAGAGCAATATCTCATCCAGTGTTGTTCTAAACAGAAGTCATCTAAGTTCAGAACACCTGAAATAGTTGACGGAGAAAAGGTTTTGGATTTAATTTGTTTTGACTTAATGAAAACACACTTGTTCTGATTTTGCTACATAATTACACTACACTTTTTTGTGTTGTTTTTCTCAAGAAAGATGGACTAAGTCCCTCTTGGTAAAGGTATTTGTTGTCATTTGCTTTCTTGTTCTGTAATATCATCTGGCTGGTATATCAGATGATTAAAAGTGTCTTGATTGTGTCTACCACTGTATCTTTATCTCTGGTACCTTAAGTGTCTATTTAGTTAAAATATTCCTTTGTATGTTGGAGAAAAATTATATCAAATGTATAACCTTTTCAGTTTTCAAGCATTATTGTCCTCTGTTTATGGTTTTCACTACCATCCTGCTACCACCTGCCTGCTCCTTATTTTCCTTAACTTTTTTTATTGTTTTGCAATTCAGGGAGGATTCTACTTTTTCCAACTCATCGACTATTATGCTGCTGCACTTTCACTAATGGTGCTTGCATTCTTTGAGGTCATAGGCATCTGCTGGTTTTATGGTAAGCTGCTGGAAAATAGTTCACTTGGAGGCAAAATTTAGGGTTCCAGGCTGGACCACCAATCTACCCACATCTCAGTTTAACAAAATTTATGAAGGAGGGATGGGATATGACCCTGAGAGTTTATGGTCAGTAGATCTGTACTGGTAGATAAGATACTTTGCAATCACTTCTATATATGTCTGTACAGAATTGTGTGCTTGTACTGTTTTATGTTGTTTCTTTTTGTGGACAACTGCATGATGATCAGTGAGATAATTTTATATCAAACTAACTTTGGTATTGGTGCTATATTTAACTGAAGAGGACTGACATTTCAAAACAGGATGGAAAGAGGAAAATAATATACTAAGGTATTAAAATATCATTTTCCTATCACTTCATTTATAATGGGAGTTTTACAACAAGCCATAAAAAAGGAAACCAGCCCTTTGCTAATCTTCAGCCAGATGCTATAATAATCAGGATTAGAAAGTCTGAGTAGATTTTGTTTCTCATTTTGAATGGCACTGCCAATCAGTCTGATTAGGAATAGGGGTCAAATAAATTGATAACTCTTTTTTCAAATATTAAGAAAATACCAGTACAAAACGAGTTCATTGTTTGGATAGAATTTGATTACAACTTTTACATTAATTCGATGTGGTATGAATTCATTTGATTTGATCTCACAAAGAGACATTCAAGTGAACCACAAGGCTACACTTAGAATGATTTGGCATTTCCTTTTTGAGGTGGAGAGATAGAATCTGGGAGGTGACTGAAGTTTTCGTCACACATATATGATGATTTAATCAATTTGACAATTCATTTCACAGGTGCCAGAAATCTGGCAGATAACATTCAGCAAATGACTGGATCAAAGCCCAATATATTTTTCACTGCCTGTTGGTATGTGATGTCCCCTCTCCTCATACTTGTAAGTATGCACGGTGTAATATTAGGGAAAGTGTATTAGGATTTGAAACTGCTTACTTTGAGAAAGAATTAAGGAATTATGGTTCCTGAGGGACTCTGCATGCAGTCATACATTTTCTATTTAGGGGGGAAGAAATATTGATACAGAGTTTTTACTTTGCCACCATTTTTTTCCTTGTGCTGTTTGATAGTGGATGTGTATGTTTCAGTTTTGGAATGCATTTTCACAATGTCAAAGTTGAGTGCATAGTGGTCACATGGGAGAGGTAGGGATGGGAATAGGATGTTGCTTTTTTCTTTCCTTGTGGAAAATATGTTGTACATCTATCCCACAAAATATTATCTCTTACAACTTGCGTCAAAAACGTCACTCACGAAAATTGCTCTTTTCACAAATCCTGACTGCGCCACAAGCAATAAATTCCTCCTTGGATGGTATTCATATAATAGCACTCTGAGGAATATTTCAGTCTAGCTTTGTCTCTCTGTTTACAAGTTCCCCCTCAATGAATCAGCACTTTTTGCTCAACTTTTTGTTTGGATGAGGTTGCAAATCAGCCATCTTAATTCCATCCTTGTTTTCTTTTCGACATCCAGGGTATCTGGATCTTCAGTTTGATTCAGTACCAGCCCTTGTCCATAGCTGGTTATCAGTACCCTGGCTGGGCAGTAGGACTGGGCTGGATCATAGCTCTCATCTCTGTTATTTGCATCCCAGCTGGCATGATCCATGCAGTCATCAATACGAAGGGAGCCACCATTTTCCAGGTATATAAAAAAAACAAATATAGTTCATTAAACAGTGCTCATCCACACAGAGTTACAGACTCTGAATGCCTCAAAGTGAAATCTGCTGCTACACTCACATGTACCTGCACACACTCAGACATATCTATTATACAGTTCACTGGAATAAATTACCTTCATTGGTAAATGCGGTGTTTGAAGAAACAGGATTTCATCTGACATATAAAAAATGTAATGGTTCTCTGTTCCTCTCTAAAAATGGAGGAGAGAATTTCTCGTTTTTGGTCATAGTAAGAGAAGAATCTTGTGTCCAGAAGATAGTTCATATGATAGTGGACTTACAGTATTTGCCCTAGTACAGCAGCAGCTTTTTGCCCACTTAGTACTTTATATGGAAACACAGAAGAGTTTGACATTGAAAATGAAAAAGAATGTCAGTGATCAAAGAGATGTGAATTTATGTGACAAACAGCTTCATGAATTTGTGTGGCAATATCCATAGTTTTTGTTAAAAATACCGCCAACATCATATATA
>JAWQUT010000064.1:2326156-2340823 GCA_033807755.1 Ellobium chinense | reverse complement strand
TCTCTCTCAACTCCAAAGACATTGTAAATGTAACGTCTTTGCTTCACCCCTGTAATTGTGCCCACCCATCTATCCCCTCCCTCCCCCTCCCCATCTCGTAACTGTTGCTATGCTCAACGTGGCATCAATACTACTAACAGCTATGGTCCTTTTCAATTTTTCTCTTTGATCGTGGGGACCAGTTCTTTCTTTTCAAAGATTTCACAAGTATTCTCCAAATTATTCCCGTGGTCATCTCTGGGCAACATAAGAGTGTCAAACTATTTTCACGTTGATATGCCAGCTGTTTGACCGGCTCTTCGACGCATGTTCACTGATTTATGACTCGTGATGTAACTAACACCGCCCCTAAGCGCAGAAAACACTGCCTGAGACAGTAGTTAGCTGTCAATCAAATCCTATCCTGCTGTGCAAACATCTTAACAACATATGTGCCCCTCAGGCAAATGATAGAGAATGTCATAGATCCGTAGACCAATGAGAGCTCATTAAACAATACAAGGGGGAAAACAGCCCAGACAACCATACATAGGCTATGCATACATTAATAAAGCGACTCACTCAGCGCCCAGGCAGATACTTCTTTTATCCATTATTCATCCTGCTTTTTCTATGAGATTACAGCATTGCAATCAAAGTCAGGCACTTGTTCACAGTCTTCAACTAAAGACTTAATGATCATATATAAAAAAAAGGCATAAAATTTAGCACCAAGGAAAGTTATTGCATGTGGATAATTCTCTTCGCACAACTATTAGCTCGCCTCTCGCTTTATGACGTCACGCCTTATTCCCGCGCTGATCGGACGACCAGTTATGGCGGCCCGCGCAGTGTCAAAATCCCGACTTTCAAGTTGCATTTTCTCGGAAGCGCTCGGGCGAAGAAAACGTGTAAGGGGTTGAAAATTTATGAAAAAATATTGCGGATTTTTAAGGCTGTGAAGCAGATAGCTATCCCTGTTCCTTTAAGACTTGTCATACCAAGGTGAAATCATTTGAAAGAGTAAAAAATGAAATTCACATTTCCCCACATGACCTCCCCAAACTATCAGCCTAGAGAAGAAAAAGTTGCACATTTCAATAGAAGTGCTGCTTCAGTAATCCTGCTGATTGCTTTTATATAAACATCAAAAGATAGCAAATTATGTAAGCATTTTCATAATAACTGTGTGAGCCTATCTGCAGCTTTGTAATGCAGTAGGGGCATTGATATCACCTGCCACTAAAAGTTCTTCAGACTTTTTTTCGTTTGTTGGCATCTCTGTTATTAATTTCACACTTGGAAATAAAGTGTCACTTGTAGAGCCAGCCCAGCTTAAAGTACACATTAGAAACACATTGCTGTGGAGCCAAATTGTGTGGAGTTTGTTGCAACTTGTGAATAAGATCACTACGTTCATGCATGAATTTGTCATACTACTACTAATCATGTTTTATCTTGTCCCTGATTTCTTTCTTAAAATATTTTAGTCTGCCTATGGTCAACAAGTCATCCTCACCAATTATATTTTTTTAATATTTGCCCATAACAGGATTTTTAAGTCGTATATACCAATACTACATTGATGGAACAAGGAGTGACTGCACACAGTGGTTATCAGATTACAAGAACTGTATGAAGTTTAGGAACAGCAACGATCTTGAAGCAGCAGTAAGTGACATTTTAATACTATTGCTTCTTCAGTTCCAAATCAGATAATTTCCATGGATGCTTCTCTTCAGAGAAAACTCCAAACACAGAAAATAGTAGTGTCTTTCAGTGTTGTTGTTTGATATCAGTCAGATCTAAAAGTTATACAAGATATAGAGATCCCAAAATTAAGGTATAAGACATGCATATGCCCAAAAACTGAAGAAAGTTCTGTATCTAGAATATATATGGTATTCTGTTGTATCTGAATATGTGATTATACAGAAGTTTCAATAAAGTGGTTTATGATTAATTGGAGTTTTGTATTCTCATGAGAAAGATCACTATAGATTGTTCTATTTTGCCTTTCCCTCCACAGTATTATTGTGTGAAAACAACATCACAGTGTTTTTGCACGAGGACACAAAAAGAAGTACAGGTTATATGTAGTCTCAGGATGTCACTATCAAAAAGGAATTTCTTGTTCTCAACACATTTTGACAGATTGTCAGATTACTCCTGCAAAATACTCATGAACAACTCTTTTTCATGAATTTCAGGAGGCAGCGATCGAGAGTGAAAGGCAAAGGAGAAATCTTCGCTTACAGAATGCCAGAGGCAATGATATATGGGAATATCGTAAAAGTCCCCCACCTGAATGGTCTGCACCCTTGAATTCACAACAGGAGAGTAGCACAAGATGATAGTGAATGGTGTTAGACAGTGGTTGTGTTTAGTTTTACTAGAGGTGACAGTGATATTGCAACTATATGGGAGTAATTGTCATGTAAGAGAGGATGACAGATTCTCATTTTAATTCTACAAATTGATTAGGATTATTTGTGTAAGAAACTCCTCATTTAAGGGAGCAGCATGAAGTGAATATACAGCTGAGCACAGACAGATAATTTTCTTTAGGGTCTCTTTATCTTGTTCAGGTTTGCCAAATTTCAAGGAGTATGTGAAGCACTAGTTATATAGTGTTATTAGAAAATGATAATAAAATGCTGACCTATTCAAATTAATCCATGTAACCTGCCTACTTAGCCAGTGCACTCGCATTACATTGTCCCTCGCCAATCAGCCATTGTGGCACAGTTAACCTTCAAAACCCATCCTGCATGCACAAGAGCCCTACAGGGGTTTGGCAAAGTCACTAGAATCAAGTTCATTTTGTCTTTACTTCAACTATGCACCACTGAACTGGAAACAAATTTGATGAATCCATGTTTTTTGTGAGGTTCATGTGAAGGAAGTACAAGAACTAAATTCAGATCTGAAAGGTTTGTTTGAAAGATATCAGTTAACATGTGATCGAAGTATGTGTGCTTGTCTTTATGCAAGTGTTTTGTTTACATCATGATCTGCGAGATGTAGTCTGCTGTGCTGTACCATGACACTTATTTTTTCTGAAGACATGAAAAGAAACTACAACTTTCAAGAACAGTCCTCAGCATAAAGCATGTAGGAGCTAGACTGCACTAGGGAATATGCAGGATGTGTTCTTACATCATTAGTACTCAGTGAAGTGCCAGGCAGGTGGTGTCATATCACACTGTTAGTCCCTGTTCAATGCATGAATGGGGACATATATACATATTTTAGTCTTCAATGAATTCATGACATAATTATTCATCATAGTCATGAAGTCAGAAGTACGTTAGTGTTTATATTACACTAGGATTCATAATGACAATATAAATGAATTTAAAGGAACAAACTGCATCTTGCGACATGATAGCAGGACATTCATTGTGTAAACTTTTCATGGCTGTTGTTTTCATGAATAAAAATATCTGATATTGTAAATACTTGACTTGTTAGTGATTTTGAAGACTGCTGTGATTGAATTCTCTTTCTCTGCATAAGTCTTTTAGGGCTGAACTACATTTCCTGCAAATATATTGTGTATATTTGTGCATACTGCACTAAGAAATTTGTGTGGTTGTACAGTGCACGTCTCAGGGCCCCCTTTGCATTTGGGATAACTGATCAGAAACTTCACACTGCAGTCTGCCCACAACTCATCTCTGCAATATGCAGGAGGTGTTATTACAATTAAATGCTCTAACATGGACATTTGGGAATTTCTGCACTGTTTGCATAAACAACTCCCACTACCCATTCAAAACAAAACTTGGCATAGCTTTTTAAGAAATAATACAGTTATTACAATGAAAGTGCACAAAGTGCTTATCCAGTGCATCTTTAAATCCAGATGCAAATCAAGCATCAGAAAATGTTGGGGTGGACAAATTTTTTGCAGGGCATATAGTGCTTATCTTCTTTTTGTAAAATGAAGATTATGGGGAAGTTTTCAAAGCAAGACTAATGGGGAGTTATTTATAACTGACAGTATAGAGTACAGCTATGTATGAAGAAAGCAGTTATTCTCCAGTATATTACAATCATGACACAATTGTCTTTCAAATCAGACTTTCAAGAACCCAACATCCAAAGCAGTCCCACAAACAGACTTGACACCAGTAAAACACTAGAACTGTACAGAAATACTAGAAAAAAAAATAGATAAATAAATAACAAAGCTTCTGCAGTTGTATGTCATTGTTTATAAGTATTTCATCACAGATGAGATTCTCTTTGTAACAATCTCATCATCATTCAGCTAACACACAAGTAATTATCCTGGTCACAAGACATGTGAAATCATTTATATTCATGCATACATATCTACATGGTCACTTGCAAAATCATTCATCTTCACATACACATATCAGCACAATCACTTGCAAAATCGTTCATCTTTACATGCTCATTTCATATCAAACATGGTCACTTGCAAAATCACTCATCTTCCCACATTTCAACAGATAAATCAACTGAACTGTTGATCTCAAGTCCCACAAATTCTCAGGTACAAATCACACTGAAAACATTTTAGTCAGAGACATCTGCTGCAAACTCCTTGTTAAACTCCTCTTTGGAAATCTGTGGAGGAAATAAAAACTCATTCATGTAAGCAATAAAGAAATAAAACCTACTTATGAATTTAATAAATACAGCAAGTCAGCTGCATTGGTATGTGCTTGCATCGGTTTATGCTTGCACATGAAAATTCTTTGAGATATCATAAACAATTTACTGGCACTATCAAAGTGATGGCAATTAAAATACGTATAACATTGGCAATATATTGAAATTAACAAACATAAATATTAAAATACTGAATATATATGCAAGTTACCAACACTAGCTGATAGTTGCATTTGTTGCTCTTTACACATACTAATTTCGAAGAGTTGATTTACTTTTCTCTGCCAGGAGTAGAGTGTACAATTTTGCATGATAAGGCTAAGTACCACTGAGGAACTTGTGGTTGTATTTTATTCCTTGAAAGGTGAAGTAGATCTGTTATTAACCTTTAAAATTACATCGGAGATAGAATGGAAAACATAAAGTGTTCCTGACCATCAGGAGTCCCACCTTGCAAGAAGGAGAGTAAAAGTTGCATAATGTCCAGATCATATGACTGTGGGGAAAATCCCCTCTCAAGTTCAGCTTTGAAAAGATTCAGAAATCTTGTACTGTTGCCTATAATTTTTAGCGTCCTGGACATAAAATTATTACATATATATAGCAATCTTCACTTTCTTGTGCAAATTCCAATAAACACCTGTATCAACTCTGATTCAATACTGAACATCAAATAAGCTAAGCAAGCAGGACCAAGGGTCACCAATGCAACACATTCAAATTCATTCACTCCCCTCAGCAGATGCCTATATCAAAGACTTTATATTGTACTTACTTTGCCTTTCTTCAATTTCTTGATTAGTCTAATATCATCATCAAAGTCATCGTCTTCCTCATCCTCAACTTGTTCTTGTTTCCTCTTCTTCCCTTTCATCTTTCGGTCTTCCTTCTTCTGTCTTCTCTTCTCCTTCTTTTCTTTGTTCTTTGACCATGCTTCAGACTGAAAAATTAAATGCTACAAATGTTGGGCTTCAAACCTTGATTAATGAATATTGGCAACTATGCTTCTATATGATGTTCAAAGTAATGGGCCCTATTCACATTGTTAATGTACAAAAATTTTGGGATGTAATGTAAAATAGGATACTTCCCATAATTATTAAAAGGTTAACTCTTTAAGCTCTCAAAATCACAATTTACCAAAATCTCCATATGTCCAGTAATCCCAGAATATTAGAGCTTTAGGAAATAGATTTGGAACATTGTGTCATTGTTAAACTGAAATTATTTAATATTTCATGTATCTCCTCGAATGGCAACTAAGACATTGGAGGCTAGGCTTCAAAGGATTTTATGCAGAGACAATTCAATGAGTCAAGACATAGCAAAGGGGTACACACAACAAAATTTAGTGAAACTAGCCAATTACAAATACAGTAGTTCAGTCATCCTGATTTCATTAACTTCTGTCACATTTTCAAACACACGTAATACCAAATTCATGGAACCTGCTTAATTATTTTGTATTAAGTATAATTCGGATATCCATGATAAGGAAATTTATGGGTTGCCTGCTTCAAGCTATGCAGTTTGGATAGTTCATAACACAGCAGCCCAAATCGTGAGTCATAATGGATCAAGACTGTGATAATAAAAAGCAAGTCTTTGTCCAGCCTTGGGGTTTGGTAAGTCAGGGGTGAGAGTCACTTATGTGGGGCTGATCAGGTGAAAGACAGACAGTGGTTTAATCCCCAAAAATGAGGTGATAGTGCACTTAGAAATGCTTCATAATATGCATGGATTTTGGATTAATGCCAGTCGCATTCCATAATAAGAATAACATTTAAGAAAAAGTCAGGACCTCAAAATGTTTTGAAATAGTCTATCTCTTAGTTTTGTATCTTTCTAGCATTTTCATTAAAAAAACATATTAAAGTGTGATTTTCATCACACTGCAGCTTCAATGATGGCTACATACCCTTGGTGGTCTTGTCAATTTGACTTTCTTCACAGCTTCACCAGAGGCCACTTTCTCTTGTCTTAATTTTTCTCGAGTCTTGTCCTTGTAAGGAATTGACATCACATCTATTTCAATGGGCTGGAAATTTGCCACCGACTTGCCTTTCAATTCAGGCATTTTAGGCACATGCAACAGACCAAAACCTTGAGCAAGGCGACCAAAGTCTAGATCTGGAAAACAAAAAAAGTGTAAAGTTGTGGAACCCTGTTAGTTATTCTTAGTGACAGACTGATTTTGAGATCTACATCCATCTTCTATATTTGTCAGCAAACTCTCTTGCTAAAATAGTCTATAAAAGTACATGTACTGATGTAACAGCTGTTTCATGTACAGACTGCAGGGAAAGATTTGTAGTCAGTTTCAAAATTCCCTGTTTCAAAGATGCGGTATTTTAAGGCAAAGTGCTGTCAAGGCATAGAGCATGGACCATGATTTACCAACACTGCTTGTCAAGTGCTATTTGGTGTAAATGAACACAACTGAACTGTCTTCTAGAGTAGGCTCAGGCTCATGCTCAAAATTATTGATTACACATGTTCATTTCATTTGTAAAATAGTATGAAATCTATCTTTAAATGTGTATTCACATTTTTTACCATAAATAAACAATCCAGAAAATATAGTACACAAATGCAAAAAATTGTATTTTTTACCTTTCAAGCGCAATATCATATTGCATTCATGCTTGACATAAGACTGGATATATGACACAAAGGCTCTTAATCCTTTTTCATAGACAGCTCTGAAAATAAAGAAGGTGAGGCCTGATGAAACAAAGCATAAACATAAAACATAAAAACCTGCCTTAATATTTTCAATTTGCTATGAAACAGTTCTGAGGCAAATTTTAAATTTAATGAACACTTCACAATACCTGTCACCTATAATCTAACTTGGCTACCATGTCATAAATATAATCACAGATCAATCTGTGACAATTTTAAAACCAATTTAAGAAAAAAAAAATTGGGAGAGTAATTAATTTCTAAAGAAAAATTAAGATCTTCACTTAATGCTCATATTATTCCTTTTAGTTTCATTCAGAATTTGAATTATGTTCAGACTTGAAATTCATTACGTTTTGTCTCCATACCTGTCATTTAATGCTAATGTTTGAAGTCTTGTGCATTGCTCTGTGGCATCATCAGCTTTGGTCATTTCTGTTAATGGCACTTTCTGATTTATTTCAATGAATTTAATGTATGCATCTTCTGTGGGCAGTAGCATTACTAGGGCATTTCCTTGGTTGCCTATCCTGGCTGTGCGTCCACAGCGATGAACAAAGGCACTGGCAAGTAGAGAGAACAATATTTTCTGTGAAATAACATGAGACATCAAATGTATTTCTGGGATAATAATATGACTGCTTAACTCAAAAACAAGCTTTCCTCAGAAATCATATCTTAAAGTGATGATTTCATCTCTTTGTTAACCACACTCCTCTACATGCATGTAAAGCAAAGTGATGCACACGCGCACAGGTATTATTAAATTGGCCTTCACAAAAGTTTGACCATATCAGTATTATCAGCAAACTGAAGGTCGTCAACCTGGTGCATCTACATGTGGCTAACCATTATCTTTTTAGCATATATGCTTGCGACTGTTGGACCACTCTTGCACTGTGACTCATAAAATTCCCCGGTTTTCATTAAATATTTTGTGCACTTATTGGCTAAAGTGTAAACCTCGTTACTATGTATATCTTATTGTTAAGCATAAATCGCATAGATACAGAGCTATATGTTAAATCAAGGTTCTACTGTACCTTGCAGAACTTGGTGGGTCGTACTGGATTACCCAATGAATGTCTGGAATGTCAATGCCTCTTGCCATCACATCTGTACACATCAAAATACCACTGGAAATAAAAATGAAAAATAGGGCAATTGCCAAACCTTAAATTGTAAGTGTAAGGCTTGAAACAGCTGGGGGAAAAGTTCAACCTGACTCTGCTTATCTCACAGATTAACAATGTTAACAATCCTGCTTCCTTTATACTGCATGCCATCAGTACAATCCTCCGTTTTTGCCCAACACTCTTTTCGCACTACAGCACCAATGTATATTTGACAAAAATAAAATGCTGTTCTTTACCTTGTCAGCTGTCGAAACGTAGAGAAGATTTTGTTCCTCTTGTGCTTCATTTTGCTGTGAATTGACAATATCTGGCATTTCTTGAGGATTCTGTTGAAAACAAAATTAAATATTATCAAACAGCAACAGGAAGAGAATCATTAAACCTACGTATTAGGTGCTTTACAGATTTGTTTATAACAGAGCCCAGACATAAAGCCATGCTCAATGGAGTCCACTTAAAGTGAACAATCACAGGACCAGCGAAAAGTTTCACTAAAAACGAAATTCACATTAACTAATTTTCAATATGAATCGTAGGCCGACAAGATGAAGTGTGTCGCAGGTGCCAGTCAGTAATAATGTTAGTATTACAGTATAATTGGCACTGCCACTCTGGTCATGTGGTTTTCCCCTGCAGTGAGAGGATATTTCCCGTATAACTTCCCTACAAATGATGTTACAGCAAATTTAGTGGAAACAATCTTATAGATATTTCTGTTAAGTTTCCCTTACAAAGGCTAAAATGGGTTTTTGTAAAGGCTAAAAACCTCTGATGGGGGAAAGTCTCTACGAGTATGGTAAAAGGAACTTTTGTGTCAAGTTAAGTATAATGTAAAAAAGGAAAGGGAGGGAAGGGTTATTAAGAATATGTGCTAATGTGTTTGTGGGTACAACACAGATAGACAAACTCACGGTCACCTCCTTCCTCCCACCTTTGCAACTATTCATAACCCGATGCTGTTGAATCTCGTTACACTAGGAGGCAAGGTGCTGTAAGTAGAGGATGGTTCTGATCCAATGCAGAGATTGGTTATTCAGAGTTTAAGGGAAAGTTTGGGCAAGGCCATTAATTTGATCCATGTAAAATAAAGAAGAAACAGGTCCAGTTCACTTCAACTGAAAACTGACGTCACGCAAGTATACTTCTTGCAGACTCCATTGTATATTATAATCATACGTATTGCATGAGAATTCTTTTGATATTTTCATATTCCAGTTCGAAACATGAATGTACAACATCTGTATCAACACATACAAAGTGGACCTAACTAGATGAAAACTATCCCAGCTGGTAACACCATCAAAAATGTCTCCTTTGTCAAGAATAGGTCTTCCTTGTGTTAACAATGCCACTGATTACTGCACGTCTTCTATGAAGTTTGTAAAAGAAGTTGATATTTTAATTGCTTTCACTGGAAGAGATTGGCTACCTGTACAGGACTTTCCAGATATAGCAAAAACATCAACTTTTTCTTTAATCCAAGACAGTGAACATGTATAATATCCAGCTTTCAACGGCAATCTTGGATTTCAAAAATAATTTGATATAACAGCATAGTGACAGCTGCAATGTATTAAAGTACTTTAAAAAAATCATTATTTTTTTTTAGTATCTAGAGATTCAATTGTGATGAGATAGTCTAATCTGCAAGCATAAAGTAATATCTAAATTAAACATCCACCGTAAAGCAAATATCACCTCAGTTCACAGGGGTTGGCTGTTCCAGAAATCACAATGGTCAACCTAATTAAATACACTTGCTGACTGACCTGGCACACTGGCAAGTTATATGAGGGATGGTAATCAGTTGCAATTGGTCATGCATGATGAGTGTATGGCGTAGACCACTGCTGCCCAGCACTACTAATGTTAACAGTGACTTAAACTTAGCAGCATCGAGAGTCATGAAAAGTGCAATGAACACTTATGACACAGTGTGCTTTCACTGGGATGATGGTTCTTAAAACTTCATATAAAATCTTGAATTCTTACTGTTGCAAGCACATGGAAAAATAGTCCACACATGCACAGGTGCTGAAAAACACCAAAATCTTTTCTTTCTTATGATGCTGAAGAAACCTCACAAGTTGACCAAGTTTTTCATCTGCTTCCACCATCTGTGGAAAAAAAAAATGTTCATTATAATAATACATGATGAAAATCTATCAGCTTAGCATTTCTTGTTAGAAACATCTCTCTTTCAATTTTATTATGGATACCATTGGTATGGTTATCAAATAGGACATTCTACAGTACTGCCTCAATTTGGCATTATCCCCATCAGTACCACCAAAATTACATTCACCAACTGCTCTATAATGTTCTGAGCTGGAAAAATATCATATCACAGCAGTTATGCTGAATTTTTTTGCTATTCCCTCCCCATATACTGTACATCTCCTTTTTCCATTACCCAACCAAAAAAAAATTTACAGACAACAGATAGATCAGAATACCATGTAATAATTCTTCAGCAATGCTGGTGTCTTCTGATTAAGGCCAGCTTTGGATGGCTTTTCTTTGACAGTGATCTGCAGAGGATTTCTCAAGCCAGCTCTTATCAGCTTTTCCACTTCATCTGTCTGTGTTGCAGAAAAGAGACCAGTCCGTCTCAGTTTGGGCAGGTAACTCAGGATGGTGTTGATACTGTGGAGAGGAATTGCAAAGAAATGACAGCAATCATGAAAAAATACAGATCACATAAAATTCACATCAGGATATTTTTCTATATCTTGGCTGCAACAACTAAACTACAATCATCGAACATACTGCAGCAACAAGTAAATCTTTTCAATAAACCAAAATTAGAAGCTAGCAGAAGTGCTACTCCTCAAACTAAGGGACTATAAATACCGTTTCTAATGTAACTATTGCTTCCTTGATACTGTGCATCACCTCCAGAAACACTTCCAAAAGTGATTTAAAAAACGAAATAAATTGGATAGTCAGTTGTCAGTTTGTCTCACTTCAAAAGATCAAAGACTGCACTAGTTTGGGCCAGAATGAGTGTTTATGTAAAGCAATAAAGCCTGTTCTCCCCATTAGTTCTAAGCTGCTAGTATGTCCTACAATTCTGCTGACAATCCCATGGCAGGCACTACATCAGTCCTATGTGACAATCTTATGCCACCAACATGAATTCATTCTGACCCAAGAGTTACCTGGCTTCAAATCCCATGTCTAGCAGCCTATCTGCTTCATCCAATATCAGGACTTCCTGAGGAACAGAATATCAAATTGGTCAAAGAAAGGAAATCCAGTTCACATTCATTACAAAAGCCAAACACATTCTCCACAACATTTACTTATTCTGTTCTCCTCTATCATTGTATTGTGAATGAATGAATGAATGAATGAATGAATGAATGAATGAATGAATGAATGAATGAAAAACTCACCAAAGCCTTCACACTGGCAGCTAAATTGAATCCAGCTTGCTTTCTTTGAAAAAGATCCTCCAGTCTGCCCGGGGTTGCTATCACAATGTGACCACTGGTAATGAAATATCAGTGAGTTTGAGTTTCTGGAATGACAGCTGGAGAACAGCTAAACTGTGTCAAAAACCAATCAATAAGATACAATTATATGCCAGTGAGATAAAATTACTGGAATTATCAAAAGCAGTATTTCTTTCCTCACATACAGGATAGAGTGATGAGTAACTCTTGAAATACTTTTATTCCATCACCCTGAAAAGATGCATACAGCTGCTTTGCATCAAGGCCAGAAGATATGAAAAGTTTGCTAGGAAATGTCCATACAGGTTAGCAGTTTAGGTAAAATATAAATGATGCCATGCTTTGACACTTTGGTATTCAATGCTTTCATCTCACATTTACACAAAAAAACTAGACTAACAGAGCTTCTATGACATAATGGAATCTCAACTGCTATAATATTACATTCCTGCCAAACCACTTCTCACCAGTACAGTTATTAATCTTACCCAGCTGTAATGAACTTATCAATGTCAGCCTGAGGGTTTGCTCCCCCCATAAAAAGACATGAGGAAAACTGTGGTAAAAATTTCATGAAGTGGGAGACAACCTCATTGATCTGGAAAGCCAGTTCTCTGGTTGGTGTCAAGATGATGGCTCCAATCTGCAATAACAGAAATTTAAAAGACAAGTCAAGGTGATGCCTGGTAATGAACATTATAATCATGTTGAGCATCAAAATAAGTTTTATTTTCCTGCTTGTTTCTCAGGTTTTTTTGTCCAAATCCATAGAGCTCACAATGCCAAAACTTCCTGAAAGCAGAAGAAACACTACCATTAGTCTTAAATACTGTAACATGCTCACAACAGGCTAGATAATAGGAGCCCATGTGGCATTCTCCAAAGTATTTCAGACTTTTCATATCCTTACACCCAAAGGCAGCCTGCCCATTCCAAGATTACGACCTCCATTTATAAATCACCCCGTACAGTGCTCATCTATGATTAAAGATGCACCCCAGCCTCAAGAGATTTAGGCTAATATCATCTGAATATCTTTCTTTGCAACTTATTTATGGTGACAGCAGGAAAAAGCATCAAGCATGAGTGTGTGTGTCATAAAAACAAATAAGCCACAACGTACCTCATGTTTCTTTAAAGTCGTTTCACGTCGGCACAACATCTGCATCAGTGGTACCACAAATGCAAGAGTTTTGCCACTGCCTGTTACTGCTTCAACAGCCACATCCTTGTTCTGAACAAAGTGGGGGATGCAAGCAGCCTGCATGCCACATATGAGATATAGAATAAACATTAGTAATGGACAGGGCTGCATTTCTTGTGTCATTCTCAATAAACATTTTATTAGCTCAAGCGACAATGGCAGTATAATGGGGTTAAAGTTTAAGGTCACACTATGATCACATTTTTTCAGCCCGTTCTTTACCAGCGTTTATTGTAACAGATACTGATACTTGGCAGTATTTTTTTCCCATCATTTTGTGTGGCATGCACCTATGTAGAATAACCTTGCAAACAGCATAATATATCAACAGAAGAAATCAGGATAAATCAAGGCATATTGTATGCATTGGAACATAGTTTATGAAAATGTTTAAATATAAACCTAATGGTAAAAATAACAGGAAACATTTCTCAGTCCCTACATTTTCTTATTTATATAATTTATCATGCTTATTACAAAATGTGACTAGCGTTAATCTGAATGCCTAATATCAAGCATTTATAAATCCCTTACCCTCCCATTTTTACCATCTTTCTCACTTGATAAAAATCAGTCCCTGCGCAAGCAATCTCCAAACCAACCTTCTCAACTCAAGGCTAGAAAAAGGCTAAATTTTATTACCAACCAGCTGCAGCATGACATTCATGAAACATAATCTTGGTTGCTGTGCTATGAAACAGACTGAAGCAAGTAATTTTCATATTGCCTTATCATGGATAATTCAAACTATACTTATTATGAAATGGTGGTTTTGCATCAACCACATGCAAGTGTTGTTTGCATATGTTATTAATTTATTTATTTTCCCACATATTTTCATTTGAGCTTATTACAATTAATATTTCTCCAAAATACCACAGCAAATTTCTTTGTTGTTGAAATCTGAAGACAGCTTATGAAACCTGTGTCATGTAACAGGGAATGTTAGTAGAATTCATACTTAGTGAAATCTCAGCCACTCACCTGAACTGGAGTCATACTGGAAAAATCTAAAGCACTGACTGTCTGTAGTATCGCATCATCCACAGTGCCTTTAAGTGCACACCATTGCTGATCCATCTTGCTAAATAAGTCAGATTATCCCTTTCACCTTAGTGGTTTCAAATTCTGAAAAAATTTACAGTCACAGAATTTAAATTTAAATATAAAAAAAAAAACAACTCTCTCTCTCCATCTTTATTCCACAAGTACAGTATTCATAATATCATGTAAGTACTGTATGTAATCTGTCATCTAGGCAATGCCAGTATTTTTTCCAGACCAGGCAATTGTGCAGTTTGTCCCTTGAATGTCAAAATTCACCCTAGAATACATTGAGGCACACTAATCTCCCTTTCTTTTTTGCACTCCAACATTTGCACTACTTGGTAAAAACCTAAAATCTCTCATATGAACTGGAGAAAACACTGCAATGCTATTGATAAACTGTTGTCTACCCATGCGACATACTATTTATGAACTATATAACATGACTTTCAGAACCATCTATTTTTGTGTTATGTGAAAAACTGTGGCTGTGAGCTTTCGGAAGAGGGGGGGG
>JAWQUT010000064.1:2297001-2326147 GCA_033807755.1 Ellobium chinense | reverse complement strand
GGGGGAGGCAGAGAGAAAAGAGATAACTAACACAGGTACGATGATGACTCTTCAGCATTTGAAGATATATGTGTAGGCCTACAGGTGTTGATGCAAGGATGCCTGCACATAACTGTCAGCTGTTTGCTGGTATGCCAACAGCCATTCCCTTGTTTTCAGCTCCATGTGCAGCCCAAATGCCTTTTGTTGTCCCTCTCCTCTAATTCCATTTGCCGTCACTTTCTTGGTGTGTCTGGCTATTGTGAAGGCGTGACTGACCAGCAATCATGTCTCCTCCTTTTGTTGAAAGGGCTGAAGAGTGAGATGCTGATTACATTGACTGAAACTGTGTGTTGATGTCTTCTTATTAAATACACAGCTTCATTCATAGCTGCTCTACATACTGCACATTTTCTAATCATGATGGGAAATGATATAAATTACCCGCTATAATTAAATTTACTGTGCTCTTTATATTGATATTGATGAGAAATGTTACTGTTTCCTTGAATATAATATAGTTTTGTCAATTTAACTGAAGTCTTGCTCTTTTTATCTCTGACCCTAGAAATCAAATGAACTCCCATAGTGCAAGGCGCCTTGGGTCTGGCCTCCCGCTGGCTGCGTGACCGTTGTTAAAAATAGTGACCATTGCACATGTTATCTGCTGACCAGTTAGCTGATACTGGGCTACAAAATTCAACCGCTGTGCCCAGTGCTTAGCAAGGAGATGTGTAAATAAATATATTCTATTGCCACATTCAAGCACAGTTAGTGGACAATAAAATTCATTCCATCATAGCTTAGCATCATCAGGAAGTGATACTGCAGTGGTGAAACAATGGATGCCAATTGAATATCATTTTATGGATGAGAGTATGAAATTATATCCACTGTCGTTCACTTTTTCACATATTGTGCATACGTTATATGAAGTTCTGGGAGACAGACTGCATTTGCTGGTTTTCTCTAACAACAGCACCAATTTAGTTGAAATATCGATTTATTCCATGACCTGTCTATGACTAAATGAACTGTATCATTACCACTGCAGTGCTGTCCTTCGAGATAGCCACATTGCTTATAAATGTAGGCTTAAGTTTTAAGTTGGGTGACACGCGGATATACAATGTGTTATTTGATGTACATATGACATCATTTAGATGACAGGTTACATACTTCCTGATATTATATCAATAAAAGTATTAAAATAATGCATTTTTTTTTCTTTTTGGGCTAGCCAATCTCAGTCAGTAGTCTAGCACTCCATAATAAGGGCACTCCATATAACATTAACAAAAGTGAACAGCACACTGTCACTGGAAATGAAATAACTGGATGACTGAAAATGAAGAAGTTTGTGTCTCAGCCCCTACTGCTGCCAAAGAAATCAAACACCCTTTAGAACGTTTAGCATAAAAACAAAGTACAGCTTTATCTCCAAGGACACGAAAAGTGTGTGGCATTTTACCGTAAGTGTAAAATCTTCCCTGACTTCCAGGAACCATGTGCACAGTACAATAATAGTAAATATGGTCACGTGACTGCTCTATTTTTGGATAATTTGAAACATGATTCTACTCTATGGCTCTATTTGTCTCATCTTATTTTGCAGCATTATGAACTTATTGTTATTTTTAAATTGTTCAGTCGGTCCTCAGAGAGCAGGTGGAAAAAAATTACGGATACACAAAACTCTGGATTCCGGTCTTGCTACCTCGAAAGAACTTCCGGTAAGCCTTAGCGCGATAAGTTGTTTTTTTTTTGCACACGGCCTTTCATTTTTGATTTTCCCATCGCGTGACGTCAGCGTGTGCGTGGGTTTTCAATTTTTTATTTTCACTTTACGGGGTTTGAATAACAACATTATAAATAGACTGCAGGAACTGAAACAAATAGATGTAGAAACAATATTTTTGTCCTCCCACATAACCTCTGAATAATTTCTGTCAAATATAATATACAGAATGAGATTTAGGATGTTTATTAGGCAGGTGGACACGTTTCGACTTGCATATGGCCTCCGTAACAGTCACCAGTCCAGTCACAGGTAGTGCACATTGATTGAGAAAGACTATTTTGCTCAATAATTCCCTCCAACCCCCCCCTCTCCCCCGCCTTTTCGGCCTTTCCAGATATTGTGAAAACTTTGTAAAGGCCCTAAGCACAGTTGCGAGCGAAATAGGTACATGTACATAATGACAAAACATATTCCCATGCATAATGAAGCAAAATAATGCCTCGAGACACACATTCCATATTATGCTATTTATTACAGTGATAAGGAAAGTGAGCATGCAGTGCAAAATATTGTAAAAATTAAAGTACAGAAATTTACAACATGACATACAAAATTAGCTATCTCATAGAGTAATAAAACAACAAGGACTGTATACAATGAATCAGACGTATTACAATATAAAACAGAATGATGAGAATGGGGAATGCGTGTATTCTGTGATTCGGCCATTCCATTTAATATAAATGGTGGTACAACGAAGAGCGATTGCGATGCCCTTAAAATATCATAATTCCCGCTTGTTTCTTGCGAAATGCGAAGATCTGCTGGTGGTGCAAGTGAAGGGTTGAGTGATGATGCTTACAATGTTTCGCTTTTCGTTACTTTACAGACTTCTTCGTCGGCTCGTGATTTTTACAGTGAGGTTAGAGGGATTATTTTTCTGGCGTAGTAATCCAGACGTGGCACTTCCGCCAAAATGGTTGACAACCTGAAAATGAAAGTATCCGAATGTCATCGGAAGATCACATGCACATGCGATTACCTGTGCTAGTCTGCATTTAAGTATTTACGGGACTGTCAGGTGCGACCCCATTATTTTCCCCCATCTTTCAGATATTTGTGTAGGCTTACATATGAGTTAAGAAATATGTCGGCGACCATGATAAGAGGTCGGCGAATCGACTCCAATCGTAGCATAGCACTTCCCCCTACTCATTCATTTGATGAGACAAGCTTTCCTCGATTCTTGATGGTTATTTTCTTTCAGCTCTGTCTTGAAACTCTTAACAAAGTCAAACTAATATCTGCTTGTCTGTCAGCTGAGTAGTTCATTTACTCTCTCCAGTTATGCTGAAAAACAGTGTCCTAAACCTTTGTAGTTTTGTCACCTTTCATTGATCATTTGATGGCAGGTGGGCTGTCTTAGTGTCTAGAAAAAGCAAAAAAAAACCATTGTGAACAGTTTTTTAAAAAAGAAGAATAGTTTGATCTCGATGAGGATAGTTTTTAGAAGTAAAGTAGACTAGGCCTATATGTGAAAGGCTTTATGACAAAATGCCCTAAACGTCAGTGGGTGGTCGTGATTAAATATCCGGATAAAAGGTATGTTTTAACAAAAGGTGAAATACATGGCAATGTCTAAGGACAGCACCGCAACGATAAAGATACAGTTTATTTAGTCATAGACAAACCATGGACTATATCGATATTTCGACTAAATCGGTGCCGTTGTTAGAGAAAGCCAAATACATCAATGACAGCAATGAAAAATTGTGATGGTACTGACAGAGATGTCGTTCGATGGAATGGAAATAACCATGTGTACTAAATGCACCCACTGCTACCTAATCTAGGCAAAATAAGCTAGAAAGTCAAGATGGTGGATAAAATTTAAGTCAAGATGGTAGATAAACCCTTTTGTCACAAATTCCTTTATGTAATTATGGCATGTGAAAGGGACAGTGATGAAAAGAGTAATTTGTTTGGAAGCAAAGTGCTTTTTTCCCATTGCAATGCGCTTAACTTCCCCATATTAAATATTAGGATGTGCAGAAAGTGAAACAGTTAGTTAGTGGTCCAACTTGTAAATGGATGATTCATTGATTGATTGCAGATTAGGCCTACTTATAAATATTGCTTTCTCAGATTGATATTCTTTTCTTGAGATAAAGAGAAGAGAGTGTAAGCTGAGTCGTAAGTATTTTACGTGCATTATTATGGCAAGATGATAATTAATCAGATAATGTAAGGTAATACAGATAGAGAAAATACTGTCTCAGTGTAAATGATTGATGTAAAACTCATTCCCAAACTCTTCCCCTATGTCTGTCTAATGATTATATGGAGTAAAATGATCCTTCACATTTTGGCATATTGAATTGTACCTGGGAGAAACAATCTGCCCAGATATGAAATGCAGTGATTAATGACTGATATTTTTATATTCTTTTCAGGTTATTGGTCTGAAGAGCGCATTGGTTAACCAGAATTTCAAAGCATACGTGACACCAGTGATTGTGGTATAATATTGTGACACATTTAAAGACACTAGTGCAATGGCACGACTTGTTTCCGTCTACGATTCGGATGTCAACTATGATTTTCAGAGACGTCAGATTCCAATAGAAGTGGATAACATGAAAGTAATTTGTGTGTTTTTGTGTGTATGTAACCACTAGTTACTTAAATTAATATAAGTAAAGAGAATACATGTTTCGAGGTGAGCCAGGGCTAAATTTTGTAATGGTGCTTGACATAGATGTTAGAAAGATAGCATCAACATATAGTGGAAGGGAAGATGGGGCTTTTAATTTGATTGTGAAGCATTTAGGAATTTTTCTTACCACTGGTGATGGAATGAAACCTGTGTGTGACAATTGTGCATGGGAATAGGCTTGTTTAGCATTAGCAAGAAAGAGAGACATATGCTCAGACACACTAAATGGAACAAGCTTATCCAGAAACTTACAATGCAAGATGTTGTCTGTTGAAAGCCCACTACAGAGATAAAGTGGGCAAGAGGAGGTTGCAAACCAGGAGATTTTGTATCTTTTTGCCAGTCTTTAGTTTCACTTATGTGAAATGCTTCTGCTTGACACACCCATGTACATGACAAAGGAAATGGCATCCTTTTTATGTGTAAAAGCCACTTTCTGTGACTGCTCTCTGTAGCACCATGATATATCAAATATTCGAACATTCAAATGATTTTCAGCTCTAAATGTCTCTGTATATTTCTGCAGACTAGTATGCCCTAGAATTTGAGATTTTTTTAAGAATACAGGTGAATGAACGAAGGAATTAGGAAGTTTTCTACGGATGATGGAATGCTGTAACACATTTCATGTTACATTTCCACAAGACTGATTCAACCCAATTGTCTACTTTGGGACTTGCCAGAAGTTTTGGAATAATGCTGGATTTTGTAACATGCACGCTTGAGTGTACCCTCCTCAGACTGTTCATGATTGCAAGGAGAGCATTATAGACAAGTGATTGGGTGATCATTTTTGTCTACACGCTGTTTGATGTACAAAAGTTTAATCAGTAAGAGATACATTTTTTTCTGTGATTTATGGCACAGCATCTTTAAAGTTTTAAACTACAGTCGAACACGCTTAAACCATAATCACTGGGCCCGCGTATATGATTTCGTCTTAGCGCTATTTCGGTTTAGATGTTCCAGTGCAAAATCAAAGGAAGTAATCACTATCGCGGACTTTCTGAAATTGGTCTCGACAGGCCAATATGGTGGAGAGAGTGGAATTGGGAATTCCGACCTTGTGGCAAATTTCACTTTTCAACAGCTTCTCATCAACTTCATCGATAAGTTTTAACTTGAATTCCAATGAGTACGCTTGCTTTCTTTTCGACATTTTTCGGCAGTTCAGTGGCTCACATGTAATCAATATCAAGGTCAGGAATGAAGAGAGGTTTTATCTGATGAGCATGAGTGTTATCAATGTTACGAACCTCCCGCGGCTTTTCGTCCAGCATTATTAATTCATCTTGTCCACGTCATGACCAATCGTTCTTGACCAGCTGCCTCACTCCTCTTTTTGGTCGCAAGCGAGCAAAGAGAGCTAAGAGGTTTGGGGAGGGGGTGGGGGGGAAGCGTTATTAGACACTAAGCTGTCGCGCCGCAGGGCCCACCCGCTCTCCTTAGACCTACTCCTCACGTGGCTATTTCTTTTCGCCGGACAAAGACAGCAAAATGTAACAATCTCGGTGTTGATGCAGACCTGATAATGGAGTGAGCGGGCTGGCTGAGAGATCGGGGATTTTGGTTCAGCCGTATTACTGCATCTTGCGGTTTCGGTTCATCGCTTCTTCTGTTACTTGCGTAAAGAGGGAGAAAAGTCAGGGATTTATTTTTCTTTCGGCTTAGCTGTGGTTTCGGTTCAGCTGTGTTCGGTTTAAGTGTGTTCGACTGTATTTAAAAAAGATGATGTTCACATTTTTCTTTGTTTTGTTTTTACACAGATGGTGGTCCAGTTCAGTGACAAGTGTGTTGACTGCGAAAAGTTGTGTGGAGTCAAGCAGAAAGACCTGGAACACTTCACCAATAAGTTTAACACCCTCACCAAAGATGAGGTGGCTGTGGCTTTGTTGGTGTCGGGAAAAGACATTATGAGCTTGTTATCTCATATGGTGCCTTGTGTTGGTTGTAGAAAAAGGTATTTATGCCTATCCATTTCTTGCCCTTTATGCCATTATCCAGAGTGCCATTTTCCACAGATAAATTATGCTTTTCGAGCAGTTTGCATTATGAATAAGAGACACCAGTTAGCAGTGTGCGCGAAATCCCACACGCCGCTGCCCGAGGCGTGTGGTTTCGGGGTCGGGCGCCTGATTTTGGAGGAACTCACACGCCCAAATGGCATCTAGATCTCAGTGGCAAGTGCAGTGGCACTCAGTGTATTTGACCTTGCATTTTGTAAAGCAAAATTTCTGGTTTTGTAACTAATAGTTTGCAAAATGGGACAGTACCCCCTTAATTGATCGCGAAATCGATACAAAAGGATCGCTAATTAGAGGATCAACGGCATACGGAAGCGTTCGTTTTTTGTAGTCATACTTGCAGGAGAGTCAGTCTAGGCCTATGCCTATCCTTAAAAGAAGAAGAACAGTTAAAGTCAACCTTTCTCTGTCTTTAAACGTAGGAGAGGACCGAGGTATAAGGTGTTACGTCCCTTCGTGGAGTCATGCAATTTAAAAACAATGACTCCGTTCTACGAGGAAAACGTGCCGCGCCGGGCAAAAAGAAACGAGCTGTTTGATGTTGAATTATTTACAAAAATACTCCACACTCTATCAGTTGGGAAAGCAAGAGAAGCATATACTGCATTTTTTGCTAACAAATGATAATGTTTCACAGAAATGTAACACAGCAAGTCGGTGTCATAATTTGTTTAGGAAACATCGTGAATTCTGTATAAACCCGATGACTAATGTACCGGAAGCTCGATCAGGAGTAAACAAAAGTGAAAGTAGGCCTATTGTAGGTGGTTGTATAAAGTCTAACTCAGCTAGCTGAACCAGATATATATGAGCTTTCTGAAGTATACAGCAGGTACAGTGCCTGGTAAGGCACCTAAAAGGCAAGTAACAGAGAGCGAGGAGGACAAGAAAAAAAGGCTAAAAAAAGTATGAAGAGGGACGGGACAGACAGTTCCCGGCTAGCTGGAAGAATGGCAGACCATGGCTGTTGTACCTGGAGAATAAGCCCATGATGAGGTGTGCATGGTGCACAGAAGGAGACAAGGAGGAGGGAAAGAGGAATACTTTTGTTGATGGAGCAACACTAATGAAGTTAGAAACTGTGAAACAGCATGAGTGCAGTAAGCAACATTAAAGAACGCTCCGAAGTGTACCAGAAAAGCTCCGGCTCAGAGTGAGGTGAGGCTGTCCGCAGCCTCATCAAACTAAAGGAGGCAAAATACTCCAGATTAGGCGTAAAGTTTCGCACAGTTCATGCCCTTGCGAAAGCAAGTCTCAGCTTCTGCACGTACAACACCCTCTATCATGTACAACACCCTCTGTCACATACAACACCCTCTGTCAGCTGGACAAAGCAAAAGGTGTGGACATTGGTGACACATACACCAGTGACAAAGCAGCTGCTCAGTTATTGTGGAGTATTACTCGTTCAACTATGTAAGTTGGAGTTTATGAGTGTAGCTATGAAGGAATAAATTTTGTGCTTCAAAATGAACAGCTTATGTCACTCATTAATTCAGTACGTTGTGCATAGAGTGGTAATATTGCGCATACTTAATAATTTGTTATTAATGTAATTTAACAACAACAAAAAAAAAAAATAACTGAACCAAGTTTGACGCTATATCTTCTAGCTCCATGGGCTGCTTTGTCAATGAACCCATTCATTTCTACCCTTTCAGGCTTGTGAAAATCAGTTCGGGCATGTAAAACTTGGAAAGTCACATGCCCGAATGGCATGTGACTTGGAAGAGGATTTCGTGCGCACTGCAGTTAGCTGTCCGTTAATTGTTGATGGATTTTGTTGTTCAGGCTGTTATACATTGGCAACACTGAATTCAAAGTGTATGTAGCCACCAAATGCAACAAATGCAAAGGAAGCAGCCAAGTAGCAATGATATGCTTAATATGTGACTGAGCAGAGACATTTTCACTGGTAATGTGTGTAAGAGTTTAATTAGGAGTAGAATGTCTGTCTGATAAGGCCAGCTCAGGAATTTTTCATTTCATTGCATCATCATAAACTGACATTCCATACCATATTTGCTTGGCACTGAATCCCCTTCCAAAGCAAGATCCAAGTTTGTCAGCAGATGTTAAAGTGTGTGATGTTTTCCCAAGTGTGTTTAACAATCAGTGCAGGAAAACCTTGCATTTGAGTTGTAGAGTTGCTTCTTTAAATTGGCTGCTGGAGTTTATTTGTAGAACAGCATAGGGCCAGTTGTGGTTTTGGATCATACATTTGAAATCTCTTTCATTCTTAGCTTAACTCTGATATCCCATCTGATGGAAACATTTATTGCATTGGAGTGGGGATGGGGGATCTATAGTTGATTCAGTGCATGACAACTGCAGAGGGGACAAGAGGCATGTGTCCATTAATGATGTTAGACCTAATATCATCATGACATAATGTCTTCATGAAATGGTTCTCTTAAGACATTGCACAAAATGGTGTCATAGTCAGCTTCCAATTCTCTGTGCGCCATGAGCTGAATGCTTGTGGCATGATTGAAGGCAAAAGAGAACCCAGTGTATTGCTCTCGTATTTTTGTGGGCTGTCTCATATTTTTGCAGTCTTTCAATTCCTGTGAATCTCGTGGTTTTGGTACCTGCATTAATATCTGTTGTGGCCACTGGCAATTGTAGATAGGTGTCTGTGTGACCAGGTTCAGCAGTATCATCATAAAGGTGCAAACATACCAGTATCTGCTACTATTTTCTGTAATAGTTACAGGCTTATTGCACCAAAATGATGACATAGTCTTTGATGTGTAACCATGGTTTAACCGAATTTTGTGCTGTGCCCTATATGACATTGTGAAATAACACACATGTTATGTATTTTCCCAGTGTTGAAAGATTATTCCACCAACTACAGAAGTCTCAGCACCCAGCCTTAGAGCCTTTAGTCATCACCCCAAGAGGAGAAATGTCCGTCCGGCATGAATATTTGTTCGACCCTCGCTCTCTCTTCTCTTTATTTCACGTGCATGGGTCAGTATAATGTCTAAATTAACTAGGGTTTTTTTCCTTCTTAGGTTTACTATTTCTTTAAGCTTGCTTACATTTGTTTTGGCGTGTATGCCATCTTTAGTGCAGTAATAGACAGATCTATAGGCTTGCTCCTTGAGTGTTCATTTGACTTGATTTTACTGGGCCTGTGCTTAACCGGAGAAATTCATAACCGTCGGTTAACCGGTTATGTGACCAGATAATCGTTTTAACCTGTCATTAACCGGTTAAATATTTTTTTCTTTGTCATGTGTGACATCACAGCTTAGCGGTTAAGGCCGCCCTAGAAATATGACACAATTAAAATGGTAGAATTAAATCTTGGTCAACAGAAAAATATCTTTCTTGTGATGTGGTTTGCTCGCTCTGTTTAATTCCAAGATTTGGCCATCATTTATTATCAGGGAGCAAACAAACAAACAAAAAATATATAGGCCTAATGTCTTTACATTTTCTTTAGTCATACTCCTTTGGCCGACAAGTGACGTAATAATAATGTGGTAGAAAGGCAACGTCATGAAAAATGCACGCGCGAAGTCTAGCCTAAGCTTAGCCTAGGCTAGGCTAGTGTCAGTGTGTCACCTCGACTAGACCCGTAACAAGCATAATCATTATGAATGCTTGTTCCGGTGGAGGGGCTTGTCGAAAACTATTTGGATCAAGAGCCATTCCGCGGAAATTGTATTGTTGGTTACCTTAATGGCCAGCTACACTGACGTGATGTCATATAATTCCGAATTAACTTCTCGCTGTTAACACAAAAATTCATGTAGGCCTCCTTAGACTAAATGAAAGCTGTGGAATGCTCCACCAATAGAAAATTGTGTTTGTGTAAACTGACTGGACACGTTTCATGGCTTAACCGCGTAGACTCCTTTGACTTTAACCGGTCATGGTCCGATCATGACCCGATTAGGATGGTTATGACCCAGTTATGGCATAGGCTACCTCCTTTCCTTTTGTATGATGAAGAAATTAATGCCAGGCATTCATTGTCGATAAACAGACATACATAGACTTGATTTCACATGATTACACGGAATAAAATACGTGAGAAGATGTACAATAAGAAAATTATTGCCCTTCCAAGTTCAAGGCCTTAACCATAAGCCTAACTGAGACTATGGTTGTGATAATCGATTAACCGATTACAGCCCCATAACCGATTAAACCGATTATCATGACTGGTCATGCACAGGCTTAGATTTTACCCTAGCATAGAATCGTATATCCTTGTAGTCAGCTTAAGGTACCAGCAGGGTGTGTAAATTCTGGTGAATTGCTATTGTCTAGTTACTAAGTAGAGGACACTTTCACCTTTTTATACATTTCAATTGGAGCAGTTATTCCTTGTTCTTGTAAAATGTCCTAATGTTTCACGTTGTTCATGTTTCAGATCCAAGCTGCATTCTGTGGTAGAAGCTATCCCTAAAAGCAAGAAAAACAAGCGATGTAATTTGCACTCCTTGGAGACACATAAGTCAAGAACATTAGGGTTAGGATTGCTTTTTTTTTTTTTAAATATCACCTAAAATGTTCAGTTTGAAAGTGTTCAGGGCTGTTGAATTAAGAATCATGAAACAGCAATAAGTTGTTACAGAACTGCAATTTGTCAGTATTTCTTGTTTTCTGCTATGTTAAAAGTAAGAGAATGTCCATCTTGCTTGAAAATAGGATTTGGGGCTCAACAAGCCTGCTATAGAGAGCCAGCTGACTCGAAATGAATTTGATTGCATGTAATTTCCCTGATGTTGCAAGGTACCTATAAAGACACATGTTGTTCATTTATGTAGGATATTGATTAATACCACTGTTAATAATTTGTTATTATTGTAGGTGTTGGTTAGATGCATGGGATGCCTTGTCGGAGTCGTGTAGAGAAAAGGTCTTGGTAGTAGACATGAATCGCTTGTTGACGACCATAGACTCCTATCTTGACAAGCATAAGTAAGTTTCTTAGGAGTCAATCTCTCTCTTTCACAATCTCCACAACCTCCCCACTTCCCACATACACATTTTCTCATAACTGTATTTGCATTATTTCTTTCCTTTCTCTGTAAAGATTTGTAGCCAGAAAGTTCATGCACTTTCATTTTGCTCCGCACCTTATCACATTTTTTTCTCGGTAACAAATATGAAAGTATATTAGTTTGTGCAGTGAAGAAATACAACTTTTTAATAATGAAATGAGATTTTTTTACTCTCAAAAAGTGTATTTTAACTGATTTAAGAGGGGCTTTGCAAATGTCAAATTTTGTACACTTGATTATAGTGTTTAGGGATGTCACAGATTTCAGTGATCTAGATAATTTTTATGTGCAGTTTAAAAATTCAAATCAAACTCTGACTTATCCAGGTTTTGTAGTGAGTGCAAATCCAAGGTGTTACTAGCCTACAGCATCCTCATTGGTGAGCATGACAGTGCTTCAGAGAAAGGATACTGTGCTGCCTTGTATGAGAACCTGCGCTGCTGTGCCAATGAACGACATGTTCATGTTTTGAATGATACTGACTTCATTGCTCATTTGTTGGAAAAGGCAGAGCCAGAATTCCTAGGAGCGTAAGTATCTGGGACTTTCAAAGGAGTGATTGTGTGCACAGGGGCACGTTATTACAAAGCTCCATTCAAGTAGCATGAGAGTAGCATTACCAGGTTTCTGATGTTAGAAGAAAATTATGTAATTAAGAAAAATGAATAACTAGGAACTCATCACTGAAAGTTGATACAAAGCATATCTGTTCCAGAGAACTTCTTCATTACTGTCACCATTTCTTCATCCCTTATCAGATCCCCTTTATTCCCTCTGCAGATCATGTGAAAACATTTATCTTATTTCTTTCCCTTATTGATTTTTGGGTTATTTGAAGTTGTGCCTTGTACATTACACGTTTAGCCTGAGATTGACAGAAGTAATTTTTAGCCCCTAACTCATACTCCTACTTATTAAAGAATCATTTACTTCTCAGTTTGCCTATTTTGCAGAATTTTTATTTCACTGTTTTAGGAAAAGAGACCGTCATGCCAAGACATTAGATATTGCTCAAGAGGAAGTTCTGACATGTCTGGGTATACACATATTCGAAAGGCTGCATCATATCTGGCAGAAGTTGCGAAGTGAAGAGCAGACTTGGCTCATTCTATTTTATATGGGTGTGGATGCCTTACGGAAAAGCTATCAGGTTTGTTTGTTCATTTGTTAACCTTACAGTAGTGGAAAGTTGAGTCTTCTTCCTCTGGTTTGGAGCGAGATATATTCTTCCTCTTTTAAGCTATTAGTTATTGAATTTCGGCTAGAATTGTATTTCTGTGTTTGCCTGTGCAGGTGAGCAGGCTTTTACTCTTGGTTATATTTCTTTATCAGTAATATAAAGTGTGTGGAAGTGATGTGGCATCTTTTATTTCACAAGCTGTGAAGGTGAAATCCTACTCTGAGAACGCAAACCAGCCCCCAGCTGGAAATTCTACAACTGACACAAAAAAAATTCATGTGTCTTGGATATTACTTTAGTTTTTCTGTCAAGATCAGTGACAACTATATATGCGTCATGAACCAATTCAGCTGGTTTGTTTTTACTCATTCATCAGTTTGTGGAATGCTGCATAGTTTTTTTATAGAAGCAAGGGTAGCAAATTACCAAAAATTTTCAGAAAACTGAAACTCACTTCTGGAAAACTGGACATTTTTTAAACATGAAAATGAAGAAGAATAAGGACATAGCAACTTCCATACTGAACAAAGATGCTTATGTTGATCTTTGGTATCTGAAAATTTTGCCATCAGCTGCTGTCATCCCTATATAAGGATAAAGTGGCTTATCCAATATTTATTTGTTTCATGTTCAGACTGCCTTGGAAGAGAAGCAGGGAGCCTCTAATCTTGAACTGTTGTGTGAAGAGTTGGAGGAGAAGGAGAAGCGGCAGGAGGTGAAAAAAGAGATAAAGAGGCAGAAGAAGAAGCAGAAGAAAGCAAAGTCCCAAGTTTGTACCAGTGATAACAAAATTTGTCCTGACATCATAAGAATGGATGAGATTCCATGTAGGGTAAGTTCACATGCAGTTTTATACATTGTCTTTGGATTACCATGCCTGCTTTCATCAACTCTGTTGTTTTACAGAAAAAAGACTATTCTAAATTAGGTGGAAATCACCTTTCCGCCCTCTGCCAAGAGCTTAATTTTCTTTTTTATCCATCTAATTTATTCCTAGAATCGCTTTTATTAGTTTTGAGATAACAAACCTTATTATAAGTGCTCCTGATTAATTGATAAAAAGAGGCATAAAAAAGGTTTGTGTCCCTACCTGGCACATATGGTCTTTTCACGTTAAATGGGAGACCTGCTTTCTTGACAGACTTGTATACTTCTCACAAGAGAGTGCAATGGAACACTTTTCTACTTCATTCCTATAGTGGAAATTGCCCTCCTGGCACCACTTTCATCATGCTTGAATTGATACTTGATGGCTTTACTGCTGTCTTTATCTCACATTGATTCTTGAGAGACAGTTCTCAGGAATAAATAGTCTCTTTCTTAGCCAAGTAAAGTATGAATCTACAATGTATGATTAAGTAAAAATAATGCTATGAGCTCACAACAGCAGTTGAGAAAGTTCACTAGTTAATCTGTGTCATAAACTGGGCATTTTAGACATAAAATACTTTGGGTTGTATCTATAGAGGTGCCCAGATTGTGTCCACACTTAACCAGTAGAAGTCATTATATGTCTCATGATTCATTCCAGCTATTGAGACAATCTTTGAAGAAATATTGTTAATTAAAGTGATATTGTTCATTGACCTTTAACACCTTGTTATTGTCACCAGTGTGCAAGTCTGGAGTCAGAGAATTCTTTGAAGGGCAACAACCACTACCACCACCATCATCGACATCACAACAAGGGTTCTTGTAGTGATGCAAATTTCAACTCTCTGACTTTGTCATTGCAAGGATGTGATCTTAACATGCAAGGTCGGCAAAAGTCTTTGGGTCATGATCCAGGGATCAGGTCACATTCAAGAGATAGGTGGTTAGATGCAGCGGATGTTGATAGTTGTGAAAGTTGTAGCATGCAAGGCTCCAATGAAGGATCAGAAGGTTTGTAATTTCTGTCTGTCCTAGAGAGTATGGAATTTTTATCACTTCCACAAATTCGTATAATTGAAAATGTATTGCGTTATTTAAGTACAATTGTTTGTGGTAGTGTGCATAACATTCTACAGCTTTTTATGCAGGTTTTTTATACTGTTAGTTTGTGTATCCTTTTTTTTTTTTTTTTTTTTTTTAATTTGTGTTGTTTTTTATGAGGGGGTGGGGGGGTGTTTGCCTTCACATAATTCTGGAACTAATAGCTATTGTAATAGTAATAAATCCATAATCTCTTTCAATGTTTAACCATGTGTAGTGGTTGGCTATTTGGGATTCACATTTACTGAACTGAATTCTATAAGTTATACTTTCAATCTGAAAATCGTATGATGTCCTTGTATTATTTGTTGATACCGAACAAAATCAAAACAAGTTAATACTTCAGTATTATCTGTTTCTGTTGCAGAAGGAGAATGCTCAGGCTCTTTTACAGACAGTGTAGATAGTTGTGAATGTGATATGATCAGAGCATCTCCAAAGCGTGTGAGAGGACAGCAAGTGAGTACAAAAGAGGACAATAAGTATTAGAACATGTGGGTTGAAGTCCAGTTTACAAGATCAGAGATGGATTTTTTTATACTGATTTTTCATAACAATTTCATTTGAAAAGAACATAAGAGGCACTTTTTTACTAATTAGCCAATGTTATCTGGTCTGTCCACACATTATGGAACTGTGCTGCTTATAGAAGGGCAAAACAACAGAAATGCTGATGCCAATACAGAATGTACAGATGTACAATTAATAATCTTATATTGGACCTACCAGTAGTTGGTATTATTATGTGATGAATAAAGATAGCATAAAATTAATTTGTTATTATTATATAAGGCATGAGCAAATTGCATGAGTGTGAAGAAACAGCACATTTGACTTATCAAAAATTCTGTGGTGCCACACATGATAAAGAGTCAGTAATCACATATTTTTTCTGCCCTTTCAGAGGCAACACAATCCTTTGTAGCTATTTACTCTCTCAGTATGTGCAACAGCTGTTAAATGATTGTAAGTAGGGTCACAAATACAACGATATGTGATATTGCATCATTTTAAAGTCAGTAGGTTTTGGAGAATATTATGTATCAACTGTATGCCTAGAACAGTGTGCAAGAAGCTCTGAAGTCATCTGACAAAAGGGCTTATCTTTGCTAAAACTGCTTTTGAGAAAACTGAGTGAGTTGTTTTTAAATTTAACTCTTTTATTTCAACAAAATTCTTGTTCAGACTCTGTTAGAATATTAAGGACAGTTGCAGTTTCACAAAAATACTTATTTGGAAATTAGTATTGATATACAGATCTTGATTAGATACAGAGATATTGATCATGCCAAAAAGAAATTTTGTCAGTAGACATTAGAACTGTAATAATCAGCTGAAGTAGTCTGGAGCAACAATTACTGAGCATTTCTCTTGTGTCCCCAGGCTCACTTCTCATCAGGGTGCCATGGGGATAAGTTTGCATTCCAAGCCAGTGAACAACCATCACTACAGGATCTACTAGATGTAAGAACTTTGGTTATTCTGAGCTAAGAGTTGGAATTAGACCTGAAGACAAATGATGGGGTTGAAGTGGGTGCCATCTATATGAACAACCAAAAGAAATAGTTGACATGTTTTAAGAGATTTAAAACCAAGGAATTCTAAGCTTACAGTAACATTTGTACATAATGAAATGGTGAATGCATTACTTGTTCCCCTTTTTCAGCAATGGGACTCGTCAGTGTGAAAAAAGAAATCCTGGTACTGTAGCTTCTCCAAAATGTCCTTTAGACCTGTGGAACCGGAAAATTAATTTTTCTTCTTTCTTAAATACAGTAAAGCCTGTGATGTAGGGACACTCAAGGAAAATCAGAAAAGTGTCCTTACATCATAGGTGGTCCTTCATCGCAGGGGAGATGTTTTATAGGTGTTTGTATGGTTGGGTTCTCCATATATATATTGATCGGAGGGGATTGCTTGTCAGGGGGACCACAGAAGACAGGTTTTGCTGTGCTTCAATTGCAGAAAGAATTGCCAAGGTTTAAATAGCTTTATTACTTGTATGATATTAGGACTTTACAGATATAGTAATCTGGTATACACTGTGTTTCAGAGATCAGCTTATACTATGACTTTTTTAACAGATGTTGTAGTCCAATATACACTAGGCACTTTAGTGAAAATTTCAAAGTTCTTGTAGGGCAAGGAAATTATTATCACAGTAGAGAGCTTGGCTTTCTGTCAATCAAGCTTTTTGAATTTTTGAGATATCTTTATTAGTTAAAAAGTTATGAAGTTTTAAAGACTTAATTTTCACCCCCATTTTGCCCACTTTTTTACACTGGAACTTTGTGCAGAGCCCATGTCAACAACGCATGACGTCACGGCTCAGGGCGGCGCGTTCAGCTCGATTTTCGGTGTACTATCAATAAAAAGGTGAACTGCTCATAGCCAAGGTGAATACTTCAGAACAACCATTTAAAGCTTTTCAGATAGCAGAGCCTATTGCCTACCATCAAGAGTAGTTTCAAGAAAACAAGAGCAATAGGTTTTGAGAAATCAACAGCTAAAACTTATCTCATTTTCAAGTGGAAATATCTCGGGGCCCGATACTCGCACAGCGAAAATAAAACTGTCAAACGGAAGTGCATCCAAAGCTCTTAAAAAACATGTATCGATTTTGCTCGTAGGTCCACAAAAACGAAACAAAATAGTGGGTTTTTCGAGGCGCCTATAGTGCGACGCGCTGCCGTGGGGCGCTTCGCGCTGGTGGCCGACTCCTTCACCAAAGTGCCTATATATACACTGGTTAGTCTTTCAGAAATTAGCTTGTACTATGCCTTCAGCTGAAATGGCTTAACTGAGTCCCATACCTGTCTTTGCATTTTGTGTTACGATTATTGATATATAGCATGCCACTCATTTGATTTTCTACATTTTTATTACCCAGGAATTGTGTTGGGAAGATGGGGAAGAGGATGATCCAGGCATCTCAGAAGAAGAGATACTTGCTTTTAAAGCCCGGCAGGTGGAAGTGGAGACTAAACGACAGAAGCTCCGTCAGAATCTTCGACAGCGGTTTGAAGAGTTGCACCTGTCAAGACATGTGAATACCATGTAGCTTTTTTTTTTTTTTCATTATATGAGATAGGATAGGGTGAAGGGGGTGTTTTAAGTTATACATCTTACCTGTCTAATTATGTGAGAAGCAGGACTTCATATTGAATTTGGTTGGTCAATATGGAAAATGAAACCATGTGAAAAACACTGGGGATTCTTTGTTTTCCTCTATGCATGAAATTTTTTTTTAAAATCTATTTCCTCGGTGACATTTCATATTTACACATGAACTATTTATTCTGTTTGCAAAATGTATCTTGTTCTGGCACTGTGTGATAAAACTGCCCCATAAAGATTGTAATCAGAAGGCTGCATATGATGTCCTTTTTCTCACATTAAAAATGGTCATTGCAATGCTCCTTGCTTTAACTAACCATTTGCAAAGAGATGTGATCCCAATGCCTCACTTTCTATAAGATATGGCACTCTTGTGACTTGAAGATACTGGTTGGTCCACATTGTTGATCTGCTGAGGTTGGCAGAGTCTGCTTAAGTTGTTTTCACTGGAACCATCATAGGGGGTTCCAATTACCAGAAATCATTTTATGATCATAACTCGCAAAAGCACTTGTATAGCCATGGTATTTCAGTTTATGGTTAGACTATCTCCATTACAGAGAGAAATTTGATCTTTTCCAGCCTTACTGTGTGCAAAGAATTAAGAGAAAATCAGTTAATCAATCCAGTATCGAATTAGATGGACTCTACCATACCTCAGAGGCCGGTTTTATATCTGTTCTTGCAAACAAATATCTAAAATGCTCAGGACGTATTGTAGATAGCTTCCACCACCCTTTCTGTCTTGGTACTTTCAGGCAAAATGTGCACCTAATTTAAACTTCTCTGTTATTGATTTTATGATAGGCAGTGAAGATAGGGTTGCCATATCTGAAAAAAAAGCTGCTATTGGCATTTCAAGGTGAGGAAAATTTTCAGGACTCTGCAAAAGAGAAATCATGGAAAATTGGGAAAGTTGAAAAGATAATTTGTAATTTTATATGAGACTACTCTTGTGTACATCGACCAGAGAGAAAAAACTTATGGAACACCAGTTAAATATTTGTCAAACAAATTTGTCATGTTTACCTGTGTGATTAACATTATCATGAACAAAAAATGTCTCAGCAGCTGGAAATGTGGGGAAATCATGTACATTTTTTTCTTTTCAACAAACTGTGGCAACTGAATCACAATGGTCATGAATTTAATGATAGTGCCATTTCACACCAAATGAGCTCTGGAGCTTGAAATTTTCTTGCTAATTTGAGCAGTGACACCACCCCCCTCCCCTAAAGATATTGAAGAAGCTTGGTTTGATATGAAGACATTCATGTTTTGGAAGGGAGAGGAAGGGGATCCTTCAGGTTATTTTAGCAAGGTTCATTTCCCACACCACCAATGACTATTTCAAGGACTTTAGGAGAGTATAAATGTGTGAAAATGCAGCTGAAACAATCTTCTGGGGCTAAGATAATTTTCTTTTTCTCTTATCTGTTTTTGCTGGGTTTTTTTTTTCTTTGAATATAACAGGAGAATTCAGGGGCTTCCAGTTTTTAAATCTTTGGTGGTTAGGCATTTTGCATAGCTGTTCATGGAGACATTTGGTGCTTTTATGGTGTTGTCTTGGAACCAAAACAAGTTTTAGGTTCATGCCATTGCTTTCGCTGCAGCTCTGAAGTATTTAGGTAACAAAAGGTCACTGGCTATGGGTGATGAAAGCTTTATGCTCAACATCATATTTTGAAGACATGACACCCATGTTAATTATTGCGATGGATCTTTGATAAGGTCGGGTTAAGAGGTCTCAGTCATTTAAAGGAAATATTGGGAAAGCCTTGGTTCAAAGTAGTGTCCCCATATTCTGTCAGGAAATAGCTTTTGATGCACCAGTATATCAAAAATAGACTTGCATTTCTTGTTTTGTTGTATTTTTTTTCCTCTCTTTCCGTAAAGCTCAGAGCAAATTTTATTCTATGACCAATTTTGTGTTTGTATTCTTTTCCAGATTTAGTCCAAGAACTGTTTTGTCATAAATGTTATCTATCTGTGTAGTCAAGAAGTTTGATCCATTTAGGACCCTCTTACAAGACTAGCCCTGAATAGAGTGATATCAATGGTTCACATATGATTAGTCTACATACTTTGGAATGTGAAGTTACTTGTGCTGGAACTAGTGAGAGTTAAGTACTCAAAAGCTAATTCAGTCATCATATTATGATTATAGACAAAGTACCGAGACAAACATTCAATCATTATGTTATTGATATATCCACTAGTCCACAGTGGATATGATCCATTTGGAGTCAGTTTACCTGGATCTTTTCAGGAAGTTTTAGCTGGTGTAATGTTTTAGACCTTGTACAATACCACTTTCAAAACTTACTGATTTATCACAAGCACCAGAATAATTTTCTGTTGTGAAATAAAAAGTAAGAAATGTATTTTGTATCCAGATTGACCTTGTGACCTGCTGACTTTGGTAAGAAGATTCATCCATCATGCCTAAGCAAAGGAGTTGATGGTGGTATGATTTAATCAAAATCTACCGATTTGACAGAGCACACAAAGTTCACTTTTTTGAGATTGCATTTGTCACTGGTGTATCTTTAGTTATTTTGGAGGGTTGGGCTGGGGAGGTGGGGATTCAACATGAACAACAAAGCTAATTTTGGATTTAAAGGAATAGGCCTGCAGTACTGTCTTGTAAGCAGTAGTGTCAGCAAATTGTCTTTGTTTCTGACATGTCACTGTCAGCATAACATTTGACATGGGTCAATATCAGGCCATTATGTGACAACGATATGGTCATAACTGGAGATGTGTATATGTTTTCATGCTAGGAAGATGGCAGTTCCTTTGACTGAGGGAAGTTGATTCAAGGGGGGAGGTGGTTATATATCCCACGGCCACGGAGAAGTTAAGTTGACTGATACTTGTGAGTCATTGTTTCACCCTTTGTGAGTGTGATTTGTATTTCTTTTTCCTGAGTCCCTAAAGTACCTTTTCACAAATTTGAAACTCTTAGCTTTTGCTCCTTCTTTTTTTTTTTTTTAAATTTCATAACATTGGCAGTTTTCAAGGAATGTGTTTTGTTGTTTGGGGGACGGGGTGTTGAGATGGGAATGTAATTTAGGTGGTTTCATTATCATAGCAATATATTTTTTTTCAGTTATTTTAATGGCTGTTTTAACAGGGGTGGTAGTATTTTTTCATCTACCTGTGGCTTTCAATTTCTCAGCAGAAACAGAGGATGCTTTATTTGTGATAACAATATTGTATTTAAAAACCTTCCCCTGTTGCTGCTCCCAATAACTGACTTTGATGCTTTACATTATGAAATAAGGTTCTTTCCTCCTTTCATTTCCCCCCAGTGAGATGCCTGTGAGTGGTTAAAGCCATTTAGGAAATTTTATGGAACAGTTGGCTCTTAAATGTTTAAGTTTGTTATGTTTTCTTTGGTATGGCTAAGTTCTCAGTCAGTTTTTACCTGTCAAATAGATATCTTTGAGGGATGTCATTTGTCATTCAATTTCCTGACTTCAGAGAATTTTTTAAAATATTCAGCTCCCCATGTTGCCTTAATTTCTGATATCCTGCTCTCCTTGAAATGCAGGTAGAATTCTGTATTTAGGAGTTTTGGCACCTTTGTCATAGATAAATGTGCAGACATCTTACAATTTCAGATTCTCTGCCATTTGTTGACTTATCACAAATTTTTGCCCATGTAATTTCTTTAAATCCTTCTAAATTCTCTGCTATCTGAACTAGAATTCAGGAAATGTTAACATTATTTTTTGCAATGGCAACTTTAAATGGAGATTGCCTGAATTTTATTGTCTTTTGTTATTCCACTAGCTCACGCTTCTTATGAAATGCTCAGGAGGCGCTGAAGTTGCATTGTTTTAAGCATACTTTGAAGTATTCATTGGATTGATCACTTTGAGACTTGCAATTTGTTTCAGGATAGCCTAGTTTTGTGTAAGGATTTTATAACAAGCGTGTTCAAGTGCCCATTCATTGAGTTTTAGTTCAAGTCAGCAATAACATCTGGATACATTACTTCTTCATTCCTTTCTGTGATTAGTTAAGCCACACTTGTGTCATTGAATAAACATTATTATGCAATCATTGAATGTGATGTATGAATGCCTCTATAGCAATAAATAGCCATGAAATGTCATGTTTGTTGTTACAGGCTTTTCAATAATTGTATTGGAATTAGCTAGCTCCTGACAAATGGGCATGGTGAAACACAAGGGGTGTTTCTATGATTATAATGGATGGTGAAAAGAGTGGTTTTTCATACCGTTCAATCCTTGGAATGGAATCTGGATATTATTTCAGTATTAAGACTTTAAAAAGGGCAAGTAAATCCTGTAATATTTTATCAACACCAAGTAAAATAAACAAGGTTTGCAAAAGACAATACTGTGGATTTTTTAAGGAGAAGGAAATGGACATTGTAGTTTTAGTATGGGGGAAAACCCTGTAATTTTCAGCCCAAGCAAAAATCTCTGTTCAAAGGGATGGAAATTCCCAGTGTAGTGGAATTTCAGGAAAGAGAAAAAAAGAGATCATGACTCACAGTATAGGAAATTAACTGAGGGGAACCTGGGGGTTTCAAATTACTGTTTCTCTTCAGATTGTAGTTTCTCCCCTTGTAAACTTGTTAGAACCTAGCATTTACAAAAGGCAGGCAGCAAGTGGAAGATTGATGGATGGATGAACATGTGCTCTTTGCCAAAACAGGCTGTGAATCATTAATTGTGAGAAAATTCGCACTGCCTCATTAATTTGTGGGTTCACCAAACCTTGACTCAATGAAGGAAGTATGTTATATGTCGGAGAAGGGAACTGGTGGGTGGTCATCCAGTCAGTTGAAACATAATTTTCTGCAGCTTCATTGGCAAGTGGTCGTCATATATGAGAAGATTTATATGGAATGATATGGCCGGGATAGCCAGATGGCCGCTAGACCGGGTGCCATTGGTGAAATGTCAAACCAGGGCTATAGCTTGGGTCTAACGTAGAAAGGGGTAGGGTGTGCGGGGGTGGGCGTAAAATCGATGCCCGATTCTGCTGCTTGCATATAATTATATTTAAACTCTTGGATGTCGGGAGTTCAACACCCCTCATTGGGCAGTGATAAAAGTTCTGAACATTTTAACCTAATCCCGTTTCCCCTCCACTTTTTATTGTCTTCCGCCCCTCTGCCCCACCCCACTCCCACAAACATACACAGATACTCTTCATGCGTGCATGAGCACATTCATACACATCCACACAGATAGGGCTGAAAATCTTGCAAGCGAATATGAATGCGTCGGCATGTATTCTGTCGAGATGATTTGCCTCCTCTCCTGAAACAAGAAAGTGGCAATCTAATCAATATCTAGCCTTTGAGATCAACCTGGGATCAAGAACTGGTTGCTGTCTGTGGAAAACAGGAAATTTTTCCTACATGCGGCACAAAATTGTAGCCTATTTAACAAAGAATTCATTCTTTCACTCATTCATTGCTCGGTACCCGCGTGCCCTCCTGGAATTCCAGAAGCTTCTGGAATTTGTTTTACGGGCAGAATCTCCCCGGATATCTTATGAAATGTGTAATTTTCTCACGGAAAATCATTGTTGTTGAATAAAACTGCCAAGTTTTTGTGCAAACGCCGCCAACTTGACCGTGAAATTTGATGGCGGTGTGTATGGTTTTACTCCTGGACCAAAAAAAAAAAAAGGAAATATGCTGGAATTTCTTCGGCAATTCTCCTGGAAAAATATTTTTATCTTAGGGTACGATCCCTCTTTTCTTTCGGTTATATATATATAATTATACATTAAATCAGCAAAAGAATATTATTTATTATGCACCAAGCTATGTCTCTATTTTGCAAACCAGTTCCGAGCAAAAAACATTTTATAGAACAAAAATTATCTTCTGTCTCTATGTGTAAGCAACCTTGTCTTCTTTTGTCCATGAGCCGTATGTGACAGGTGCATAGTCTCCATGGCATCGCACAACACACTACACACAAGTGTCTCTGTTGTTCGCCCACGTACCACCGTTGTGACCTGGGTTTCAGTTCTATAAACTTTATTGCGGGTTCGGGCAGGAAACTCTTCGCTAAAAAAAAAAAATGGAGACCCACGTGTGTTATAGGGTAGAACTTGAGAACTGATATGGAGGTTGTTCATGGGCAAAACACAGCCCCTGATGGGCAGAACGGATCTAAGGAAACGACAAAAGGATATTGGTACCAAGTTAAGTTCACGTAAGAAGCACACGAGGGCGTTCAATACACCTGGGTATTATGTTACAAGGGTCTCGGATGCCGTATTCACTGAGATTACTTAGTAGTAATACAACAGGCTTGCTGGGAAAAGATACTGTCTGGGTCACCTCTTTACGTTCAACTTGTTTGTGGCGAGATGAGGGAATGTGGGAAAGAAAGCAGACGATCGATCGGGTCGTGGCTTCCTCTTCATCCCATGCCCTGTTCTCGTTACCACAGGCCTATATCAGAAGCAAAAGGATTTGGGAAAGGGAAGGAGAGGGGTCTTTATCATTCATATCTTATTCCGGTCTTTACGTAAAGACGCTTCTCGGAATTCCTATTTTTAGGTGCGTATTTCTTGGAAACAAACTGGACGTCCTTCACCACAGCCATACATTGATAGCCATGAAAACAATTTACCTTCCCGGTAATGCTGCTGTTGTTGTATAGTGCTGTATAGTAATGTTCTCGACAGTATTGCGAAAAAAATTGCACGGAATGCGAGGTCCGCAGTAAGTCATCGACCAAAGCAAAAACAAAAAAAAAAGTCCGCATTCACGAGAGAAAAGGAAAAAAGCGTTATCGATAGATCACAAAGCGTATGTATCCTACGACCTGTAAGCACCGAGACATCTCCCGTCACTTTTCCCCCGTTCTCTCCTTCCTTTCAGTCCGCAACACAGATCATTGCCACGGGGGAATCCCCAATAGATGAGTCTTCTCTTTTTCGGTAACCGTGAATCAAAAGCGGAAGTAGTCAAGGCAAGTTTCCGTTTTTCCCCCTCCTCTCCACCTCCCGAGCTGCAAAACTTCTTTTAGTCAGCCTTTAAAATAAAACATGTATTACTTATGCACTGATTTGGGATTCCCTGCCTGTGGGAGTTACCACGGTTGCGAGTGATATAATATTATCTCGTCCACGAATCGTCGCTTACAGTCCACAAAGGGAATTGAAAAATTGAAATGTCATCATTTGGACTTTGGTATAATTCGAGGACTGGTGAGTGAACTTCCAGAAACGGATGGCTCTCCTCGTTGATACTATGGGTTATTCCAATCGTTTGTTTCTCTTTGCATTGCCCAATGCCTTAGTGTTACTAGGTACTCCAAACCCAATTTTATTGTATAAATTAAAGCCAGAATTCAACTGCCTCACTGAACAATGCCCTATTGTTAGTAATATTACCCACGGAAGCAGCTCGACATGGGTCTCGATAGGACCCCTATGGCCTATGGACGTGCTTGCATGAGTTAGTTTTTTGACCCCTTTGTTTGTGTGAGACAAAAGTTCCCCTATACCCGCCTTTTCCCCCTTTCACTCTGCTTTCCTCCTAACACAGGCCTACTCCTCTACTACTTATTTACTACTTAATCCATCTCTGGCAGCCTTTACGTTCGACTTGACTGATGGCCGAATCTCAGTTGCGTCAGGAACAGGATTCGCCAGTTCCTGCCCTAGACCGTATGCCGAGCATGGCTATTGGTGGTCCGGATCTGAGAGAACTCTTTTTATTATTACTCTCACTCTCAGGCCAAGACGCCGCTGCCCTCATGTGTTTGACGTCATCCCCTACACCCGCAAGCTTATTTAATAACAACTTCCCTCTTCGGTGTCAGTGATGTACTGTATTGTAGGTATGTGAACAATGTACCTGCAGGGCAGAATACGAGGGTTGTTATGGAGTCAGATGGCCTTTAAGTACGCACTTTGAGGTAGATGTTATATTAACTGCTCCTACTCCTCCCCCNTTGTTAATGCCGCAAATTTCAAATATTCAGGTGTCGAGGTTATGTCATGGCACAACAATTTGAAACGTCTCACGTTTCACAATAGCATGTTGTGTGTAAACTATGTACCGGGGCCAAATCGTTTAGACGCCCAGTATGTGGCTAACATACTGACCTTGACACATACATGTGATGTTGTTGTTGTTGGTGGTGGTGGTGTAGTGATGGTGCTGGTGCTGGTGTTGCTGTTACTGCTGCTGCTGGTGCTGTGACACACAAAGTATAGCATCAAAATCGGTGAAATTTGCAACAATTATAGATTATAAAAGTGTTAATTGGCTTTAAAATTAAATCGGTTTTCATAAATTCTTGGTGTTATTAGATTTGGTAAGTGTCGACTAAAAAACAAGGGGNGGGGGGGGGGGGAGAAGGGGTGTCGCTTCGAATGATGTAGAAGTGTGAGAGCTGGAAGAAGGGAGGGACGACGAGGTACTTTAGCCTTAAGCAGTATGAGTAAATGAGAAGTGTAATACAGTCACGGGTGAGCACAAGACTTACACGCGGAAGTTACGGTACACTCAGGCAGTAAGTATTTAGGGTTTAAACTGCTATGAATTTGTGGTGTAGTGGTAGTACGTTCGACTTGTAAGTTGACAGGGCCTGGGTTCGGTCACCGGTAGGGATTAGAAACGTCAAGTATTAAGTTTTGTGGCCTTTCTTCTCAAAATCGAAATCTCACAACAGTAAGTCCGTAATATGCCTAATGGTACACTTTCCAAATATAGTACTAGTTCGGCCTCACATTTCTGTTTCTCTTAATATGGAGAGAACATGCCTTACCAGTCGGTTACATACGAGTACAGTAGGCAATATCTGTATCATAAATTTAATTACCGTAAAATAATCCACCCCACTGCCACCACACACCACTTAGGTACATCTTTAACCACAGGCTACATCTTTAACCAGCACTTAGCGCCTTATCGTAATGAACAGTAGAGGCCATTGAGCAGTGAATAGCAGGACTGTACTAAAAAATGCAGATTCACAGTACAAAAGATAACGTTTAAAACGAAAACGGTTAAACCGAAAATTCGGCTAAAATTAAACCAAACAGGAAGCCCGGTTTGTTTTCCTCTCATTAGGTTCCTCTGCTAAACCGAAACTCTCTTTAAAGCTAACATAAGTCTCTGGTCCTACGGATACTGTATTATATTACTTTAATATTATTATATTACTTATACATTTATGTTAGGTTTGTCGTGATGTTTAGAGTGATGAGTGACGGATAGGACCGATGGTCTCCGAGACTGAGTGTATGTTGGGTTTGTTGTTTTTTTGTTGTTGTTGTTGTTTTTTTNGGGGGGGGGGGGGGGGGGGTCAAACATTTCCCCATCTTCCCCTTCACTGTGTGGGATTAATTGACTTTCGTTTGAAAGGGGAAAATGGCAAAAAGAAAAATTCCAAACTTTCACTCTAAAACTTTTAGAAACTGTTCAGGAGGGCAGGTTTGAAGGCTTTCACAGAAAGCTAAAGCAATGTCATTATATATAAATATTTTGTTATTGTTGTATCGTGCAGACGTACGGAAATTCATAGTCAAATTTGTGCGAAAGTTTTCTTCCTGCTGTATGCCCGTTGTACACTATCCCCTGCTCCAACTTTTTACAGTTCGTTATTCTTCCTCTTGCCTTCACCTCTCCCCTCCCACAAAGAACATTTTACACCATGGGATGAAGTCAATGTCCTATGAAGCCATGTGTAACTGGGTGGCAATGCATTATAAATTACAGTATTCATTCTTTATTAATGGGTAGGAATATGACCTCAGTCTGATAATTATTTTTAGATGTTACATAGTATTTAGGGAAGTGTGTCACCACTACAGGGATTTCAGCAAATTACTGTGAATGATCAATTTAAGAAGATAGGCTGAAAAAACCTACACTATAGAAAATGTTACCCTACTACCGGGAATCGAACCTAGGGTCTCTCAGCTTGCAAGTCTGAACGTGCTACCACTATACGATAGAGACTCGAACTTCACAGCAGTTTAATTCTTCAATACCTACTCCCTGAATCGGGCCCTAACTTTGACGTGCCGTCAGTGACTCAGGGGGATAGGGACAGGGAAAGCTATTTGCTCCACAGCCTAAAAAATTCACAGTATTTTTTCATAAATTTTCAACCCCTTACCCGTTTACTTCGCCCAAGCGCTTCCGAGAAAATGCAGCTTGAACGTCGGGATTTTCACACCCTGCGGGCCGCCACGACCGGTCGTCCGGTCAGCGCAGGAATAAGGCTTGAGGTCAGAAAGCGAGAGGCAAGCTAGTAGTCATTATGCGAAGAGAGTTATCCACATGCAATAACTTTCGTTGGCTCTAAATTTTTAATGTTATGCCTTTTTTAAATTTTTCGTTGAGAAAAGTCTTTTGTTAAACTGTGCGAACAACTGCCCGACTTTGATCGCAGTGCTGTAACCTTAGAAAAGGGAGGATAAAATAATATTTGAGAAAAAGGAACATCTGTCTGACCACTATTTGAGTTTATTTATTAAATTTTGCACTGCCTTTGTATTGTTGTCTGCTGTGGTTTAGTGAGATTCTAAGATTCTGACAATATAAAATTATTATTTGCTTGAGGAGCACTTTCAGATAATTTAGATGCCGCCACGGTCAAATTTTCTGTGCTTAGGAGCGGCCTAGTATTGTCACTAGTCATATATCCATCAAAAGAATCAAAGTCGGGCACTTGTTCACAGTCTTCAACACAAGACCTAATGATCATATGTGAAAAAAAGACATAAAATTAAGCACCAAGGAAAGTTATTGCATGTGGATAATTCTCTTCGCACAACGACTACTAGCTTGCCTCTCGCGTTATGACGTCACGACTTATTCCCGCGCTGACCGGACGACAAGTTATGGCGGCCCGCGCGGTGTGAAAATCCCGACTTTCAAGCTGCATTGTCTCGGAAGGTTTCGGGCGAAGGAAACGTGTAAGGGGTTGAAAATTTATGACAAAATATTGTGGATTTTTAAGGCTGTGAAGCAGATAGCTACCCCTGTTCCTATAAAACCATGGGCCTATGAACTGTTATGTGTGGAATCTACACTGGTCCCAGATGGGTCTCGATAATATCGTTGCTGCCGTCTTCTCGTACCTTTTCATACCTCACTGTTCCTGACGTAACACGGCATGTAACATGTAAGAAGGTGACGTAAGTCTAGATACAGTATGCGGATGAGCTCATGGGTGGGACTGAGACGGGTCTCGTGGAGCATGACTCAGCGGAATCGTGACGTTATAATGAGTCGGTAGCTGAATTTAGCAGGCCCAGTTCTCTTGCTTTCGTAGTACGGCGATCGTGCTAAGTGGGACAGGGTACACAGTGGTTATCGAACAGGGAGAATTCATTCGGGTTGAGAGGGAGTCATGGCAAAGAGCA
>JAWQUT010000064.1:2267660-2296696 GCA_033807755.1 Ellobium chinense | reverse complement strand
ACACACATATTGTTGTTGTTGTTGTTGTTTTTTTCGAGATTTAATTTTCGCGTAAAATCGGAATTGGCTTTTGGTGAGGATCTAAGTTTCGCGAGCCTCGCACGAGGGTTTTTATGTGGATATGATGGCACAATTCAAGAGTAATCCGAAGTGACACCCCATGATTGCCGATAAAACGTATTTGGCAGTCCTTATTCATGTTGATAGAGAAACATATAAGAATAATCGATAATATCCAAATTACGAGAGGTTGTATCCAACAATAACAGGAAAGGATTTGGATTTCCGTTAAGTGCCTCCTTTTCACAAATTGTTACTCTTCGAACATTTTTGAACGAAATGCATTTTTGGTGGAAGTAATTTTCACTAGTGGAGCGAAATTCGCCAAAATTAGATCATCGCGAGAAAACAAATACAATACACGTAACTTGTTCCGTACGTACGGCTAATAGGCTTAGTCTACAACACATATTATATGAGACACGGCAGGTGCAGTAACGCATACTGTTTTACTTACAATAATGCCTGTATATCTGAAACATACCAAAAAAAAAAAATCGAAACGGCTAACGCCGCGTTTGGAGTCTCATATATAATTTGACAATAACGGGCTTCGCAAAGATAAGCCAGTACGCCTACACAACCGAAACACACACTGTGGCCTTTATTCATTCATGATTTGTGGCAAACTTCCGGTTAAATAGCGACCCTACTGGGAATATATGCTGTTCTGGAGCTATGAATAAGCCTTTATAATAAGCTTCATTACTACGAATAAAATAATACGAGGTGCGATCCACAAGTCCCCCGAATGTGCCCTAAAAAAGCTCGCAGGCTTACTCTTGGTATTGTATTCCTCTACCACCATCGAAATAGTCCATTTGGGAGTCAAGTACCGCTGCCAAGCTTAGAAGCATACCTGGAGATCTGAATGTGTCAGAATATCAAGCGAATCTGCCTATATCTCCCCTATTATCATAATTGTTATTCCCTTCAGCCGAATCTTCATCACTCGAAGGAGGACGACGTTGCGTGGAGCTGTCTGCAGGTCATACGGTCAATGCTGACGTTCACTGGTTGGTCATGAGGTGGTTGTGCCAAGTAATACGACGGAAGCGACATGCAGAAAGGCACAAAGGTGATTGAGTGCTGCACTGTGACAACGCGCCAGCGCGCTCCACTCTAAGAGGTCATCAATTTGTAGCCTCTACATTAACAACAACGTACAACAAAATATGGTCAGCCNCCCCCACATCCTTTGTATTTCCTAAATTTTGCTCTGTGTGACTTTATCCATTTCCCAGAAGTATGCGGAATTATAAGCGGAATCGGAGATGGGGCTGGACACTGGCACTTCTGGGCTTGGCAGCAGCGTTGATCATTGTGCTGACCCCCAGATGATCTACGAAGACGAGGAGGAATGTAATAGCTGGTCTGCAAGCTCCCATTGGCACAGTCCAAAAACATTTGGATTGTACCTCGCACCTAGCAGCATAATACATACAGTGGTCCATGAATATGGATGTCTCTGCTCACACAAACATGGAAAAATCGATTACAAAGAAATAAACACATATTCTGCCACTATAATTTATTAAAATAGGCTGCATGGTTCTGAAGACATGGAATTTACGATGTGCACGAAAGAAATGAATACAAAATTGTTTGCACAGTACAATCAACTAGGTCTTTCCATGCCAACAGAAAGATCGTGAATGATCTCTCCCACCGCCCATTTATTACAACCGATATCGATGGAAATAGGATGGTCAGGACTTTTCTTCAAATTTGGCAAAAATAATCGTGTTCCTTTGTTTCCGAATTGGGGTGAAACATAGACCTCTTGCGGAAAAGTTGAAGACGGACGAACTCGATCTGCATTCTGCACTCTTTTACATTCGCTGCTACGAGCATTTCCCCCTCGTGTCATCATAGCCCAAAAACAGAAACAACTGGCTTTCAGAGGAACTAAATGCAACCTGTGTTCAGAATGAAATAAATGAAATGAAATAAATGAAATGAAATCTCATGGTTCAAAAGTGTGATTGTGTCCAGATATAAGAGAAACAAAACAGTGATTTAGCATGACGTATGGCGTACGTCACCAGCGCACTGGGCTGCCACATTTTCATGACGTACAGAATACGTCAAAAGAGCAGTCAAGGGGTTAAAAAAAATAATTGACCAATGCCATCCCTCTGACAGTTAGAAAAGTCTAGACTGAAAAAAGTAGGGTATTTGTGTTTTTTTTGTTTTGTCTGTTTGTTTGCGTTTCAGTAAACAGAACACCAAGTTGCGCTGATTAAATTCTTGTGGCATTGTTTCATTCCTTATATGAGCAGTCGAAAAATGTGTCAGAGTCACGGGTGAACACTAGGCTCACACGTGAAAGTTAGGGACCTATTCCGGCAGTAGGTATTGAAGAATTAAATTGCTGTAATAGCACGTTTAGACTTGCAAGCTGAGAGACACTGGGTTCGATTCCCGGTAGAGACAGGAAATTTTCTAGTGTAGGATTTGTTCGGCCCTTCTTCTCGAAATTGATCCTTCACAGTAATTTGGTAAAATCCCTGGTGACACTCTTCCTCAGATAATATTATTATAACAACATCTAAAAAAATTATCAGACTGAGCTCACATTCCTCACCCTTAATGAGAGATGAATATAAGAATATATGCCTCGCCACCCCGTTACAGTTAGTCACTGCACTTGCTTGTTTGTTGCTCATTGCTGAATTTCGGTCAACATACTCTGTCATCGCCAACGAGCAACATACAACAGCCTTACCGCTAGAGGGTCGATATGTAATTACATGAACATTCAAGCACCGCTGGAATAACATACCATTCTGTAGGTAAAATCTGGATGGGGCTTACCGTTGGCAATAGTTCAAAACCCAAGACCTTGTTTGTCTGTCAACAATTGCATTTCAGGACGCATTAGCCGTCAAACCACACAAGTTCTGTGAAAACCCGTATGTACGGGGCAGTTATGCCTAGCAGCCGACCTTTTCGCTCTGCCAGGTGCGTTATAAAAGAGGTTAATTTTTAACAATGACAAAGAAGAGGGGAGAGCGGGGATTTGGAAACTCGCTGTCAAGGCAGTTTTATTATAACAGAGGCTGTTGTAAGAGGGTTCCACTGTATTTGCCATATGGATCTCCATGTAATACGCCAACACGGAGGATGAAGCCTCTTCCCTTCTTCTATCTCCGCATGACATCTGTCCCTTCCCGACTGAAAAGTCAACGGTTACTGTTCTGTGCAGTTCCGTCTCTCTTCCCTACGGCTCAGTTTGACTATCCAGAGGAGGTTGACCAAAAACATTCAGGGACGTAACTACAATGCAGTGGACAATGAATTTGAAAAAAAAAAAATCAGTCGAAGGAGAACGCTATCGAAACTTACTGATATTTCAGATAAGCCCACCGACACAAAGAGACTTATTTAACCGGGCTACCTCCCCCCCCCCCCNCCCCCCCCCCCTCAACCCCTTCCCTCCGTCCTCTCCGATTTGCTGCTGTATAAATCAATGACTGACGGGCGCCTCGGAATGTTCTGATGCAAGTTGTTCACATGGACTACAAATTGCTCTGCTGCGTTTGTTTTCTTGTTTATTTTCATCATTTTCTTACTGAGGGTCTCCACACCGCAAGAAAACCCTCTAATAAAGCGGAGATTGCATTGGCGAGGGCTAGTAGACCCAGACCCAGTGCTGCAACTCGTAGGAATTTTCCCCTGCGGCAGGAAAAATGGCTATTCATAAGTTGCGGGGAAAATCGCGAAATAAAGGGTGAAGTGAATAAAATGCCTGGTTTTCCATATTTTCTTATTAGTAAGATTTTCCCCCACTAAAATTGCTTCAACATTTTATTACTTTATGTATGTGCGGGGAGGNGGGGGGGGGGGGGGGGGGGGGGGGGGGCGCGAATTACTCTCGCCGTCAGGGAAAAGCACATGACCAGAGTGGCAACACTGCCCAGACCCATCAACGCTGGCTTATATCAGCCAAAGGGCAAGCCTAAAGGTCGAATCAAGTCTGGTCCATCTTCAAAGTTGTTTGTTTGTTTGTATACAGTGGTGTATGTGAGCAGTCGAGAAGTGTGTTAGGGTCACGGGTGAACACTAGGCTCGCACGTGGAAATTAGGGACCGATTCAGGCAGTACATATTTAAGAATAAAATTACTGAGCAGTTAGTGTCCCTCTGGTGTAGTGGTAGCACGTCCAGACTTGCAAACTGAGAGACCCCGGCTCGATTTCCGGTAGGGACAAGAAATTTTCCAGTATTAGTTTTTTTTTTTTTCTCCAGTATTTCATCACAAAATTGATCCTTCACAGTAATTTGGTAAAATCCCTGGTGAACACGTCCCTAAAATAATACGTAATATCTGAAAAATGAAATTATCAGACTGAACTCACATTCCTCCCCTTTATTAACAAAGAGGGAATACTATATCATGCGGTGTGGTGAAGCTTTGTTCATTTGTGGGGACAAATGTCAATATATATTATGTTCTCTTATCACCTGTACTTTGTGTTCCTCATAAATCTATCTCAAATACTCTTAGTTTTAGTCTAGCCTCCTTTTCTTTCCGTTCGTAGAACGGGGAACCTGCTAGTAATTATAATATACCTTGCCACCCGGTTACACGTAGCAAAGGGAGCATGCTCGGGAGAGGATAATATATAGATGAAGTAGCTGTAAATCTGATTGAGGGAGAGGAGGAAGGGGGCACAAGCTCTATGTCAATCCCCACATCCCACCCCTGCCGTCCCTATACACATCCCTGCTTATAAGAACTCTAAGAAGTTGTGTGTAACCGGGTGGAAAGGCATATTCTATTCTATTATTACTTAAGAAGAAGGACTGTGAGCCCAGTCTCATAATTTTTCTTAGATGTTACATAATATCCTAAGAAGTGTGTCACCAGGGATTTTACCAAATTACTGTGAAGGATCAATTTTGAGAAGAAGGGCCCAAAAATCCTACATTAGAAAATTTCCTGTCCCTACCAGGAATCAAACCAGGGTTTCTCAGCTTGCAAGTCTGAACGTGCTACCACTACACCACAACAATTTAATCCTTAAATACCTACTGTCTGAATAATATGTTCTCCAACTTCCACGCGCGAGCATAGTGTTCACCCGTGACCCTGACACACTTTCCGACAGCTCACATGTGACTTCTAATGAGGTATTTTCAGACGGGTCAGTTACACCACGTGATCTAGGGATTGCTAGGATATTTTGATAAATGACGAGTAATCATACATAAGCAGAGCATGTAAACAAACCAACGTGTGAGCAAAATTTCCTAGGTCACGTGACGGAGCTGAAAATACCTAATTTCTGTCAAGAGGACAAAGATGTACTTGGTATAGTAAGGCATAGATAGTCTACAGACACGAAGACCAATAAACAGTTATTGCACAATGGGCTAAGGTTACTTCGCTGATGGGACTTGTTTTTTGTTTGTTCAAATACTTTTTTTTTTTGTTTGTGCATCTCTCTCATTGTATTACATAAATAATACGAGTATAATATGCTTCAGATCTCGATATGTTGTGGATTTACAGGGTTTCAAATAATTTTGATTTTTCATACATATACTGTATTAACCACCCAGAAAGAAAAGGCCGTGTTATGATATTAATACGCTATGGCCTACCAATAACTAAAACGACTTAATGAACCGGAAACAGAACAACAACAACAACAACAACAACAACAACAACAACCACAACAACAACAAAACAGAGATAGTTAGGGGATGAAAATTTTTGTTGGCGGATGATCGTCAGCTTTTAGGTTAAATGAAGTCCTGTAACTCGTATGATATTTACTTATGTTGTAGACAGAAAATGACACTGAACAAACTCACGGACGTGTCAGCTAGTATTTTTGTGTGTGCTGTATTACATCTCATATTATCATATCCATTTTATTACAACCGTTACATCATTATTAATGTTAATGTCCGTTAATACTTACTAATTAATTTCGGTATCCCCCCCCTTTTTTTTTTCTTCTGCTCAATGTCTTTCCTCCTACCAGCTGATAACTGTCGCAGATAAGACCCCTGGCATCCTCCCCCCTACCACATAGCGAATTTGTCTTAAATAAAAGTAGGCCTCCTCGCATGGATCCTCGTGAAAACATGCACCAAGCTGTTGATGAAATGCATTTACGTCTATGAAAACAAAGAACTAATCAGACACTGTATATTATAATTCCCACCCTCTGCAAACAAATTTAGCACTAATGTGATAGTTGAAAACACAAGACGCTCTCCTCTGAAGGTGCGCAGTAGGCCTAAAAATACGTGACTTAATATGCTACCGCAAGATGCATCGATCTTTATTGATTTTACGCTCCGTGGGATTTCCAGCGTGTTACAGAAAGGTTGGAAAATACGAAATAGTCAGCCTCTTCGTCATCGAGCGATGTCGAGGTACTGGGTACGCAGTGCACTATGGGACTAGATAGCAAGAGTTACCTGTCACTATTATGACTAATAAAAGGCGTTGACCTTATCCGCCTGCTCGTGAACCTTCCACATACCGTGCCGTCTTAAAAATTTTGTCGCTCACGCGCACGCGCATGCTTACGGCGGCGTACACAATCGTAGTTCATAAGATCTCGTCGAGGGCGGTGACGAGTCCTAAGCGGTCGTGGCCGGAGAGTTTCCCCGAAAAACAGGCGTCGGAAAACATTATAATGTGCGTTTTTGTTGTTAAATAGTGTTGTATATTTTTGCGTGGAAGTTGAGGAGGGGGGTGGGGGTGGGATAAGGCAATAGTTTGACAGGAAAGGTGGTTCATTTCTGCGTAACAATCGTACCACCCCACCCGTCCCCCCTTTCAAAGAACGAATTCGAAATTTACTCGCCTAAGCATCAGTCACGAGACGATCCAGGTTTTCTAACAGCACTTTATTGATTTCGTGTGGTATGAATGAAAACATGGAGTCGAAACTTCTGTTTTCAGTCATGCTCATTTGTTGGCTAAAGTGTAGTCTGCGCGAAAAAAAAAAATGTAGATGTAAGATAGTGTTCGACACAATTTGCTGACAACAGAAGGAAACTAAAAACAGCCTCACAACTTTTATCTTTTCAGTTTTTGTTCGAATGCCTGTAGATCCAGCTGTTTGTCTTCCCTTTCACAGGATCTGGATGACAAGGCGACCCCGATGGGAAGCCTACGAAATATTTAGCACGCAGGACTGCGCAAAAAGGGATGGGCCATCAAGAATGTTGGTGGCATGGAGTAGGTCATTCTCATAACGTTATGAATGGTCACAAGTTCACAGCCCCATTATTTCCCCTTCGCAGCAGACCGGTCATCACACAGTAGCATTAAGCTTAATTGCAAAGAGGGAAAGGTGTATAAGGGCATCGAGTTAGTCTATATTTTGTTTATTTGTATATTTATATCAAACTCTAAGTAAATCATTACGCCCGACACGGGTTAGCCCACTGAATTAATGTCTTAGCACGCATAGTCTGTGCAGCCTACGCTCTGCTTAAACCTGACCTACTACTAGTCTTACTAAATCTAGATCACACACGAGGACGATCGTCTGTGCCGTGAACGTGAAAGTGCAGTGTACGCACCTCCTGGTATGAGAGATCGTACGCATAGGCCTAGGGTCGTACTCGTAAATGCGAGTTAAGGCTGTGTTCACCCTACCTCAACTATTGAACCGTATCGCCTCTCGTGCCTGTCTTCTTGTTTGCTGTCTGAACACGCCAAAATTAAGCCAACCATTCTGCAATGCATGATGCGATGTACACGGCACAAAAACTAGCTGCAAACACCATGACTTGGAATCTATTGCAGAAGTCTGACAGGGCATATAATGCCTTTCTCATGCCGTGAATCACGTTGTAAACCTACTTTTCTGTTCTTGTTGTAGTAGATCAGATAATTGTCTAGTACTGTAGTAATAGGTCAAGTTTAGCCAAAACGTAGGCTTCATAGCTACTTATCATTTCATGGGAACGTCATTAACTCCTTCAGTGCCAACAACAAAGCCTGGCCTGTTCCTGCACGCTGTCAACTTCACAAAGTTAGATCCTATAACAACTGCTGGTTCGTGTTAATTGCAAATAGTAATGCTGTAATGCTGTAATGCTATATTGTCCCTCCACCATGTAACACACTAACTTGTTTTGATTCTTATAATTTCATGCATTCTACGATAAATTATGGATAGTTATATCTCACGACCGTTAAGCAAGTTTATTGGTGAATATACTTAGAAACTGGTGAAGAAAGTGAGCGAGAGAGAGAGAGAGAGAGAGAGAAGAGAGAAGAAGAAGAATTAGAGAGAGAAAGAGAGAGAAGAGAGAAGAAAAAGAAGAGGGGGGGGGAGAAAGATAATAGGGATAGGGAGTCAAGAAGAGAAATAAACGTTGCCTTGCACTTCATGCTCCTATCTACAGCCCTATCACTATTATTGTATACACGTATTTCATTGTGTGTTGTTTACAAACATCTCTACACAGTTTTAAGTGTGCCCAGTGTATGTCAATATCAAAGTCAAGTTTATTTGCATTCTTATGAAATCAGTATGATGTGTAAGTCGGGTCCTTAACAAGGTTACAGCTAGACTCACTTTTTTTTTTGTTTGTTGTTCTTAAAAGCAAACAGTTTTAGTTGTTGAATCTAACAACTTATTGGGGAAAAAAAGTTGCTTTAGTTTAACAAAATCCATTGTCAGAGGTTCTGAAAGCATGCATGTCTGATCATTCCATTGTACTGTACTTATTAATATTCTTGAAGATGTGTCCTTGTATGGTTATATGACCATTGGTGTCAGGATATTACTTTGTTTTCATTCCCATACTTGCCCAGTACACTAAAATGAAGTGCCCTTGATGTGGTTGCACTAAGTAATGAGATGGAAGTGACTTGCAAAAAGGACACTATAGCAACTGAATGCTGTCCTACTGAACATTCCTGTTCTTAGCTTTACGACGGATTCTTCACTATTTTAGAATTTCATAAAAACACACCAGTACACTTCACCCTCTGAGTTCAACATTTTGTTTTTTTTTCACAAACAATATGTTCATTGCTCCCCACTCTCCATACTTGTCAAAGACTTTCAGAGTACTTCCTTTTAGGCTTGGCAGTGACCTTGGAAACCTTGTGCTAACTCTCAAACGCACAGATTTGTGAAGGACGAATGCTTTCACAGGCACAGTGTGGAGACTTTTGAATTGCACCTCGCATTAAGTAAGTGGCCTAACCTAATTGCGAAAACAAAATGAAAAAAAAAATACTACATTATTTAGCCCGTAAGGAAATTGTTTTACAATGTCATAGGAGCAAATTTTGAAAGATTGTGGCACCAAGAAACACTTTAAAACAATGGTATACAATTTTTTTTTGTCTAAATCACATCCGTGCTCGATGGAATTTTAAACTTGAAAGGAGCTACGGTTTGATTATAGGCTTAGAAGTTGGGCAGGCTCATGCGCACTGATATCTACGTTTTGTGAAGGTGGAACGCATCCTGTATTTCTCACGGTGTTGCTAAGCTTGAATGGGCCTGCGCACTACGCGGAATGATCCCACACTGGCGATGAGCAGGAACTACTTTTTCGTCTGTGGCGGGCGCGGCCATTTTGGAGAGATTGATATTTTTTGATTTGTAATCGTTTTCAATCGTCATTTTGAAGCTGCCATCTGCCTAATCTGAAATGGCAGACAGAGAGGATAGCGTTTATCAAGCTAAGCTTGCGGAGCAAGCTGAGCGTTATGACGGTAAGTGAGAAATTCATTTTGTTCGGAGTGACCCCCACCGTTACCACCATTGCCGGATTTTGCATACAACGGCGAACCTGTACCGACTGGAGACAAATAGTTAAGGATAGTATAAAGTAGACCGTTATTCCACACGCGCATTACCATGCATTGAGGAAACATAGCCAGTAATGTTGTTGTCATGTCAATTGACGCGGAATTTGCTTCATATTTGTGATAAAGCCCCTTGAAAGCCCGCATACCTGCATTCCTTTCATTGCCAAGGCGGGCGCCATCTTGTTTTGACCGTGACGCATGCATGTCACAGCACAGCAAATTTTCGTAATTTTCATCGCCGAGGTGGCATTGAGTTAAATTGTAACCTTCAAACGAAATATGGTGATGGCAGTCAGGGTCACGAATAAGCACAGAACCCCGTATGTCATATGACTGTTGAACTGTAGTCAAGTCATTAAAAATGTCTGGTCATTGTTCATCATACAGTTCAGTCAGTGTTCTCCACTTTTGGAGAAATGTCACATCTTTAAGTTTAAGAAGTGAGCAATGACTATTGAGACCCCTTCCTCCCGCCCCCTTCCTTATGTCTAGTCTAGACGGTCTAGTTAGATCTAATCTATGGAGAGAGCATAGACTATTTTGGTCTAGTCTAGTTCGCTTAGAGTACTTGGGGAGTGATGATGGCTTTCCCAGCTGAGCTGATGGAAGTGATTCCTGTTTACTTTTAGACAGTTTAGCAGGTCCGGGGAAAACCTCCCAATTGGGCATTTACTGCTCCATTGGGAAGTTACTGCTCAATTGAGCAGTTCTGAGGCGCAGCGTAGTTGCTCAAACGAGCAAAAAAGAGACCCCTGTGTCAAAAACCACAAGTTAAAATTTGCTTATCTCATCTCGCGTACTTCCAGTCGGGTCCAATCCCTAATTTCTAGCTGCTAGACTGGCACCAGTACTTGGAGAATGTGGTAGTATCAACAGAATTTGCGGAAATTTCTGCGCTGAACGATTAGAAATTTGCCATTTTAACTTTTTAAGTACGAAATCTTAATTTACCTTGCATAGAGTCTAGTTCACGTAAAAAAAAATAGTCATACTGACTTTGTAAACGTTTGATAATTACGTAGCAACTTGTGAGACAGTTTCTAGTAGGCTGTCATATTGTTTTGAAATTTTCCTGATATTTCTGGAACCAATGAAAAACGTCTTACAAGAGATGGGGCAGGGGCGAGAACTTCGGCTGTTTTTCGCCTGAAAGTAAGTTTCGTATACCATAATACTACGTTCCACTGAAATCATGCCACCAAACTGCTGATTAAGTACCTGGTAATAAGTCCAACAATAACACACAACGTATGCTATTTGCCACTAAAAGCCCTAAAACATCCATGGTATGACTATAAGAAACATTTAACTCCAAAAATTCGTCCATAAATTTACTGCATTTCAAGGATTGGAAAATTCTATCAATTTTCTTTTTTTTTTTTAAAGTAGGATATGCATATCAAAAATAATTTTCCATTTTTCAATACTTTTTTTCTCTAAAACTTATCTATGGTGCCCACCGAGTCAATTTTGTGAAGAAAGAGCATCGTTCTGTTACCGTGCGCGTATGTCATATGACGCAATAAGGACAGCTAGAGTTATCGGGTTTGGCCCTTGCGACCAGAATTATTCCCCTTCCCCGATCAGCAGAAGTTTGTGGCAAAAACACCGAGGTCACTTACGTTCCAGCAGCTGCAGACACCTCTACCTGACAATGTATTATTCAGTTTTTAATTAAGGTTCTGGTATGTCAAATTCAAACGTAAAGTTTGATAGTGTAATCCAGAAAAAGTATTCTGCATTTTTATTGCCTCAGCATGATTTTATTTGGCATATCTACTGGTCACAGAGGAATTAAAACATTCATACCAATATGCTATCACCCGTCCATAAAGCACTGGCTAGACAGCTTGTCCATGTGGCAAGAACATATTTGACGTAAGCTTGTAATTCCGACTTTGGATAATGTAACCCTGTGGGTTGTCTGGGGCCAGCAGAGGCGTTATATAATTATGACAGACACTTGAAAGACTGTTTTATTGGAATAATAGGGTATGATATGATTTAATATGGTTTGTAGGATGGTGCAGTCTTCCTTTAAGCCAAAGGAAGCCTGGTAGCAGAAAATGGACCTTTGATGTTGAAAAGTTTTGAAGAAAACACCCATATTTGAACTAAGAATTAAATTTTCTCAAAAAGAAATATCTAAATATAAATAAAGTCAATATGGGCTTATGACAAATGCAAAATCAGCGAAATTTGAATATGGCAGAGTTGAAATATTTGAACAAAATCCACTGGATACTTTTCCTAATACCAGCCATCAAAAATTTATTCTCAGTTGAAGAATCAAATCATGAAAGGAAATTGCTATAATAATAAAATGTGATCCGCCGGGTTTCCATACACTGGTTATTCCAGGGAATTCCCTTTAGCATCTTTGTAGGTGCTTGAAACGCTGGAATTTATTGGTACTAGGGTATCCTGAATTCTCTAAGGACACTGGGTAATGCTTGTCACTTCAATATGGCGGTCATTGTAAACAGAGACAACTTCATCACAGTTTAAGCGAGCTAGGATGTCATTTTACCGATCTAAGTGAAATGCCCTTATGCACCAAGTATGGCCTTATTAAAAAATCATGTTTATTTTTAAAAAATGATCATTTTGACAGAATTAGCCTAGTTTTATACTTTCGAAATTAGTTACAAGCCATACTTCAACTTGTCATGTCCTTGAGCAGAACTCAAGTGTGCAGTGTTAGTCTTGTTAGACGTGCGCATTTGCTTGATTGGCAGTTACTTCCCAATGGAGCAGTAACTGCCCGATTGGGAGGTTTTCCTGGACCTGTAGTCTGGCTAGAAAGTAGATCTAGAGTCAATCTTGATGAATGATGGGCTTTTGGGACTAAAGACTTCTGCTTGCCATTCCTTTACCATGGCTTGTCATTAATCTCATACCATCTGTGGAACAGAGCAATGAACAGTCTCTTTTTTAGTACAAAACATTTTTTGCAAAGTTGGACGGGGAGGAGGAATTTCAAATGAGACTTGGCCTACACCTGTTGGCAGCAGAGATGGGACTGAGACTGTTGGTTTTGTTCAATTGATTGGATCTGGGAAGCTGAACCTCTGGCTTTCTTAGTACGCTGTTAAATTGAAAGTTGGCAAGTTTTTGTAAGAGTAATCCTGTTGGTGGATCTTGTTCTGGAAATAAAGCTGGTGTGGTATACTGTCTGCTGGGTGAAAGGCAATTACTTCAGATTGACCAAGGATGGGACGCTTTTTGGAAACAAAAGTCTGCAGACTCTTAACTGGGGATTCCTTGGAATGCCAATTTGAGCTGAGGAACCCTTGGATTTGGTGGCTTTCTCTAATAGCCGCACCAATTTAGTCGAAAATATCGATTGCGATATAATAATTTTTATATTTATTTATTCGATATTTAATTTCCATACTAGTACTTGAAACTGTGTACTACACCCCGCCTCCTCCGTCGGCTCGCGTGCTCGAATGTCTTTATCGATCGATGCAATTCATTTAGTCATACGCCTCGTCTTCCCATGGCGCGTGGTCCCTAATGTCCAATTGTCTTATATTACGCCAAAAACAACACCGATAGCTAAGATTTTGCTTTCTTCGCTCTAATAAAAAGTCCTTGTTTTTCTGGGATCGGTGCTGTCATTGGACTAACCCATTATTCTAAGGAGGGCACTGATAGCTAAGATTTTGTTCTCTTCGCTCTATGTAAAATTCGTTGCTTTTTCTGAGATCGGTGCTGTCGTTGGAGTAATATACAGGGTGACGAAATGAAAACGTCCCAGGTTACAGTAGTGTCTGAAAGAGAGAAAAGGGTTTTTCTTTGGGGACAGCAATAGAAAAAAAATAGGGCTTGGGTTTTTCTTTGGGGGGAAACTTAGGTAAAGATGCATGAAGATCGGCGGTGCTGTCGTTGGACTAATACATTACTCTAACGAGGATACCGATAGCTAGGATGACTAAATGAATTGCATACCCGGGAAAGATGCATGAAGATCGGCGGTGCTCGTTGGAGTAATATATAGGGTTACTAGGGCGGATGACTAAATGAATTGCATTCCCGGGAAAGATGCGTACTGCCACCATTGTCTTATCATTGAAGAAAGCCAGGATTGCCCGTGGTCCAGCGGACAGTGCTTGGAACTAATGCAATGTTTGGTACTGTTCATCACAAAGCAACGGGGACGGGTAGTGGAGAGATGAGCCAGCAGGAAACAGGAAGCAAAACTAAGATGTTAGGCTAGTGCGTGCGCGGGCCTGTGCGGAACAAAGATGGGACTAGCTGTGGGAACGTACGGCTCCGTTTAATGAATGGCCTGCCTCGACTGTGTGGTGAGCAGCAAGCATCACCTGCAATTATTTTATAGTCTTTGCCTTCAAATGACACAAGAAGTCATGTTTTGGTAATCGACAGTACTCAATATTGATGAAATGCTATATACGATATCGAAAATCATATCGAAAGAATCGGCGATGTTGTTAGAGAATGCCGATTTGGTTTTATAGCATTTGAGATTTTTTAAAAATGTGAATGGTTTCCCCATTTACATAGTCTAGAACTACTGCTCTTCTGTGTAAAGAAAGAAATAAAAGATACGTCTACTTCATATTTTTCTGTTGTTTTGAACAAAAATGAAAGATCAGGCTTGACGAGTCAAGCTTGCTTTGTACGCTTATGTGATGATTTGCAGTGTTTCTCGAGGTCCTGTGAATTTGGGGGGGGTCATGATGTCAGCAGTTCATAAGATTAACATTTTGGCATTTGGATGCTGGCTCAAGCTATGATTGCTTTTGAAATGGCATAGAGATGAGTCCCTTCCGGATGGACTAATGGGCAAGTGGCAATCAAAATAGACAGAAGAGACATGAATGCAAGTGTGTTTCAGTTTACTGTCTGTCCTCTTGAATATATAACTTAACCCTTTGAACCCGTTATCCCGATATTTAGGGAATCCCCTTATTTTCCTGTGCACCGTAGTCCCGATATTTCGGGAGACACGGAAGCATTTCAGTAACGTGACTTTAGTGCTAAATATAACGACCATTCAGGGACACGTTTGGTGTGGGAATTATGGGAAAGGACTTTCAAGATGTCAGCCTCCATGTGGAAGCCCAGGGAAGGGGGCATTTATGGCTTAGGGCCCCAGGGTTCAAAGGGTTAAGCATATCTGAACCGAATTTTGAATTGTTTTTTAGAGAATGATTTGCTTCTGACTCGAACAGTAGTAAATTTTGCCTCTTTTTTTTTTTTTCCAGAAATGGTTAGTTCCATGAAGAAGGTGGCTCAGCAAGACACAGAGCTGACAGTGGAAGAGCGCAACTTATTGTCAGTGGCTTACAAGAATGTTATCGGTGCTCGCAGAGCCTCCTGGAGGATTGTAAGCAGCTTGGAACAAAAAGATGAAGGCAAAGTCTCTGAAGAGAAGCAACAAATCACAAGAGAGTACAGAAAACAGGTTAGTAAAGATAAACATAAAGGCAACTCCATATTGGAGTTGGGCAGAACTCTTGTTTATAATTATGAACTCAGTTCCAGTATTCTGAACGGAGTTCATGGTTTTTTGCGAAGGGATCGGAACTTAAGTTTGTTTTTAAGTCCATTCAAATTCCGCTCACACATAAGCGACCAGGGTTTTCTTTCATTTTTATTATTTTGTGTGCAATTACTGCATTTGCTGCACGGCAGTCACCAGCTGTGTTCGACTTGTCAGTTTTAACAGTCATTTTTCAAAGCAGCAAGATAATTTTGTCACTCCTGCCCTTATAGGGCATCAGTTAAATAAAGCCATCAGTTAAATAAAGCCATCAAGACGAAGTTGCTGTTGCCATCCCCATTAAGCAAGAACTGCATGTTGCTTTTAATCGCAAATGAAGCATGTCATGTTGCTGATAAAGACGTGATGACACCTGGTATCCAGGACAGCATATTGAGGCTGCCTCAAGTCTGTCACTGATGAAATAATGCTCACGCCCATCTAGAGCTCTGTGTCATGAGTAGTAACTGACATCTGAACACCAGCGTGAAAGCCATAAGTAATTATCAAATGTGAGATACAGGTTCATTGGATAATGTAGAGGGGTATGTGAAAAGAGCGGGAAAGGTGAATGGAACGGAGATTGGTACTAAGTTCCTTGGACATAAACAGGATGAACGGAACAAAATTTGATTATCACGGCTGAATGGGGAACGGAATGCAGTTTCCCACTTTGGCACCGAATGGGAAATGGAACGCAGTTGCCCATTTTTTGTGAAGTTGCCCAGCTCTGCCTCTTATGCACTAAACCTCATGACATATCCCTTAACCATTTGTGTCAGCAAAAGCTTTTATATCTTTGTGCAGGAGTAAAACAATGAATATGGGTTTTTTGGTTCTTCTCGGTAGTGTGCTGTTTTCCAGACCATGCAGTTGTGGTTTCCCCTTGAAATCTCAAAGTCCCTCCTAAAAATTTCACAGACATAGGCAGATCTTCCCTCTCCCTTCTTTCCTGCACACCATAGTGTGCATACTTTTTGCATGGAATTTAAAGCCACATGACAAGGGAAATGTGGGTAGATCTATTGACGCTATGATCATGTTATAAAAAGAGGGAGAGGACAAGGATGTTCATTGTAATACTTCAAAAACAGTTCTTAGTTGGGTGTAATAGTAGTTTTTCCACAGTGTTCCTCCATGAACACTGAGGTGGATAGAATCTGAGAAAAATCATGAAACCACCTTTAAGATCTCCCTCAATAATCTGTCCTTGCAGAAAAATACATTTTCAAACCCCTAAAATTTGCACTAAGAACAGCAAAATTTTTGCTGGCAAAAATGGTGAAATTTGCAAATATAGCTTCATAACTTTGTTACATTAATCGCCATGTCACATTGTTTACCACGGTACTGAAGAAAGATATAGAAATGGAACATTGTTTCTGTGTTCCCATTGATATAACATTGAGATCTTGGCATAAAAAAGTGTATTGTTTGGCCAAAACCTGCAATATTTCCACTAAATTTGCAAAAACTTGCAAAGTTGCAGTAAAGCCTCAAAAATGCCAAAACTTGTGGTGATTTGTGACTGTTATTTTCTGAGGGGGAAAGAATAATTATGCCAACTAGATACTTGTTAAGAATAAAGCTTTAAAGTAGGACACGAGCATCAAAACTAATTTTCCGTCTTTCAATACTTTTTCTCTCTAAAAATTATCTATAGTGCCCACTGAGTCAATTTTGCGAAAAGGGAGCACCATTGGGTTACCGTGTGCATATGTAATATGATGCAATAAGGAGAGCTAGAGTAATCAGGTTTGGCCCTTGCGTCTAGAATTATTCCCCTTCCCCGATGTAGCAGAAGCCTATGGCAAAAACACTAACGTCACTTACGTCCCATCAGCTATCTACCTGGCAATGTATTATTCAACTTTTAATTAAAGTAGGACACGCACATCAAAAATAATTTTCCACTTTTCAATACCTTTTCTCTCTAAAAATTATCTATGGCGCCCACCGAGTCAATTTTGCGAAGAAAGAGCATTATTCTGTTATCGTGCACGTATGTAATATGACGCAATAAGAAGAGCTAGAGTTATCGGGTTTGGCCCTTAAGTCCAGAATTATTCCCCTTCCCCGATCATCAGAAGCCCGCGGCGAAAACGCTGACGTCACTTACGTTCCAGCATCTGCAGACACCTCTACCTGACAATGTATTATTCAGCTTTTAATTAAGGTCCTGGTATTCCAAATTCAAACGTAAAGTTTGGTAGTATAAGCCAGAAAAAGGATTCTGCATTTTTATTACCTCAGCATGATTTTGATTGGCATATCTACTGTTCACAGAGGAATTAAAACATTCATACCAACATGCTATCACCCGTCCGCACAGCACTGGCTAGACAGCTGGGCCATGTGGCAGGAACGTATATGACGTAAGCTTATGGCCGCCACGCGCGCAGTAGTTGTAACTATTCGGACTTTGGATAATGTAATCCTATGGGTTGTCTGGGGCCAGCAGAGGCGTCATATCATTATGACAGACACTTGAAAGACTGTTTTATTGGAATAATAGGGTATCGTATGATTTAATATGGTCTGTAGGACGGTGCAGTCTTCCTTTAAGGTTCTGGTATTCCAAATTCAAATGTAAAGTTTGAGAATGTAAGTCAGAAAAAATATTCTGCGTTTTTATTGCCTCGGCATGATTTTGTTTGGCTTATATACTGTTCACAGAGGAATTAAACCTTTCATAACAACATGCTATCACCTGTCCGCAGAGCACTGGCTAGACAGCTTGGCCATGTGGCTAGAATGTATTTGACGTAAGCTTATGGTCACCACGTGCGCAGTGGTTGTAACCATTCGGACTTTGGATAATGTAACCCTGTGGGTTGTCTGGGGCCAGTAGAGGCGTTGTATCATTATGGCACATACTTAAAAGACCGTTTTATTGGAATAAAGGGTATCGTGTGATTTAATATGGTCGGTAGGATGGTGCAGTCTTCCTTTAAGATGCTTTAAGTCCACAATCGAGTACGCAATGGCTTTTTGCTTTCATGATCATTTCATTCAGTAATTACTTGTCAGTGTAGTTGAAAATTAGAATCAAAGAAATTTTCCCTTTATTGTATGAAAGACCAAGACTTTTTCATTTGTGAAATGCTTCCCAGATTTCAGCTTTCCTTCAAAAATAGTTTTATAGCCTTTATTGATTTTTAAAAATGTTCCTTTGTTCACAGATCGAGTCTGAACTCAACTCAATTTGCCATGATGTTCTACATGTAATTGACAACAACTTAATTCCAAATGCAGCCACTGGTGAATCAAAGGTCTTTTATTACAAAATGTAAGTATTAATGATATTAGACATGTCAGAATTGATAGGCATGAAATTATGAAAACCTAGAGTACTTTCTGTAGATGTCTCGGAGAATATTGTATATTTGTTATAACTACATTAGTCCTTTTTAGCTAAGCTTTGGTATGTTTTTATCAACATGTATTGTAGTACAAATGCTTGCTGCTGCTGTACTTCTAGGCTTTTAAAGTATAATAATAGTTATTAATAAACACCGCCCATTATGAGCTATGAAAAGTTTAGACAGCAGAAAATTGGCATCTGTCGAACTTGATCATTAAGGAATTATGTGAAAGGCTTTTATTAGGTTCTTATCTGTCATTAGCTGTGGTAGTCATAGAGCAGAAGTGGGAATATTATCTAGCTGAATATGCGCCCTGTCAAAAAGTGCAGTGGAAAAGATATCTTGGTAGGCCTTGGTTCTTGATGGCACATTAGCAAGAGCTAGGTCAAAGCACGACAAGCACATCAAGCATGTTGATTCTTCTTTTTGTGGAAGTTCTTTATGAATTTCATAAAGTTTTCAAGTAGTGTAGTTAAGATTTGTCACTTCTTTTATTTGTGGGGCAATATCAAAGAAAATTCTTGATTGTTATGGTTAGGCCAATCTTTTAATTGAAGCTAGAAAAGTTAGCATGTCATTATTTTTCCAAAGCAGTTACACAGATTCAACCCATTCCCCTTATGATATGGATGTTACGGATATGCCTAGCCTCCCTCATTTTGTAGGAATTTCCCACATGGTATTAAAAATTCCCACAAATGCCCTGCCAGATAAGAAACTGACACCATCAACCAGTGTATCCAGTATGATTAGCAAACTTTGCTCTATGCGCTTTTCAAAAGTACAGAGCCACTCTGGAAATAAAGCTTTATTAATAAAGGGAGGTCACTCTGAATAAGTTTGGAAGTAACAAGATGTCTGCTGGCTCAGGTTCAGATGTGTCCACCCAATTTGATAAATTTAAGACTATGGTAATGTTGTTTTTAGATCAACAGATCTTTTATGTTAGCCTGTTTTATTGAAAAGTGTCAGTGATAGGAAGGCAGAAAGTCGAGATGTTAGTAGGAAATTTAATGTGTGGTCAGTTTAGCAAAATAATGTGTAATAAGAACTGACGTCAGAATCTATTTTCTGTTCCCAAAACCTGTGGAATGGACTGTATGTCACACAGTGACAGCATTAAAAACTGTACAATATCATAACATGACATTAAGTTCCATAGCAAAAGCTTAGATTATGATGGAGTGGTGAATTAAGAAAGCAGGCCTAAATCTAGTTATGATTTTCTTCAGCACACACTTTTAATGTCGTAATCCGGAAAAGTATTCCTCATTCTGTTATATAAATCGTTTATTTATGTGAAGATAACTGCTTTTTATTAATAAATGAAAGGTGTGCTTTATGTTTGTTCACTAGTCACATGTAGTGTTCGTGAAAATTCCCTCATTGGTCCAGAAATTCCCTCATTTTAGAGGGGAATTCCCTCATTGGCATGCTCAGAGGTAGGCATCTCTGGATGTTACTGCAGAGAAATGCAATCCCCATAATTTGACAAAAAAAGATTATGGTGAGCTCAGTGTAATTAGGCTGCTTGTGTGGGAATGGGTTAATTGTGATGTTTTCTTGCATTTGACCCATTTTATCTTGTGTCCACAGGAAGGGGGATTACCATAGGTACTTAGCTGAATTTGCCACTGGCAACGACAGGAAAGAAGCTGCTGAGAACAGTTTAGTCGCATACAAAGCTGCCAGCGACATCTCTATGACAGAGTTGGCACCCACGCATCCTATCCGTCTTGGTCTGGCGCTCAACTTCTCAGTATTCTACTATGAGATCTTGAATTCCCCTGACCGTGCTTGCCGGCTGGCCAAAGCAGCATTTGATGATGCTATAGCCGAGTTGGACACGTTAAGTGAAGAGAGCTACAAGGATTCTACATTGATAATGCAGTTGCTCCGTGACAACCTCACACTCTGGACATCAGACATGCAAGGAGAAAATGAAGGTGAGTTATGTGTTCTGTTTTTTTGGACATCGGTCACTGGCAAAGTTGCAAGGTATGAACCAACTCATATTGGCCCAGATCAGGAATTTTCAGTCTCGTTTCTCAAGCATTTCACAGAAGACCTCATACAGTGTCAGTCTGTTACTAGTACCCTGCATTTGAGTTTGCATCACAGCGATCCTATTCTGATTGAATTATGAAAATGAATTTCAGTGATTTCCAAATGTTAAAAAATTCCAAAAGACATCCAATTCCAGTGTGAAAAAGAGAGACCAAATTAAATGAACAAATGTCAAGAAGACCTATTTAAGAGTTACAATGATGTGGAATTAAATAAAACTTGTGAATTATAAAACAAAGACATGGACAATTGCTGAAATCTTACTTCAGGGAGGGTATTGTGTGATGATAGCACTTTTCATTTAAATGAGTCAAAGCTGGCCAGATATTAGTTTCTTTATTGATGTTGTTACATTCAGTGATTCGTGACAGGAACTTGATTCAGTTCATGTTTGTGTCATACATCAAAATAGCTATGATTCGTGTAACATTTAGCAGAGCGAGTTCCATCTTGTTATCAGTGAAGTTTATTATTTTAATTTTTGCTTCCTCCCTTTTTATTCATTATCATTATGAAGTCCAAAATGTAATAAGATACTGGCTTTTCTTTTGTTCTTCTCTAGCACTGTCATGTTTACAATAGTGATCTTTTAGAGAAGAATATAGAGTGTTTATTGGTGTTTTTTTCCCCCTGATTAGACTTCAAAGGGAGAAAAATTTCAAAGGTAAAGATAACGATGAAGATGAGGAATATTGTATAGATTTCTGCAACTGCAAATTTTCTTTGGCTTTGACTTGTTTGGTGTTACCTCTTGTAATAGCTGAGGAAAATTAGTACATCGACTGATAATGGAAGTAAATTGTTCTTGAATTTGATAGATTATGAAGTTCGCTACCATCCGCACGGTCTTGCTCATTAGCTTTTTCCCTCAGAATATAATAGGAACCAAGGATAAATATGATTAGCCTATGTGACATCAGATCATGTAAAAGAAATATGTATGAGAGGTTGCATATCTCATTTGCCAAAGAAATGAACTTCAGATGACCAAAAATGTGAGTGGTGAATTCCAGCATACTTCTGCTTTATCATAACTTCTATGGAGCATGGAAAATAATGTTTAAAAGAGTTGTGAATATATCCAGAGACTTTTGATAAGAAAAATAAATTCTGGAAAACATTGTGATTAAGCAGATTTGATTTCCTGCTTGTGATAAGCATAATCAAGTAGTCCATGTTCAAAGCCTCAAAACTGAAACTCTGGAATAAGTGTGTCTGGTTTTGGATTATTTTTGTTCTGAAGAATCAGAATACATGTTCTGTTATCTTCTGAAAATTGCAATTATACTTTAATATGTGAAGGTATAATAAATAATAAAAAAGTTGGATTAATCATAACCTTTTCTGTTTCTTTTCATGGATTTGTGAATTGTCAAATTCCTTACTCCCAACCTAATCTTGCCCAAACTTTGCTAGACTTCATGCATATTTTATGGGCTTTTGGGCTGAAGGTCAAGATTCTCTTCAAGCATTGTCAGTTAGCAAGCATTTTGAAGAGAATAGCTTGTAAGAAATCTCTAGGTTGTGATCATATCCCCTCAAGATATTATGCTTGATGGATCAGGATAAGGTAATGGGTAAATCCCATTTTCATTGGCAGATAAAAATATTAGGCAGTGTCCAGTGTTATTGGAAAAATGAAAATGTTCCAATTCATAAAACATTATAAAGCACTTGGCACAGTTATGCAGCTGAATATTTGAATATGCCACTAGATGTACTAGTGGGCCCACCATTTAACTTCATGGAACATGCGGCTAAAAGTCACACTTCTACTCTGATAATTTTGTCTCACATTGTTGCTTTAATCAGCAAAATCAGGCCATTGTGTGCAATTTTAGATATTATGGTTGAATGTAGAAACATTGTGGTCTTGTTCTGAATTTGCAGAGTAAGCTTACATAGAAAATATATATAGGAACCTTGGCCATTATAATCCTTTGTACATTTTTCAGAAAGCTTTGTGTCATTGGGCAGAATCATATTTAGTTATATAGGAACATTGGCAAGACCTAAGTAATCTTTGGGACGTGATTTAGTGCATTGTTTCTGCATACCCATCGTGGTTCGATTTGAGCTACATTATCACTATGTGAATTCTTTCTTCAAGAAGGGTGCAGGCTAAAAGTCAGGAGTTACAGAAATTATGAAAATGGTCCTGACTTTATGTGTAATATCATGAGAGATGGCATTTTCATAAGAATTCTGGAAATAGCATGCAAATGACCTGAAAATTCTTACATAAAATTCCTAAACTGTGTAGAAAATAACTTTCTAAAGGTGTGGGAATCTTGTTCAGAAATTTTCACTATTTTGTATAGCCAGGTTCCATGCCTACATAAGTCATAAGAACAAAGTTGAAGATATCTTTAGGCAATACAGTATATTGTATGATAGAGAGAGACACAGTTGGTCATTTCTACATACAGTTTGACATACTGGTTTCCATGAAGCTTTTCAGAAATATTGAGGTGGATGGCAGAGGGTTGGGGAGATGTTACTTTTTCTTGCCAAGACAGCCGTGAAGGATTTCTCACTGTAATTCACTGAAAGGATTTCCATTGTTTTTACTAATCATTCAAACTCAACAACAACGGGAAGTTGTCTAGATCTTCATGTAAATAGAGTGTGAAATGTTTGTCAGAGTCATCAGTGTTGGCTCGAATAAATGTTTTTATTTTTGCTTTTGCTCTAGGTGGAGAACAGCAGGAGCAGGCGGTGCAGGACATTGAGGGAGAGGATGGATCCTAAGGCTGTGTTGACTTAGTGTACTAAAATTTGAACATATGAATTTTGTCATTTTCTTACCAAAACTGCTACCAATGTGAAAATCTTGGCCCCCCAGTTATCATGATTAAGATCATGATATGAATTTTTGTTTGTCTGTGACATAGCAAGCTAATCATTTTATTTTTTTTTTGGAAAATCCTCCTGGGTGGTAATGCTTAAATGAACTGTGGAATACATGGTCTTTGCTGTGACAGTTTTTGGCAGTAGTGTTTTGATTGAAACCTTGTCATTGGCTTGGAGAGGGTAGTACAAAACAATGAGTATAGCTGGAACCTATAATTAACAACAGAAAATTTAAAAAAAAAAAAAAAAAGAGAAGTTGGAGCAAATGTGGTGTATTGTGTGTCCCTTTTTTTTTTCTCTGTGAAACCCACTCACTTCCTTCTGAAATTTTTGTTGCCAGCTTCCTACCTGAGTTGATCTAAATATTGTCAACACCAGTTCTGTCTTCATTAATCTCATTCATCAAGTCATGTTCATCTGGTTTCATGAAAAGTGATGTGTGCATACTCATTTTACCCCACTCCCCAACTTAGTTTATCATGTATGCATCTGCTCATTGTCTCATTGGATATCTCCTTCCTTCTCTCGTTGACATGAAAGATTTGTGCATGGGTGTTTGTTATTACTGTGTACTGTCAGTTGTATAAATAGTTGTAAAAATGTAAAGTTTGTGGGCTCCACCACAGATAGAACAAGTAAACATTTTAACCATGCATTGGGTGGTTATAATGAGAGACAAAAATCAAGCATTGTATTTGTATCCATTGCCAGTGACAAGCACTATTGCCTAATTTGTGTAGTGAACTGAATTTTGTTATTCATTATTTTGTATTACACATTGAAGAAGATGAATATTATTATCCCTCCTTGGTCTATTGATGTTTGTAATTGCTCGCATATGTTTATTAGCTGCAAAAATTAACACCTGAAATTGGAAGAGGACATGAATTTGAAAATAAAAGCAGTTTGAACATGTACTTTTGTTCATCTTTAATTTGTGGAAAAAAGCATAATGAAAGCATGGTGAAAAAAAAAAAAAATCATTACCAAAACATTGTTGGTCCATTGATGGTCACAAGCTGTCGGTCATCTCTTTACAGGTCCTTGAACAGCTTCCAAGAGCAAGGAGGGTTAATCCTTGTCTGTTTGTTCACAAACTATTAAAGATATCATTTAGGTTCTGACTAATTTATTCATCAGTGCTTAGTATGTTGGTTCAATATGATGTGCTGGAGAAAGACACTAGACAATTCCCTTATGCAGTGAATGCAACTAATGTGTTATCAAACGTTTCCGGTTTGATTCATAAGTATGAGATCGCATAGACTTGCAGAGGACCAAGAAACGTCTTTCATCAAGAGAATGTTTTCTCACCAGCCATCAGAGCATTGCAGGTTGATACGTAATACTAAATTAGGTGTTCTATCAATGTTACCTTTGTTTATCTTCTCACATTTATATATTAAGTCTTGTTTCATTTGAAATGTGTACCAAGGTAAATACATTAATCTTAATTTATAATATTGACTTCCTATAGTTGAAATTTTTTAAATAAGGAACTTTTTTTTTTTTCCACATTTGGCTTCTAGTGATTACACCAATAAAACAGTTTGCACTTGTATAGGGTCATGTCATCTCCCATGTGTGAAATATTCTTGGTTCAGTAAGTGCTGTGATGTTTACTAAAAAGATATGCTAGTATGTACAAGTGATCTGTTAGCATTTCTTTGACATTTTGGATTTCGATTAACACCACAGTTGGTATTCTCAGTTCCCTTGGGATTTTTTTTTTCATTTCATATGAGCATAATCTCATATTCCACCAGTACAACATATCCTCTTTTACTCAGTGCAATTTACACGACTTGGGAAATGCAGAGAAACATAAGTTTTGTTCATTCAGGTGCAAAAAAGGCAAAAGAAATGCAGAACGGAATTTGAGGTTTGTTTTCACACCAAGTGAAGTACTGAAAGCGTGGCACTTGGCTTGTCTCTAAGTGTTGTGATCACATTTTTTTAAACTGTAGCCATGGTGTCAGTACTCTTGTTTAGTGAACTAGAACTACTACTACTTGCTCTAGGAGACCTGTAACATTAAAACTGATTGTCATGCTTTTTATCTTCAATTAAATCTATATTCAAGTGCAAACTCCTCACATTGTTATGTTTTTTTCTTTTCATGGCCTCTGTGAATGACATTAAGGTGCATGCATAATCTCTAGAGAGCAATAGCTGTTCTAAGATTTTCATCACCTCAATTCTTGACCATATGAAAAGCTACAGGTCTCAGATCGGCTCACTAGTCTATATTGACAAGATTAGAACTAATACTAATAGAACATGTCAGATGCCCTGAGGACAAAAACAAGCTTCTTTTTTTTTTTTATAAAACCATCATACACATCATACTCAAGACCACAGAAGGGATCATGGAGTTGAGAAGGTGGCTCTACTTACTATGCAAACTCGAACACACTTGTTACGAAACACTATACAAAACTAGCACTATTCTGAAACACCTTTCAAGTCCTACAGCAATAGTTGCTTAGAATGAAAAGATATTAAGGAATATGCTTAATGCAAATAAATTTGGGACCACATGTGAATTTCGTTATAAGCTGTCATTAGTGAACATCTTTTGCAACACTGGAATAGGATCATTGGAATCTGTCGAGATAGGGTGATCTTGGTTTTCAGAAAGGACTGATGGTGGTAAATATAAGGTGAGTGAAAATGCCTCAGAACTCCTTGTTCAGAACAAGCTTTTGAGAATGCATTGATAATAGGACTCTTGGATGGGATTGTCTTAAGGCAATCCACTACTCTCCCCTGGAAAAATATAGTGCTCTACTGTGGTGCACACTGCCTTTTCCAATTCAATACATTTTATATGCAACATTGCGCACCACAGAGAACTGAATTGTTCAGCACCACAGAGTGCTGAACAATTCAGTTTTGTCTGTTACGAATATTGATCTTAAGAAAAAGTTATCTCCAAGTAAAGTACATTCGCTTCTTCACAACTAGATTTCACACATGTATCAGGGACACGTGAAAGCACACACTTAAAGAGAGGTTTTTAATACGATTTGCTCAAGAAAAAGTTAGATGGAACTACGGGAAAATGCTGTCTCTCTAAATAACAACGAGAATGAACCTTACAAATATAAAATGCTTCTGTGAGTACGCGCATACTGTGTTTCAGAATTACGTGTGAAATGTGATTGCCATGCAACAATTGCAGTTTGAGATACATTTTTCCTAAGATCACCTACAACAAAGAAAAGTGCACTGTTCAGCATTTTGATGCGCAATTTTGCATGTATTGTAACACATACTGAATTGGAATAAGGCAGGGCGCACCACAGTAATGCACTATACTCTACAAGGGTAGAGTAGTGGTTCACCTTCAGCGGTAGTTGTGTTTACATAGTTCCGCTCATTTTTTTCTTTTCCCCAAATTTGGATAACTTGCAGTGGTAACAAGACAGTATTCATGGTATGTGTTTCCATATCTATGGCTATTTGTTCAGAAGCTTGTCTGTGCATGGTATCACAGTGTGTGTGTACGAATTGGCTTTCACTTACACTAAGAAACATCTTTTTTAATTAAAGTGCATACAAAAAAAAAATGTATAGTCGAGTCCACTTATTTGATACCGATTGGACCACAGAAGGGGGTTGGATTGCCATAGTTCAAGTTATAATGTTAACAACAGAAGTTCATGAAATGGTTTAATTGCATTATGTTATTCATAGCATTCTCCATCATGGAGTCATGGAGTAAAATTTGGACAAAACCCTCACCAACTCCTATATTATTTTCATTCTGTAACAATGGGACAGCATGTTTGAGAAGCAGTAGCCCTTAAAAAGACCAAAGAAAGAAAAAAGCTTTCCTCGATCCCAGCTTGGGATAAACCAAAGACCCCCTGTTGCATCTCTCCCATGTTCTGGTCGAGAAGAATCTTCCTTTGTCAGTAAGTCTGGATGAGCTCATAAAAGAAGGAAGGTGCAAACTGAGTGAAGAATCTGCGTGGGTGACCTGCTGGACTTTTGTTTTCTGTCTTATTTTCGACACGTCTTCTGATAAGTTTTGTGCATGCTTTATAAGTACTTAGTTGTTTTAATCAATGTCCCAATACATTATTGAGAAAATCTGATAATCTGAGGTTAAATTTGGTGAACTTGACCGTACACCCTTATCAATGTAGAAGGAAGTGGATATGAATTATGATCATCTATCACTTGTGCACGTTTGTTGTAACTTCTTGTGACTGCTCATGATTGTTTTGTATCAGGTAATGAGCAAAACTGTGTCGATCAAAATGCTTATAGTCTTATACGCATGCAGTGGCAATTCACAATATACAGTGTGGGTCTACATAACAATTCCCTGCCAAGTACACTCCCATTCAACACTATCTAACTACTTTGTTCTTTATAAAACACTGGATAACATGAAACTTGATGTAACACACCCACAAATACCCTTGTAAGGGTGGATTGTTATCAATTTTTCAGTGCACAGTGCTGAAGTGCACTCCACAATTTTTTTTTCTTGAAGTCATTTTTAAGATATCCAGATCTCGTATAGCATGCATGATATATGACCAACTGAACCAAGTGATACACTCAGATGGTGGGCTGTTGGAAAAAAAAAATGTAACTTCTGTGAATCAATTTCAACTTATTGTCTTGGCCCAGCAAATATTGAGAACAAGTTTCCTGTGACTATGCGATCATGAAATGGATGACCATTCTAACAGGCAGTGAGCTATACAATGGACCTGAGAAAAAAATAAGGAAAAACTTCATTTTTGCTAGTAACAAATGAAATAGATTTTTTCAACCTTTACAGCAGCACGCTTCATGATATGCCCGGGTAAGGTGAAGTACCATACTCACTATCCATGTTTACGTATTAAACGTGTGGATTTTAAAATTGCACACGCTGAAAAAGTTAACATGAATAGTGAGCATGCTATGTTTAGTCCAAATTTTTATCTTCTTTCAGTACATGTGTTTATTTAGGATTAGTTAATACACGCATACAAATGCCTAAAAAGTACGCAGGTTTCAACCCCTTGCCATAAGATTGCAACTTGCACTTGGTTAATAAACACGGCATACAGGGATCAAAGGGACAGGTAGGTCCCATCTGAAGAAGAATGGGGGATGGAGAATGGGGGAGGGAAAGATCTGGAGAGAGACAGAGGACTGAAAGAGCAACAGAATAGTGACAAAGATTGAAACATGATTTACTGTTAGTGGCACTTGTCTCCTAGAACTAAATAATGTGCATGTTCACTGGACAATGTCCTGTAAATAACTCAGGGTCTGTCCCTACGCTTGCTTTAGCCTGACAGTAATATAGCAATTCTGCTTGTAGAATGGTGTACTCTGAAATTGGGGAGATGATGAGATAGGGG
>JAWQUT010000064.1:2244792-2267647 GCA_033807755.1 Ellobium chinense | reverse complement strand
AGAAAGAGAAGGAGAGAGAAGATGAAGAGAAAAGAGAGACTCAAGTGCACCTATTTATGTGCATCTGTTCTTGCACGGTTTTGTTAACTTCAAAATGCTGTTACCTCCTCTGGTACGTATTCAAGACTTCATTTGTCATAATACACTCTCGCAAAAATCCACGCATATTAGAGTTCTAGAAAAATTAGGCTTACACTTCCAAGGAAGACAGAAAGAAGTAAACAGTGTGAACAAAGACATTCATTCTGCCATAAAACAAAAAGAAAGACACCTTCATTGTATCACTTTATTTTTATTTCATACTCACATTACACCTTTATTCCTTATTATCATTATACCTTTCACACAGTTTCCCAATCCACTGCTTTATCATCTTCGAACCCTACCCACTTTCTTTCCCCCTTTTCCGCCCTTCTGCCCCCCCTTTTTGCTTTTATCTCTGGCTTCAGCTTTTTTCATGCCTCTCACATCTTTCTTCATACGGCTGTCAACAACTTTAAACTTTCCTTTCACACCAGCTGGTCTGCGCACCTTCTTGCCAGCACCTTTCTTGGCTACAACATATGTAACATTTGGCTTGGTCTTGTTAAGGAGGCCTGCCTTTTTATAGATCCTGAAATGATTTAAAAAGAAAATGTGAGAAGCAAGGAAACTTAACTACTGTATAACTGGACTGGAATATTGGATCCAAATTGCAACTGTGGTCCACAAAGTCCACCATGTACAATCTTTCTTCCTAGTTACAAATACTGTATATTGCATCTGGATCCACAGCACTACATTATTTAGTGGGAAATTCAGACTCATGCATGAAAATTGTAAACAATACATTCACAATAAATTTGTTCAAGAAAGACATCCTGAATGAGAGCTTTAAGTGCTGGATGGTACATATATTCAAGATGCGTTGTCATTGACACATTTTTAATGTTTTAGTTTTTTTTTATTATTCATAGCCACAAAGGCAACAACAGATTTGAGTTGCGCTTCTTTGAATTTATCAAACTTCCCTAGTTTCTTTGTAAATGCAAAGAATAATTCTCACATCATTTAAATGAAAAACATACAACAACAGGGTGCATGCAAATATGCTTATATTACAAATTCAAGAGACCCACTTCTTCAAATTTCACATGATTCATGAAATTGAAAAGTAGTGACAAGTGTGTTTCACTGTTGATTGAATCAGAGACAACTGTATGCAAGAAGTGATGAGAGTGAGAATAGGGCATTGGTGCCATAAGCCTTAAGGCAAGCTAAATACAGAGATCATCTGTACAATTATTACATATGAGATATTATGACATAATCAAAAAAATGGGGCCTTTGGGGACTTGGAAATGTTTCATCACAGAGGTGTCCCTCAAATAACATTAAGTGCATTTCGTAATAGGTCTAGGCCTAAGAGATATTTGCATGTTTAATAATACAGTTGATAACAGGGGTGAAGACTTCGGTGCCACATTTTGATTAATACAGAAAGACGTTCAGGTTTGAAAGGTTTATTTGAAAAAAAAACAACAACAAAAGTAACATGCTAGGAATTCAGTGTAATACCCACTAAACAGCACTGTTTTGTTCAGTTATCACCAAGTAGCCGTGCAAAACTTAATGAAAATTATAATCTTGAGTCACACCATATTCACAAAGACCAAATAATAATAACGACTGAACCTGGTAAAATTGTGTCAAATGGAGCATGACCACCTGCGTATACCACTACAATACAATCCTGATTTCTCCCCAATTCACCACAAATACAACTAAGTTGGGAATCCCTGGTGTACAACACGACCAACTGCAGTAAGTTTCTAATTAAAAATGACACTGAAATGGCTTTGAGTCACTTCAAATCATACAACAACAAACAAATAAAAAGTTCATCATGGAGTGAACGTTTCTTCTTGGTAAACCAATGCAACCATATGGACAGTGCACCTCGAAGTGGCATGCCAGTCCGGAGCCTGCAGTCCATGTTACAATTAAACTGAAGAAAATGTTTCCCAATGGAAAAAGAATCCAAACTCCCCACGGACTGCAAATCAGCAATTCAAAGCTTGCAGTCCCCAAAGGATCAGTTGGAAAGGAGGGCACAGCATCTGATAACCATGATGTCTCAGGGGGCGGAGGTGGTCGTACAGTGGATCCCATCACACTGTGGCGTGCCAGGCAATGAAGAGGCTGATCGACTGGCGAAGCTTGGTAGTGAGCAAGAACAACCGAACCAGCCAATCTCATACAGAGAGACACAGACGCTCATCAAGCAACAGTACAAGAACATCTGGACAGCAGAACACAAGCCACCACCACATGACGAGATAATGCTTCTTGAAAGACACCAACAAACAATCCTCTTCAGACTCCGAACAGGACATAACCGTTTACGATCACACTTACACAGAATAAGGCTGGCACACACGGATGAATGCACATGCCAAACGGGTCCCCAAACTGCCGAGCATATTCTACAGCATTGTCCCCTCTATCAAAATGCTCGCGACCAGATGTGGCCGTACGGGGCGGACCTGGAAGAGAAACTTTGGGGTCAGAGGGAACGGCTCATCCAGACAGCGGCCTTCGTTGGTCTCACTGGGCTGGAAGTCTGAGGCTTTCACATGGGGAACGCAGAAGAAGAAGAAGGATCCAAACTCAGCCTTGCCACTACTTGCTGATGGCCACAAAAAACCACAAGTCCTCAATCAAATGTCTGGCCCTTAATATGAAACTCTTTGAGTCCATGAAGTTTTAAATACTATGAGGCCTATTGACAATAAAAGTTAAACGAGTGCATAAATCATGCCATGTGTCATCTGGTTCCATTGAGAGATTTTTACAATATGACATCACTGTTCCATCCCAGCTGACCTTCATAATTTTTTCTTGCAGATGCACACGTTTATATTTGAGCTGATCTTTTGCAGGAAAAGAGGTATGGTAGAGTCACATATTTGATATGTATACAGACTTCCTGAGCAGGTCAGCTTTCCACTTGCTTGGTTGAGCTGACTGACAAAGATTAAACCAGTTGGACAGTAGGATGCCCGGCCAGTTCAGTAGCCACCTTACAAATTATGCGGCCATACTTGGAAGAATTACAGGACATTTCCTACTTACTGTTTTATCTGTTGCCATTTCTCTTTCTCGGATACATCAACAGTATCTGAAACTGCATTGGCTTTCTTCCTTGCCTTTTCTTGTCGCTTCAGCATCTGAAAAAATTTTGTCAATATTGATATTGTCTCAGACTATACTTCAACCATGCAACAATAATATTATGCTGTCTTAGTTAACTCAGAAATAGTAGCAAAGCAACGAGGAAGCCCCAAATTGCATGGACTATTTTATTCATCAGTCTGAGGCATTTTTTTCACACAAAATTGAGACAAGGACTTAATAATGCAAGCAGTTGCTCTTGTTTTTTCATGTCACAAGAACTGGCACAGACAGACGAAACTGAAATCTTCAAAACTGAAACTGATCATTATTTCACATAGCAACAAGGGCCAGGAAGAGAGAAAGGACCTGTTAGATATTCAGTACATATATTTACTCCTATCATGTTCCCAAACATTTGGTGAGGATGCCCCATATACCTTATGACATGTTGCATCCGCTCAAAATAAAAGATTTTTATTCCTGTTAGCACTCATATCTATACCATTAGTTTTCTAACAGTACATCTCAGATACATCACAATCATGAAATCCTTTATGTTTTTCTTTTTCCTACCATAAGCAAGGTTTCTTTGTAACAATAAACAAGACCCTAGTCCAGATTCCTTGTGCTATAACTTCTCATCACAAAATCTACCCAAATAAAATAATATGATTGGCTTCCTTCTTAAGTCACTGAAAATACAGCTGTAGTAAGCACTCCTCATTTTGGCCTTAAAATCTCGAGCCTTATGATCTCAAGTTCCTGGCTAAACTATTGTTGTAGACATCATGATGACGCTGTAACCATGAAATGGTTTACGCTGACCTCGGTAGGTATTAACTGCTAATGACAGAAGGACAAATACTGGGCATAAGATATCTTCATTTTGGACAAAGTCCCATACATTGAAATTCAATCTTTACAAACGTATTCCAAGAGCAATCATGTATGCCCACACAAATGTAACATTTTTGTAAAAATAATATTTAAGCTGCTTCTTGTGCCAGGAAAAGTTCATGAAGACTTGTTCACATGACAAAAAGCTGACTGACTACATTCCATAGTTTCATGTGATTTAATTTTGTGAAATGTGGAAATTTCCTGGAAATAAACAAAATGAAACATCTTAAGGATCTGTCACTTCACAGAACAGAATAGATTAGATTTAAATCTTAAAAAAACAAAAAACAAAAACAACACAACAATGCTGAACAATGTCAATACCTTCCTCTTCTTCCTGGCTTTAGCCTCTGCAATTTTCTTGATAGGCTGTGCATCAATGGCTTTCATCTTGAGCTTGTATTCCTCCATCTCTTCCTATGGGAATCAATAAAAACATTTGTGTACAAACCATTGCATGCGAAAAAACATGCCAGAATACATTCACATGCATTAATTTTAATGTGCATCCACTCTGTAATGCATAGGTCATATTAGATTATGTCCACTGCATATCTGTATGGATGTCATCAACTTGTAATTTCAAGGATTTGCTGTCAGAAACTATTATCTGGGTATAAGGAGACTAAATCCATTTAGTAGAGGGAGCCTTTGCTTCCAAGCAAGCCTGCTCCAGGATCATACACATTTGTTGGAATCAGGGATAGAACTAGGTCATAGATAAACAAAATTAAAACTCTGTTCTCATTTCTGCAATACAGGGCTTCTTTATAAATAAGGGTTTTCAGCGCTGCTCATAAAACACAGAAATCTGGCTAAAGTAGAGCTGGTTCCATCCTGAGGATAAGTAGGCAGTTTTGCACTCTGAAAGCTGTTTAGAAAATGATTTGATGCTTGGAAATGAAAGGTTCTCGTGTTTTGTCCGACATTTATTGTGCAAAAAATTTCTTGAGTCCATCCATATAATGAAGGTTGAAGGCATGTCATCACATGCACTTGGGGTAAACAGAGTAATTTTGTAAACATGTCTAAAAGTTAAAACAGAATGTTCATCTCTGCAACACTAACCATGGATTAATGTAAATTTTAGTATTTCCTGTTTGGACAGAGAGAATGTGACTAGTGGTGCAGGAAATCTTCAGAGTTCAAACACTTTCTAACACTTCTCCATTATTTACGGCAGTCTATGACTGTGGATTGTTTGTGCTGAATGTGTGCCAACACTGGGACATGCACTTCCATAGATATCTCTGTGTGATATTTCCTTATGACCACATCTGGACATTTCCAAGTGGATAACAAAGATATCATGTAAACAAACCTTAGAAACGGGCCTCTGCCTCTTGAGATGTTTTCTTTCATCACTCACAAACCAGTCTGGAAGATGATCATCATCAAACATGTACCTGATGATAGATAAAACAAACCACTGCAACAATATGAAGTCAGTTCTTTGTCTCTGCCAATAAAAAACACCCAGAATAAACCTTTATCGCACATGTTGCAAAAAAAAAAAACAAACCCCGAAAACTCAGTTTATCAACATCATTAGGTTGCTGAAGTCTAACAGATTATGTCATCTTGTCTGTCCCGTAGTAACCAGCTAAATGATACACAACAAAACAGTACTGAATCTCTATTTAGTTCAGAACTTTAGCACTCAAACAGTCTAACAGGTACTAACCAAAGGCCTGGAGTGGAAAATCACAATATACAGTGCACGCTTGAAAACAACATTACAAAAACACTAGGGGAGACCAAATCTGGCATGACAAAATCAAAAAGATGGATGGATCACCATCAGTTCATCAACAATGACTTTACATAATCAGAAAAATATACAGATTTTGGAACCTAACAAGCTAAACCACCAAGAAGCTGGTCTAAAGGCTGTATAACCCAACATGTCACATTACAAACGAAGATGTCAAAAGATCTGGATCCATGGTGTCAATGAGACATCAAGGATTTCAATATTCCTCTCGACACTATCTTTTACCTTTTCACCAATATCAAGCTCACTTCACTGCAGTGTCTCAAGGAGGTAAAAGTTGAAAGAGAAAGAACAAAGAAAGAAGCCAACCTGGAAAATTTTCCTCAATTTACACAACTGTAAAATGGATACCAGGCTAACAGCTGTGGAAGAACTGCCAGAATGCTAGTGATCAGCACCTGTAAAATGGCACTGGCACTGTATGCTCACCAGGGAGTTGAGAAAGTCATAGTGAGGAGGCCTGCTGGGTGTAATGATAGTGCAAAATCACATGAGCAGGTATTAGCCTGGATATGAGACTAAGTATGAACAGCATTATTATCATTCTGACACAACAATAATGCAAGTCATATTTTTGCAATATGTGGTAAGTAGGTAAGTCATAAATACAGCTGAGTCTTTCCAAAAGTTACCTATGGTATGCAGCATCCACAATTTCTCTCTTTCTCTTTCGAGACTGTACCATAGCTGCTCCAATGGCCAATCCCTCAGCATCCAGTTTCAGACTTGGGTCTACAGAGGGTACAATTTCGATACCATCAATCTTTGATGTCCTTGACCTGACCATTTCTCCTTTCCTCTTCTTTCTTTTACTGGACTGCAGCATGTCTGTAATGTTATAGTCACTATTACTATCACTGTCATCATCTTCATCACTGTCCTCCTCTTCATTATGATCCTCTTCTTCATCTGCATCACTTCCATCAGTAAAGGAGTCAAAATCTTCATCATCTTGGTCTGAATTCTGACCAACAACGCTGTTTTCAGACTCTTGCTTAGATTTTGCATTTTGTTTCTCTTGCTTATTCTCTTCTCTCTTCTTATTGTTTGGTTCTTTCTTCTTCTTTTTCTGTCCTCCAGGTGTAACCAATTGCCCAAGTTCCACATCTTCATCATTGTCATCATCGAGACCAGCAAAGGCTGCCTGAATGGAGAACAAAAAGTACTTTATGGGTATCAAAGCAAAGGCTGCTTGGAAAGAAAAAAAGTACTTTTATGAATATCATAGCAAAGGTTGCCTGGAATGAAAAAATTAATAAGTACTTTCGTGAGTATTATAACAAAGGCTGCCTGGAAGTGAAAAAAAAATACTTCTACAAGTACACGGGTACAACAGCAAAAGATGACTGGAATGAAAAAAAAGTACATTCATGAGTACCATTATAAAAGCTGCCTGGAATGAACGATAATAAAAAGTGCTTTTATGAATATCATGATTGTGAGGTGTAAAACTGAGAGTATGAATAAGACATTCAAAAGCTTCATGCTCACTCTAAAGCTATAAATCAGGTAGTCATTTTGCTTACTACACACCTGGCTTGCTCTACACATTCAACAAGTTTTCTTGATGCCTTGTTAGTAATAAAATTAAAGACATTCTCATTACCTTTCTAAACCAGGCTGTTTGCTTGTCCTGTCTAATCCTCTTTGTCTCTCCCATATCTATGATGAGCGGGTTGGTATTCTCTTTACTGTCTCCTTCTGCGGCCTCCCTGCAAAGAAAGTTCATAAAGAAAAATGTTTGAACCACATGCAAAATTTTCTAGAAACAAATTTTGCATGTTGAGATTCAATATATTTAAAAACTGCACTGGTTGAGTTATATTCACATTAATAGTGTTGGTTCCTTCCTTTGAGTTCTCACACTTTTATCAGTGCTGATGAATTACCTCCCAAAGCTAGTCAATGATCACCAAAAAGAGTTCCTATTTAAAGCCACACCTGGCAAAATTTTGGTTGGGTGTGAGGTAAATATTACATTTATAGGGCATAATTCCAGGTGAAAGAAGGCTAGCAACTCCCAAAATGGTACCATGTCATCTACAATTGAAATGAGAGCTTTAGCTTGTCTTTCCTTGTCAGTAATAGAATCAGTCATATCCTCCACAACTCTTGTTATGTGTTGTGAATCAAAAGTTATTGTTTTCATAACGGCACTTACTTGTTTTCCTCATCCTCTTCATCTCCTGCTTCCTCTTCAAACATTGGTTCCTCTTCCATTTCTTCTTCCTCGTCTTCACTGTCTCCTGCTCCAACTCCCCTGTACTCTTTCACATCCCTGTCAAAGTATTCCTTCTGACGACGCTTTGGTTTGCCTTCATCATCTGAATCTTCAAAAATGTCATCCTTGTCCATGTGGCTCAGGTCTCCTTTCTCCACCTCTAATAGTTGCTGATTTAAAAAAAGCCAGATAGCAAAACAGTTTAGCTGATATCTCAACCAACAGATTACACAACTGTGGGGCTTGTACAGTAATCCTTAGATTGATGCAGTATCTTTTCTTTATCTTGTCCAGGGATCTAATGGTACTGGAACTCTAATATAGCTGATATTGAAATATTGGGTAATAATTTGACTCTCTCATGGATCATATTCTTTATTCACTTTTACCTGGAATATGATGCACAGAATGTTAAATAAAAAAAACAAAACCCACAGCATACACATGATTAAGAATAAGACATAATAGGGTCTAACATGTTAAACACAACAGGGGTTAACATGTTATAATAGGTAAGTGTCAGAAAAACAAGAAAATAAACAGCAGAAAGAACTCGGGTTTCCTCCAGACCATGCAATTTGACCTTTAAACTTCAAAATCCCCTCTAACAAATTAGTGAACGCATGCTGATCTCCCCTTCTTTCCAGCACTCCAGGTTTTTGACACCGATTGTTCTTTCTTCTTTTGGCCCTATTAACATTTGTGTCATTCTACATATACCACTGTGGTTTCAGGAAATTTCTTCCAAAGAGGTTAAAGTACTTCTTTAGCCCGATCTTTTAACGGGAAGACAAAGGGGGGTCAACGCCCAAAATTTTTCACAAATGTCTTTTGAAAAAGGTCACCTCAAATTCTGATTTGGTCCCCAATTTTTCATTTGGCTGGTTTTGACCATGTGCGAATACATAGGCCTACACATTTATTTTTTTATCTAGAAGGCTCAAATTGTACCTGAAACATTAAAACTGGATGCTTTATTTAGATCACAGGTCATTTTATATAATTCAACACCCTAACATTGGCTGGCAGGGCCCCAAAAAAGGGGAATTTCATATATTAGCGAATTAATTGGGTTGTACNATCCTCTTTGTCTCTCCCATATCTATGATGAGCGGGTTGGTATTCTCTTTACTGTCTCCTTCTGCGGCCTCCCTGCAAAGAAAGTTCATAAAGAAAAATGTTTGAACCACATGCAAAATTTTCTAGAAACAAATTTTGCATGTTGAGATTCAATATATTTAAAAACTGCACTGGTTGAATTATATTCACATTAATAGTGTTGGTTCCTTCCTTTGAGTTCTCACACTTTTATCAGTGCTGATGAATTACCTCCCAAAGCTAGTCAATGATCACCAAAAAGAGTTCCTATTTAAAGCAAAATTTCGGTTGGGTGTGAGGTAAATATTACATTTATAGGGCATAATTCCAGGTGAAAGAAGGCTAGCAACACCCAAAATGGTACCATGTCTTCTACAATTGAAATGAGAGCTTTAGCTTGTCTTTTCTTGTCAGTAATAGAATCAGTCATATCCTCCACAACTCTTGTTATGTGTTGTGAATCAAAATTTACTTACTTGTTTTCCTCATCCTCTTCATCTCCTGCTTCCTCTTCAAACATTGGTTCCTCTTCCATTTCTTCTTCCTCGTCTTCACTGTCTCCTGCTCCAACTCCCCTGTACTCTTTCACATCCCTGTCAAAGTATTCCTTCTGACGACGCTTTGGTTTGCCTTCATCATCTGAATCTTCAAAAATGTCATCCTTGTCCATGTGGCTCAGGTCTCCTTTCTCCACCTCTAATAGTTGCTGATTTAAAAAAAGCCAGATAGCAAAACAGTTTAGCTGGTATCTCAACCAACAGATTACACAACTGTGGGGCTTGTACAGTAATCCTTAGATTGATGCAGTATCTTTCTTTATCTTGTCCAGGAATCTAATGATACTGGAACTCTAATATAGCTGATATTGAAATAATGGGTAATATTTTGACTCTCTCATGCATCATGTTCTTTATTCACTTTTACCTGGAATATGATGCACAGAATGTTAAATAAAAAAAACAAAATACCCACAGCATACACATGAAACATTCTCATTAAAACTTCTCCAGTCCCTAATTTGTCAGAAATTAAGAATAAGACATAATAGGGTCTAACATGTTAATCACAACAGGGGTTAACATGTTATAATAAGTAAGTGTCAGGAAAACAAGAAAATAAACAGCAGAAAGAACTCGGGTTTCCTCCAGACCATGCAATTTGACCTTTAAACTTCAAAATCCCCTCTAACAAATTAGTGAATGCATGCTGATCTCCCCTTCTTTCCAGCACTCCAGGTTTTTGACACCTATTGTTTTTTCTTCTTTTGGCCCTATTAACATTTCTGTTATTCTACATATACCACTGTGGTTTCGGGAAATTGCTTCCAAAGAGGTTAAAGTACTTCTTTTGCCCGATCTTTTAACGGGAAGACAAAGGGGGGTCAACGCCCAAAATTTTTCACAAATGTCTTTTGAAAAAGGTCACCTCAAATCCTCATTTGGTCCCCAATTTTTCATTTGGCTGGTTTTGACTGTGTGCGAACACATAGGCCTACACATTTATTTTTTTATCTAGAAGGCTCAAATTGTACCTGAAACTTTAAAATTGGATGCTTTATTTAGATCACAGGTCATTTTACACATTTCTACACCCTAACACTGGCTGGCAGGGCCCCAAAAAAGGGGAATTTCATATATTAGCGAATTAATTGGGTTGTACACAGTGAGTGATTTGCCCCTCTAATAGGTGTCACAAACCTCTAAAGTTTGCATTACTTGTTAAAAAAAAACCTAGGAACTCTTCCAGAAATGTAAAAAGCCCCCCTCCCCCCATTTTTATGTAAGGGGAAGAATGCCTCCCTCCAACTCATATCACAAGGAGAAAACACTGCGAACCTGTAAATACTAAGAAACAAAATATCCATTATTTCTATTTTGGCCAAGTTAGCCTTACCTATGACACAAAAGTAAGAGGATAGCTTTTAGTGCCCTACTGCAGTTCTGGATGCTTATGTCTGCACATGCCCACTTCATGGGAATTGCTGCCCTTTTGCGCTTAGCTGCATACTGTAACAGACTTTATGCAAACCCACCTTCTTACTCCTAATTTTGGTAATATCAAACATATTGATGTCATCCTGGATGTCAGGTCGATCCCCTGGGATGGTCATCTTCATGTCTATTCTCATTTTCTGTTTCATCTGAGCTTTGTGGACTTTCTTCTTTGCCCTGCAAGTTTACAAAACAGACACAAAAATCAGAATGTTATTGTAAGTCCAGTAAATCTAAAATTTATTTCTGTGCCTCACTAAGGAATATTCAGCCTGTCTCTGGACTTTACAAGTAGTATGATAAATATGAAGAACTGAATTCTAACATGTCAGTTATCATTCTAAGGACAGAGGTTAATGTTCTTTTATCTTACACTGTGAAGTGGAAGTGCAAATTCTGAATCAAGGATAAGCAGGGAAGCTCAAGTAGGTTGTCTGAGACAGAAGGAAAAAAAAAACAAAACAAATAGTCCATTAATGCCTTCTTCTCACTCCTAAATAAATTAAAAAAGGAATAAGGAAGGCTACAACACTGAGCAATTGGTGATTGCAAAGACACAAATTCTTTGGAGCAAGAGAAAGATCTTTTCTGAATTCACAAAACACATACTTTTTCACTGCTGCAAGTTCCTCCTTATTTTTCTGTTCCAGTAGGTTTTCTAGTTCCTCCATGTCTGCTTCATCCATCTCCGCTATCTCTTCTTCTCCCTCGGCATCGCTATTGTCATCATCATGAAGACTACTGCCATCTGATTTGCTATTTAAAATGGCAAAGAGGAGTTATGTAATTCAGAAGGGTTAATAAATACAACATTAACAACAATTAATAATTCAATGTAAGAATTTTAACACCAATGGATCAGGGGGAAGTTGGTGAGGAAGAGAAAGTAGAATTCATTTCAATCTAGATGAACCATAATGAAAGGAATGTAATGGTAAATGTTTTCAAAACGTGTAAAACATTATACATCCCAACATTCTCATACTGACCCCACAAAAAAACATCTTTTGTAAATCAAACTGCAGTGCATAACTTATTTCTATTTCCTCTTTTCGGATTGTTATTACTGGACGCAAAATGTGCTTCCTAAGTCTTAAAATTTTGACATGCGATGGAAATGATTTCTAATGATGTCTAATGTGTATGCTATGCATATAGTATCACATTACCTACCTTTTGTTTGCAGCTTTGGTTTCTGCATTCTTTTCCAGTTCTTTTTTCAACTTTTTCCTCCACAAGAATATCGCCCTGAGAGAGAGAGAGTGAGTGATAACATTATTTGGTCATTGATGGTGCATTCCAAAGCAGAATAAATTTACCATTTGTGCACTTTCAAAAATTTGAAGAAGTACAATGCTAAACCAGTTGAGTATGCAGCCACTAATTCATCTGACTAAAGGAGCATGTGTATGAAGATAAACAGAAATGGTAGTCAACTGCTGAGACTGGAGTATGGTGTCCTAGAGAAGAGAGACTTTCACAAATGAACATGCTGATCTTGCTCAGTGATAAATCCTTTGTGTGAAGCATTGGAATGTGTTTTGAAATGTTCAGAAGGTGTTGTTTACTGTGAAGAACAATACGAAGAGAGATCCAGGTATCAAGTGACAAGCAAGCCCCAAGAACTACTCTTCTTATTTCTGAGGATCGGTGAATGAACATTTTATCATCATCATCTGGTAGCGATGTACAACCCAAAGAGAAATGGACTTCTGTGACTTTTATCTCTTTATTTTTTTTTCCTCACAATTATGGAGATTCTGTGTGCTTGTTGTGCTCGCTAAAAATCCCGTGACAAGTTTAAATTTGTAGAACCCTACTGTCAAGGTAAAATTTGTAGGAAGTCTCCTTCCAGTGGTTTACAGCAGCATTCTGAAAGGCACAATACTGCCATAAATGTGCTGAAGTTGTGAAACATCCTAACACAAACAAACAAAATCCACTGTTTACACTGATGGACCACAACATAGATATCTACAGCCAATAGTAACATATCCTCATAAACTTACTTGATATCTTTCTTGCCCAACACTTTTATATCCTTGATACATTCCTTGATCTCTGCTGTAGTCAGCGGATGGTTCTTGATTTCATCTGAGTTCAACACAATCTTATTCAAAAGAAACAAGCAGTAGTTGCAAAATCCAATACGGTGAAACAGCACTGGCTACTTATGATTTCTGGATGTTAAAAATGACACAAGACTAGTAATTTTCTGCACAATAATTTTTTTTTTTCTTTTGTTCTGCAGCAGTGAACACTTCTTGAATCCTGCAATGCATTCCACAGGCTTGCAGATTTCTTCATTTTTTTCATATATTTTTCTGTAATCAATAGATTAATTTAAGAAAATGATACTGAGTATGTTACACATAACTATTAATAACTTTAGAATACTGACATCCATATCAAGACCATTGACCATTATATATATATAGATATAATACTTTTCTTTGTAGCAATTAACACTTTTTATGGTCTCCATACCATTTCACAATTTCCATGTTTCCTATTTTCTTAAACTGTACATTGTCAAATAATTTCTCTTCAGGTGACAGCCATTAGCTGTTTGTAGCGCTATGAGTTTCTCTAACACGAGGCCACCCAGATTGCACAACTCAGCGCATTTGAATGAGATGTAAATCAGAACTGGTAGAAAATGACCCCTGTGGACAGCAGAAAGTGTTTCTGTTTTCATGCATACTATCTCATAAAGTTGTTGCATGGTGACCATGTGTATGCAAAAAGCTGCCTGCTAACCTCTGAGGACTGAGCAAGCAGCTCCATGTAATCATCACTTTCGAAGAACTCTGTGACTGGAAGTGAGTGAAACAAAGTGTAGTCACCTTCAGGGTATCCTTCTCTCTGCCTGTGGAATGATAAAACCACAAAACTGGAGACTAAGCTTACCGGACGACATGAACTTGAACATAAATATCTTGGGCAAAAAAATTACCATGCAGAGTTGGGAAAGAGAGAGACTACAACTACTTCTCATTTACATTGTGCAAGTATAACAATTCTTCATGCTGACAGCAGCTGTGTGAAGATTTTTTTACTTCTGCTGAAGTTTCTCTTGGTCCCATTTGACATGTGATCATATGCAATAATTGAGATTATGGGTCCTTCAATCACAATTCACCAGTGAATCCTTGCTGAATCAATAGAAAATTGAGATCATTATCTAAGGTGGACTAGGCAGCATTCAAACTTAATTTTCTGAGATTATGCCACCAAACATATCACATTGCCTGAATGGTCTAATAAATCATTCAAAAAGTCATGGAGTAAACCAGCACCTGTAGCCTGAAGTTCAATAACACATTCCAAAGTGTGGAAATTTTCTTAGCTTTGTATTCTTGTACTATGACATACATGACAACCATGTTCTGGTATATGATTAAACAATTAAAACTTCACAGTTGATATAAAATGATAAACTGGCTAAGATAACAAATCAGTCTGGAAGATAGAGGTATATCAATCTTGGTTAATAAAAAATCAATAAAATGTTGTCAGGATAATGTTTTAAATAGCAGCATCCCTGCTTCTTACCTCTTCTTTTTCTCTGGGTGAATTAAATCAATGCTTGGGCGTTGAGTTTTGTCTACTTCCTCAAAGACATGCTTTGGGTCCAAAAACTTAGGGTCAATTTTGTCGGGTGCAAGAAATCCTTGACACACGACAAAAATCTCAGCAGACTCATTTCTGGAAGCCTGGGGTTTTGTGGCATGCACATCTTTGAACAGTTGTTGAAAGACCCACATGAGGGCATCATAATCCTTTGAGCGAAACAACTTGCTGACAAACCATCCTCCTTTGCGAAGAAATTCTGTAGCCAATTTCATGGCCTGAAGAGTCAGCTCAGCTGTGATGACAGGAAATTTGCAAATTACTGATCTGAAATCAATACTTTGAATCTGGTTGTGATGCAGTCTCACAGCGTCAGGCACATTCTGCAAGGTTCATTCTTCTCCGTAATGTTAGAGGCAGGTTTAAAAAAAAGCCAACATCCCGGACAGGGATTTTACTTGCTAGTACGAACACATTACCAAATGTAGGTCTGATGGAAATTCCTGAAAATAAGGTCTCTGAAAAATTGATATCAGACATAAAAAGTTCTCATCAGAGTTAAAGGTTAGAGGTACCTGTAAGAGCTACTTTGTGGGTTTGGACTTATGGCTGTCCAACTTCTATGACAGAGCTGGAGCATTCAGTCCCCTCTTCCTGCACTTCTTTTTAGTTACAAAGAATCATCTAACGACACAATGAGGAACTAAAACAAAACATCTACCTTAACTAGCATTCTCATGGCTCTCAACACAGTCAGCAGTCATTGAGCTCAGACTTACACAAAAATTGTCTTAAGAGAGGCAATGTCACAGAGAAAGAGAGAGAAAAAAAGAAAGAGAGAGAGAGAGAAAAAGAGAGGAAGTGAGAGAGGGGAATAAGAAGCAAAGTGAGAACCTGAGTTGCTAAGGAAAAATGCGAGAAGGCAGGTAATGAACAGTGACTCAGGGGACAAAAGCATCTTGGCTGCTCTCTCTCTCTCTATTAGCATCTAGTTGTTTTTTTTTCTTACCCCGTTTTCTCCTAAATTCTTATCCCACCACCCTATTGCTCCTTGCTGCTCTCTCTCACTCTCTCCCTATCCCTGGAATTTGCTCTCGCAACCCCTATAGGATCTATCTCATTCCCCTTAATGATAATAAAGACCGATTCAGTTTTTCAAAACTACAAACGTTTTCACAGGTATACTACTGTGGTCATCTCTGAACAAATAAGGTGAAAATAAGTTTCATGTTGATGTGCACCCTTTTTGACCAGCTCCTGAACGCCTTTTGATTGATTTATGACTAGTGACACAACTAGTGCTGCTCCTAAACATAGAATTTGACTGTGACGGCGTCTAGATTATCTGAAAGTGCTCCTCAAGCATATGATAATTTTATATTGTCAGAATCTTAGGCCAATGAGAGCTCACTAAACCACACTGCAGACAACAATACAAAGGCAGTGCAAACAGTAAAAAAGCGACTCAAACAGTGGTCAGACAGATGTTCCTCTTTCTCAAATATTTATCCATCCCGTTTCTAAGGTTACAGCACTGCAATCAAAGTCGGGCAGTTGTTCACACAGTTTAACAAAAGACTTTTCTCAAGGATAAATGAAAAAAAGGCATAACATTTAGAGCCAACAAAAGTTACTGCACATGGATAATTCTCTTTGCATAACGTCTACTAGCTTGCCTCTCGCCTTTTGACGTCACACCTCATTTCTCCACTGACCGGACAATCAGTCATGGTGGCCTGCATGGTGTGAAAATCCCGACTTTCAAGCTGCATTTTCTCAGAAGCGCTCAGGCAAAGGAAATGTCTAAGGGGTTGAAAATTTATGAAAATTACTGTGGCTTCCCCTGTCCCTTAAAGCTTAAAAATCCCTCTGATTACTGCATGCTTCACATCACAAATAAAAATGTCCTGACCTTGCTGGTAAGCATCATGAAGCCAGTTCTTTCCCACATTAGGAGCTCCATCATTTAGGAAGCAGTCAGCTTTTACCGTATGAAGTTCCTTCTTCAAAATCTATTGGACAGAGAGCAACAGTAATATGATTAATGTTACTGACTGATGGCATGTATACACATACCAATGAGGTCCACAAGCAGGAAACAAGGGAAAAAGAAAAAAAAGCAAAAGCATACAGTTAACATGCCGTTCATTTTCCAGTGAAAAAAAAAATATAAAATCCATAAAGCTCTTAAAACATCTCTTCATTAATATTTTGGCCTGTAGAATTTTTAGATGCCTAATGATATGTTTGTGGTAGCTATTTTCTCAAATCATTTCTTGAAGACTGGTGTTAATTATTTTCATGTAAGCTTGATTATATTGAAAGATGTGTAAGTATGGAATATAGGGTGTAAGCGTGGAAATACTGTAGCAGTTTTGTAAAGTGCCCAGGGCCCACTGGGGAGAGTGAGTAGTTCATGAGTGCTCTTATTATTTTACTTGCAAGGAGAGGAGAAGTTGGAGATTTGAGAACATACAGAATGATTATATACAAACCTGTCTACATTTCTCTGATGTGATATCTTCCTGAAAGGTCTTCACATTTCGTATAGGTTGGATAGGTACCAGATCAATACCTGCAACGCCATACAAATTTTAAAAAATCAGGGATGAGAGAAGACTTACGAAAATTGTCATTGTCAGCAGAAGAAAATCTTGTCCACTTTGTTAGCTACATGCCTAATTCTAATTCTGCAGCCATTTCTTATTAAAAGATCTCAGCATATGCCTAAAATTAATGAGAAATACTGGTAGTTAGCATCTCACAATGCAGAACTTTCCACATTTCCATTATTTTAAATTTAAATATCAATTCCAAAAAAAAGATCACGTCCATGGCTTATTCTCGAGAACCTTCAAGTTTTGCTTGATAATTAAGCAAAGCCTAATTGTACGTATTTGTGTATTATTAGGCTGCATCTAATATGGACAAATCATTGATTTTATACAGAATATAAAAAGCAAATCTCTTTTATGCATATCAGTGGCTGATATCAAAATCTTGGGTTAAAGTTAAGAACAGAAGGAATAGAGCTGGGTGATGGAATATAAAGAATATGAAATAGGATCACTGGGGAGTTTCTGAGAGGAAATCCAAACAACTGTGCACTAACAAGGAAATTTTAAAAAATGCTATTACCTATTATGTGGTTAGACATAGGTGCATTTTCTGCTGCCACCTGCAGCCAACCTCCAGGGGCAGCACACAAGTCAACAATGACATTTGATCTTTGTAGAAACCCATATTTTCTGTTTAGCTGAATAAGCTTGAAAGCTGCTCTCGATCTGTAACCTGCAAAGAAAAAAGGAACATCATAATCTTACTGGATAATGGTTGCTGTTCACTATCACCAAGCTATATGTAAGTTTAAGGACAGCACGTTTATGGCTATGTTCATTGTGAACACAAAGAACCTCACACATGCAAGTTATATTGTATGGGTTATGCACTTATGCATGAACCTGAAGCCAAAACTTATTAATGTCATGCAGAGATGCAATGGTAGGCAAGAACATAACTAGCAATACTTAAAGAAACAAGAGCATCATGGTGAAACTTGGATGCAAAATGGTAAAGGAAATCATTTCAAATTCAAAAGATAACCATCTTAAGGATAAATGACGAGTTTCAGTATAAGTTTCTTTTGTTGTGATCAGATTATCAAGAACACCAAAGAAGTCTATTCAGTATGATGCAATATGGTGATTTTAATCTTCATTCAATACTACTTTTCCCAAAGTCCACAATTCACTCATGACTCTACTAACAAAATGCAAAGCAGAGATTGTGTCTGACACAGTCACTGCAATCAGGTTTACCACTTCTAGAGATCAAAATACACTGAACTTACAAATATCACATCCAATATAATTACCTGTCCCGCCAAACTACCATAAATTTCTGCATTTTTGAGCTCTGCTGCAATTTTGCAAATTCCTGCAAATTTGTCAATTTTGGCTCAACAAGACACTTTTTCTGCCATTTTGGATGTTTCATCAACAGGGACACAGAAAATGTGTTCCATTTCTACAACTTTGCAAAGGTACAGTGGTAAACAATGTGATGAGATGATACATATTTATCAAAGTTATGCTAATGTTGGCACTCTGGCACATATTTTGGGGGTTTGAAATGCACTTTTCTGAAAGTATAGAATTAAGTCTTGGTGCTGCTGGTTAGCCAAGCAATCTGAGAAGAAAAGCCATAAACCATGAACACTGTAGTAAATATAATACTGGACTGTTGGACAACACTGTATTAATCATCATTAAACTTTTGAATCTTGACATCTAGACTGCATGAATTCTCTTGATACCAGCACAGAGAGACATAGCAATTTCTTAACAGCAACATTTGCCCTCTACACAATCACGGAGATCATGTTTTAACCTAAATTTATTACACTGGCAGTTCTAGTCCTACTTTTATATTATGGCATTTGAAGAAGTTTGATGCTTTGAGCTAAGAGTACATTTATTTCTTCTCAAATTTACTCACATTAGACAAGGGATCGGGAGATCATTCATGCTGAATTCAGATTGATACTTATTTATCATTTGGGGATTAGTTTCTGAACAACCGTTTCGAAATCCATGCCTTTATTTCGTGGTGCTATCACATGAATTGAGATTATCGACTATGTTTTCTGGACAGATGAAGTGGCTAGCTGTGTTTTCCTGTGCTTTCTTTCTGTGATTTGTCCAAGATATTTTTCATGATGGTTATAGTAAGTAGCTGAAACAGCCTCTTCACTGAACTCTTTGCAGTTTTACTTGAACTGAGGTGTATGTAGGATCAAAACTTTCTCCATGATGAATGTATGGTCTGCTAGAAAAGTTTCTCAAACCTGTCATTCTTAAAGAGCAGTACTGAAAAATTTCATATATATCTAAGAGTAGCCAGGGACATTTATCCCTGTCCACAAACCAGTCCCCAACCTCTAGGAATAAAAATCTACTTTTTGGGAATGCAATGATGCCATTTAGTTAAAATGGTGACCTTTGTTAAAAATGAAAGCAGGTAAGTGCAGTTTCACTAAATTCCACTGTGAGATGCATGTTTTTCGGGCCTATTAAGTATCAGATAAGGCATTTGGAAACCTGGATAGAGCATGGTGAAACTGTTTAATACAGTGGAGTCTCTGAGAGATAAGACCCTCTCAATTACAACTTCCTCTCAATTATGACCTAAAATCTTGTGAAGGNTCTTAACAACCTATGTGCCCCTCAGGCAAAATGATAGAGAATGTCAGAACCGTAGACCAATGAGAGCTCATTAAACAATACAAGGGGGAAAACGGCCCAGACAACCATACATAGGCTATGCATACATTAATAAAGCGACTCACTCAGTGCCCAGACAGATGCTTCTTTTATCCAATATTCATCCTGCCTTTTCTAAGATTACAGCATTGCAATCAAAGTCAGACACTTGTTCACAGTCTTCAACAAAAGACTTAATGATCATATGTGAAAAAAAGGCATAAAATTTAGCACCAAGGAAAGTTATTGCATGTGGATAATTCTCTTCGCACAACGACTATTAGCTCGCCTCTCGCTTTATGACGTCACACCTTATTCCCGCGCTGACCGGACGACCAGTAATGGCGGCCCGCCCGGTGTGAAAATCCCGACTTTCAAGCTGCATTTTCTCGGAAGCGCTCGGGCGAAGAAAACGTGTAAGGGGTTGAAAATTTATGAAAAATATTGTGGATTTTTAAGGCTATGAAGCAGATAGCTATCCCTGTTCCTTTAAATAGTACCTGTGTAGTCTTTCTCCACGAAAGGCACGAAATATAATGTCTACAGATGTTATTTGTAAGATGTATTCTATTGGACTCCAAACAAATCACCAAATCATCCATTAGATTCACCTGATTTCATAATGGTTGCATTATTTTATTATATTATTATGCAAATATTGAACATTTGTTGAAGAATGCAGGAAGCACGGCAAAGTAATTTTTGTTTTTGCAACACACTAGGTACATTCCCCATCACTTTATGTAGGCACACACAGTATAAACTGTGCTCATGACTTGTTGTTTTACTTCATAGACTGTCAGCACTATCACTTGAAAGTACCATTCCGTTTTGTGGCACAGAGAAAGGTTAACGTCATCTCATTGACCAGCCAGCATCTGGTCTTTAAATGAACTTTAAAAAAAACAACCAAGAAAATGTATATACTCTTAACAGGCATGAAGCCACGTAACATGATTTTCTTATCTGCGAAAATATCATAGGTTTTGAGGCTTTACTGGTTTCGTCATACTGCGTCTGTTTTTGTTTGTTTAGAAATAGAATGCAACCAAAGACTACGAAAATACCCGCCATGCCGAGGTTTTTAGACTTTTTTCATGCAAAAACAGTGACGTTTTGCGCAATCCATGCGGCAAAATGGCCCAGTGATCCAGCTGCAATAGAAAGTCATTGTATAGCCTTTGCTGTTCCCTTGTCTTTCTGTAAACCCCAAAGCAGTGAGTACTGGTATACTCCCATAAAATTTGAACACGTCAACGGCATAAATTCTTCTTATAAGCTCTGAAGTAACGGACTATTGTGGGGGACCGGTGCGCACCTATTGTCGATAACAGCAGTAACATCGTCGCGGTTTCTCGTCAGCGGTGCAACAGTGCAACAATTTGGACGGTCAAGTGACGGTCGTATAACCGGTAAAGAAGATATGTTGTTAACTTTATTGTCTTCTCTGACATAAAAGTAGGCAGATGTGTCCTCAACCAGAATTGCGCTCATCTTTCTTCATTCTCATTCATGCAGTCATGCCATATGGATTGTGATTGTGGTAAAATCCTGGAACAGCACCGCTGGTAGGTCAGGCGTTAGACGAAATGAATGGCCAGAGTCATTCAGTTAGTCTCAGGGTCCGTATGCAGTCTTGAAAAGTCTTGAAAATAGCACCCTTTTGACCTCTTGGTCTTGAAAAGTCTTGAATTTCACGCGCGATGTATGAACGGCCAACCGGAATTGCGACTACACCGGCGAATCGATAGTAATTTTTCCAGAAACGGAATCGTGCCCCGACTACTTGAGTCTCACAACAAACGATTGAAAATCGTAGAGTACAGTACAGTAAACGTACTGGCATTCCGTTTTGCGGTAGAGTACACAGCAGTATCGATGCTGCCGCGCGTTTCGCTTTCGCCGGCACCGTTGGGCATGTATGCTTGGTCTATTTCGCGGCCCCATACCAAAATTGCTAGATCTAGAAGAAGTTTAGTTGAAACTAGAAGTCTCTTACAAAGATACCAGTCAAGGTTACCAGCCACATGAGGCTTTATGCTATTGTTCAACCTATCTCCAGACAACCTTGCGGCGTTTGGGGTTTTACTTTGATGCCCGACGAATCCCCTCATGCGTATGCATTGTGCCATACCCAGAGTGTCTACACATTACCTGTGTAGGCTATGTTTCATTTGATCTGTTAGTGTATACTGTAGGCCCTCAGGGCATTAGATGACCTACATTTGGGATGAGCATAGTGTACTACTATTTATAATAGTGTTGGCTTCAGGGCCAAGGTTAATTACCTTTACTGTACTAGTACTAGACTAGATCTAGGGTATGACAGAGCCGGCTTTCAAAGCCCTACTAGTTTGGAAAGTTTAGGGCTAGCTCTAGACTAGATGGATTTCTCTTTCCTGCTCTATCAGCAGATGACATGCTTAAATCTGACACTGAGAGCAATTTAAGATGGTTATGAGCATTTAAACATTTACTGCTATTAATGCAGTTCAAGGTCTCAGGTGACATTCTGGAAACAATTTTAGCAGGATATAAAATTATAAATGATTTAATTTTCCTAGTGGGCATGGTAAAGTGCTACAGTCTGTCCTCTGATGGTCTAGAATTTCAAGCTTAGCAGCAATTATGTGATGAACAAGTTTCTTTTGTATAAAGTTGTCTTACAAAATGAGGGCTTTCTTGTGTTATTATTGCCAGTATCTTACATATCTTATCAGTTTTTTGTTTGTCTTTTTTTAAATTTTGGAGGAAGGGGGATTTTTTTTTTAGTTAAAAGGAAGAATTCACCTTATCAAAATAGCACTTAGATTACAGGAATATGAAAAGGATTTGGAAAGAGCTGTTGATAGTCAAGTATATTATTTTACCACAGTGAGTG
>JAWQUT010000064.1:2194714-2244170 GCA_033807755.1 Ellobium chinense | reverse complement strand
TTTTTTTTTAAATGTGACGTTTTCGAAAGACCTCTAGCATTAACTAAAATTACGTTTGGTACTTTGGCATAAATGATAACAATGAGTCAGTTTCACTTTCAGGCATATTGTTAATACTTTTTACCCCAAAATAGGTGAATATTTAGGAGACCCGGCACCGTAAGTTATAATCACCCAGCAGTTAGTATCCTGGTGGTACCTTTTTCCACCACGCTTATTTATATCCTCGATGCACCTATTTTTGTGCCAACTCTACACAGAGCTGCATTTAACCTTGACAGGAAAACCATTTTATTTCCCTGTCAAATTGTAAGAGGCTGGAAAGTTGGAGGTGTGATAAATGTAAATTGGCGATAAGGAATAGAAAAGGAATTTTGAAAAGCCAAGAAAGATTTTTTACGAAAATAGGGATAAAAATAAAGAAATTTCGTTCCTCTGAAATGGAAGCCCTGATGTCGATTCTACATTAGCTGAATTGCGATGATCTTTCATCATCCTCATACCGTGTGGGTGTGATGTTATTGCAATACTTTTAGTTCTACTGGTAAAGTTTAAAACATGATTAACACACACTCTACAAGTACAGGACATTGGGCATCAATTACTCAAAATTACTGTAGACCTCTATCTAGGCAAGTCTAGTTCTACACAGTTTTGTATTCCACAAATCAGATAGACTTGATTTTTACATAATATAGGTCTAATATCTAATGCCAATTTGGTGGGTTTACTATTTGGTTCAACATTTTAGACTAGGTATTTCGGATGATAGTATAGTATCGGAATTTGTATGTGAGCTGTAAAATTCAAGCTGTTTTAAAAGAGATCTATAAAAAAAAGTTTATATGAAGAATTTGCCCTCTTTATCATTTATGTTATAAGTAAATTTTGAATTGTATGCATCAACATGTGATCTCGTTTTTTTCCATCCTTTATTTGTATGACATACAATTTTTTATGGCAGTTTAGATGATATTTACCCATGGCAAATGAGATATTAACTTAACCATGAAACAAACAGCAAACTTGATAGGACAGGTGAGAAAGGTCCCATTATTTTTTATCTCTATTAAACTACAGTACAGAAGATTTGGTTATCATGACTTGGTCTGAAAGGGAGTGCCACAGAGACAGAATCGTAGTCAGTAATATTGGCTATTGTATGGCTGTAGATTTCTTACCATGAAGCATAGATTATGGTTGAAACCTCTCATTATTTCAGTCAAACATGTCACGTTTCTTCCGAGCGGGCTCTGACAGTGAGAGCGAATCAGAGTCAAGTGATGATGGGATACAAGATTCACGCCCTATAGCTCCAGCCAGGTAAGTGGGAATACAACTGGAATCAAGAATAGCTTGCATATATATGTACAGTGGAACCTGCTTAAGCGGGACACGCATAAGCGGGATGCCCGCTGAAGAGAGGTGAATGCCTGGGGAATGAAATTTTTGCTATTTAAATGGATACATGTGAGCGGGACGGCAACCCGACTGAGCAAGATGACTTGGAGCCAGATCTCTGTAATATACACACTGTTTTTGACAGGAATGCTGCAAATTGTCGCTATCGTGCTGTGTCTCAGTGCTTGTTTACCTTTGCCCATCAGCCAAATAAAGAAGCTTGTGCCGACAGTCCTGATTGGTGCGCAGCGCCGTGGCCTCCCCCCCCACATTATGTGAGGAGTGATTAACACTACTTCCCCATAGCCTCCTGTCAGGCAGTTGACCCTTCGGTACACACATGGACAAATCAGAACGGACATCCTAGCTGCTGGTCATGTAATCTGTGCAAGCATCAACGGATCAAGATTAAGTAAGCCCCGCCCCCTGTTAGCCACACTGTATCCTTTCTTCAGCTTGGGCAGTGATTGACACTTACAAGCCTTACCTGGGCTATTGCACAACACTCGGCCGGGGTGTCATTCACATAGGCATGACCATCATTCGTGTCGCATAAAGGCTTTTTGACACGCCGTCACGTCACGCTCTGGCCAGATGTGGAGCGAGAAGTGTGACACTTATCTTTGCCAGTGTTTACGATCATGTAAATTCAATCCCACAATACCTTTGATCACTTGAATGAAGGAGGGGGGGCGGCAAACATTTCAACTTCAGAGATATTAAACCTCTCATTCTCTCCAGCTTTATTTTAACATGCAGTTAAACTGCAATAGGTATATTTTAAACAGTATAGATACAATTTAAATCTGACTCTGTTGTCATACCTCACTAGCAACAAGTAATGATTATATATCTTCAACTTGAATGAAACTCACAAACTATCTAAGAAATCACTTTGTAATGGATAGTCCGCCTAAGCAGGACTCCCACTTAAGGGGGACGATTCATCTAGAATGGAGCCATCCTGCTTAAGCAGGTTCCACTGTAATTCTAAATGTAATGTATTGATGACATCAGATTGAGGACCTATGTGAATTGGTTTTCAGAGAAAATAGTAGTTATTGTGAAATTTTGTAACTTTGTTGCCTGGGGGCATGTTGGCCTAAAGATAGTTTTTTTCTACGGACTGGCAAATGTTTTGCAGCTCTGGACATAATGAATCCTATCTCTAACCTCTTCCTTGTATTTTTATGTAGGGCTGTTCTCCAGTTCAGTGATGATGAAGAGGAGACCAAGCGTGTTGTGCGCAGTGAGAGAGACAAGAGGTAAGAGTGATTATTTTATATTTGCTCCTTATAATATTATTGTATCTTACAAATAAGTGTAAGTGAGTATTATTGCTGCCACTTATTGCCATTGCATTTTTTACCGTAACAATAAATGATTTTCTTTCTTTCTTATTGTTTGCTTCTTTATCATTTGCTTCATTATTTTACACTGGTTTAATTAACTTTTCAGGTATGATGAGATCAGAGGTATTATCAAACAGCTGAAAAATCACAAGAAAATCAAAGACATGGCGAATGTTCTTACAGGTTTGTGGCTACATTTATCCAAAGTTTAATTACTGTTGTCGCCTGGTGGTTGCAACAGTTACTCAAGTCATGTCAGTTTCTTAGCAGCACATTCCTTAATGTTTAGTGTGTAGGATCAACCTAGTCTCTGGCAGAGCTGAGCAAAATTTTTAAAATTTCTACTTCTTGCCTGTACAAAAAACTGATTGGAAGCACAGTATGACCTCAGATAGTTGGAATATTTTTACTAAATGGAGAGAAGAAACAAAAGCTACTTTTTGGGGACGTTTTTCTTGAGAAAATTGAAGAATCCGAGATTGAACTAGGTGTACTTAACTGTATATGAAAAGAGGAAATCATTATTAATTTCATCTCTACCAGTGCCTCTAATACAGAACAGAAAATCCATTACTGTTATTTGCGTTGAGTTTGAAAGAGGATTTAAATTTTTTTGAACTGTAATTGAAAGAAGGGTTCAGGTTTGACTGAAAATCTCTGTCAGTTTTGAACAGGTGCTGAGAACCATACAGTACATTTACCATCTTGCTTACCTTACATATATGTGAAGAGTATATTAATTGAATTTGCCTTTTACTAGCATAGGTCTAATGATTTATGATGATATTTTGTCAAGGACACTTACACCCTCAACTTAAGGGGTGAGGTATGTGCCTTGTGTTCTGGAACAGGATGATAAATGTTGTCATGTGTGCATGTCTAGGGTGGATATGATTCCTTTGCAATTGGAGACTTATAATGAGTAGGTTGTTGCGTGTGTAAAATTCAGTTTGTATCAGCCTGACCTAATATTTGTGAGTATCACAAAAGAATGTTTTTGAGAGATAGGACATGGTTGCCAGCCAAATAAATGATGAAAGCCAGAAAACATGGCAATGTACAAGAAACAAGTCAAATAAGGGTACCAGTGTCATGCAGTGTATTCTGTGGTGTCCTACAAAATTTAGTTAATAGTAAACACATATTTGTCATTTTTCAGACTTTGAAAGCCTGACCAAAGCATTTGAGAAGGCCAGGAAAGTTGTTGACAAGGAGGGAATACCAAGGTTTTACATAAGAACTCTTGCAGAATTAGAGGATTTCATCAATGAGGTGCGTTCACAGTTCAGACTTCTGGACACATAACCCCGTTTCTCTTCATTCATGAGTTTTGCTTGAACAGATTCTTGGTATTTGCAGGCTATAGCTTATCCTGCCAACATTTGTGAATTGACCACATGTCCCCTTTGCTGGAATTGCTTGGGGTAATCACAATGACAAAGGGAAATTACATTTTCAGGTGTACAGTCATGGACAGTATAATATTCGTCCTTGCAACATGATAGTTACATCTCTCATTAACTGTGACAAGCAAACTTTATCTGGCGCCGATGACCAAGACTTGTGGAACATACTTATTTCACTCTTCAGCTGATATCTGCTCTGATTTGAAACTGTGCATTCCTATATTGTTTACAAGAATACTGTAAACAAGGAATATTATATGTGATATGAAGTTAGAGGGATATAAGTTCTGCGACACTTTATAAGAAGACTAGGATAAAAATATGATCTATGGGGCATATATAAAGAAGCAAATTGAGATGTAGCAGTTATATTTAATTTTCTGTTCTTTCATTTTCAGTGTTGGGAAGACAGAGACTGGCGAAAGACCATCAGTAAAAGCAACTCAAAAGGCTTATCCACTGTTCGCCAGAAAATCAAAAAATACAACAGAGACTTTGAATCTGAAGTAACAAATTACAGGGAGGTGAGCAGATTATAAATTTTGCATTTAGTTATGTACACTCTTTTTCATCTGTCAAGCTGCTTCTTAAAGTAGGAAACACACATCAAAAATAATTTTCCGTTTTGCAATACTTTTTCTGTCTGAAAATTATCTGTGGTGCCCACAGAGTCAATTTTGTGAAGAAAGAGCATCGTTCTGTTACAGTGTGCTTATGTAATAGGATGCAATAAGGAGAGCTAGAGTTACCAGGTTTGGCCCTTGCATCCAGAATTATTCCCCTTCCCTGATCAGCAGAGGCCTGTAGTAAAAAATGATGACGTCACTTAAGTTCCAGCAGCTACAGACACCTCCACCTGACAATGCATTATTCAGCTTTTAATTAAGGTTCTGGTCATCCAGATTCAAATGTTAAGTTTGATAGAGTAAGCCAGAAAAAGTATTCTGCATTTTTATTGCCTCAGCATGATTTTGTTTGACATAGCTACTCAGGGATGCCAATTTTCCGGATAAATCCGGATTTCCGGATTTTTTGATGTTTTTAGCGGCGGGAAAGAAAATCCGGATATTTCGGCGTTTTGAGCGATGGAGAAAAAAAAATCCAGCGTTATCCGGATAACATTCATGAAAATGAAATACGCGAAGGACGAATCGCACGAAAACCGGAAGTTACATATTTTACAAACTTCCGGAATGCGCGCGCACATGCCTCTAACAAGGTCAGAGGGATACCGGTGCTATATTTAGCACTAGAACTCGTGGAAAATGTAAACAGTGCGCTGGGTCACCAATCAAGAAAGGACAGTGAGTTACTAAAATGAATAGTCCTACTCAGAATCCATTGTTTTCTATAAATTATATTTATTATTATAAATCTGATTACATCTGTAAGCTGAAAGAAGATGGTATATGTGTGATGCACACTGTGCAGTAATAAACTACCGCACACCGGGAAAGAAGGCACTAAGCTTTACGCTTCAAGGAATGGTCACATTGTAACACTAACTTGACTAACAGCAGGATTCCGGCGAGTTTCAAGGACATTAAAGAGAAAGAGAATGCAGCCAAGCTTTCAGCAGCTTTTTTGTGTCAAAGCACTACTCATTTGTGCATATTTTATCAGGACCAAATAAGAGATGACAAATGTAAGTTATGGGTAAAGAGATAGTTAAAGGAAAATAACGTGCACCTTGTTTGTTTAAATTTCACGATGGTGTATTCAGAAGTTAAATTATGAAAGGAAAAATTAGATTTTTATCCTAAGTGACAGTTTGCAGTTCCCACTCACCCCTGATATGGCTATTCCTTGCTGTGTGTAGATATATTAATTTCTATACTTTATCTGTGCAGAAATTTAGGCTTTAAGTTATGTGGACACAATTCTAAAATTGACTTTTCTTTAACCTTTATTTGGTTTTAATGTTTACTTTAATGCCTTATAATTGTGGAAAATGATTCAGAATTAAAGGCACAACGGTTGGGTTGGTTTCCATCGAAAATGTCGATATGCGGCGCGCTCGAGCAATTTTCAGGATTTTTTTTGGTCAGGCATTGGCATCCCTGGGCGCTCACAGAGGAATTAAAACATTCATACCAACATGCTATCACCCATCTGTAGAGCACTGGCTAGACAGCTTGGCCATGTGGCTAGAGGGTATTTGACGTAAGCTTATGGCCACAATGCGCGCAGTGGGTGTAACAATTCGGACATGGATAATGTACCCCTGTGGGTTGTCTGGGGCCAGCAGTGGCGTTAAGTCATTATGACAGACGCTTGAAAGACTGTTTTATTGGAATAATGGGGATTCATATGGCCTGTCGGATGATGCAGTCTTCCTTTAAAATGTTATTCTGTCATTGGAAACTTGCATGTGAGTGTGAGCAGTCAGCCCAGTTATTTTAGCACCTTGAATAAGATGATGTGTAACATAGTTTTAAAATCATATGGCACCATGTGTTCCAATGACTCTTTGGCTTACTTTCAGTTATATTAGTTGTTCTTGTGTTCAGCTGCAGTTCCCATCATCACAGACCTGCAGGCTTGCTTAACTCTTAAGGACAGGGATGCCAGTTTTCTGGTGAAAGCCAGAGTTTCTAGCTTTTAACAAACCTCCAAGTAGTTGAAGTGTTTTAGACACTTTCTCCAATTTCTTAATTACTAAATTTATTAGGTGACGAGATGTGATTATCATGAGCTATTTGATGTGGCATTTTCTTTGTTTTCTTCTAATCCTAGTGAAGCTTGGACCAAGAGAAAAAGATTTTAGAACACCTGATTCTAATATATATGAGACTGAGGAATTTACTTGTAATACGATATATTAATAAATAGATGCAATCAGGGCACCCCGACCTGTCTGCCCCCAAGTTGTCTGTTAAGAAATAAATAAATTAGTGAGGAAGTGTCTGTAAATAAATAAATAAAAAACAGCCTTTTCAGTCAGACTCCCAACAATATTTATGCAATATCTTTTATGCAATAACATTGTAATGGAATCAATTGTAATGGAATTAAACATTGATTATTGTCAGAGCCCTGATGTTGGTGATGATGAGGCAGAGGAGGAGGAAGAAGTCAAAGGTACGTAACGTTCCTCATGTGTTAGAAATATGGATGATTGTATGCATCATTGTCTACATGCATGTGTTTTATCTGCTGCATAAGTTCTTTCTTTTGTGAAAGATAAATATGCCCTTGAGGCATAGTAATAGTATCTTTGTTATTTAATGGAGATTTACTTGAATAACAAAATAAGAAAATGGTAGTGAATCTGTGGATAGGAAATTCATACGTATCATATGAGTACTTAATAGCAAGGTTTCACTGTATTTATGAGTTACTGGCTGTTTATTTTTCTAATGAATAATTTGTGCTTTGCAATACTGAAATACAAATAATGTGTCATAGTCCATGTCATTTGTAAGATAATGCTTGACTTACAAGCTCAATTGCAGACAGAGCAGCTGATTGTGAATTTTTACCACCTTCTCTTACAGAACAATATGAAGATGAAAGTGAAGAAGACAAGCCATCCAAGCTTGCACCCAAAAAGCAAGAGGAAAAAGGCTCGAAGTTTGCAAGGGGTGCTGTAAGTTTGCATTTCATGTTTGCCCAAATGAAATTCAAATAATTCCATAACTGCAAAATTATCAAAAAAATTGTCCAGAAGAAAGATAGCCAACAAACAGTAGTAAATTCAGTATTCATTTTTTAATTTTAATTTACATTGGATCTTTTCCCTCATATTTACTGTAATTCAAGAACTGCATTTCAGGTGTTTTTAATTATGACGACACTTTGATAATATTTCATGCTTTGTGACAATTCTTTGTACATGCTTGTTTCTCCTTTAGGGTGATGATGATGACGATGAAGAAAGTGACTGGGGAACTGAGTCCAGTGATGAGAGCTCATCATCTGAGGATGAGATGCCAGCCATGGGTAAACTGACGGCAGAATACTTCTTGAAGTCGTAAGTTTGTTTTTTTTTGTTTGTGTGTCTTTCTTCTGTTTTCATGTTTGAAGCCGGTTCCACCTTCTTGTGATGTGAAGAATAAAGTGGATGTTCTCAAGAAAATATAGGTTTCTTAAATGTGCCAAGAATTCTTATTATATCTTAACTAGTTTACAGATTTTTGTGGATTTAAGAAGTTTTGTCTTGAGTTGTTAGTGTGACGTTCCTGTCACTTCAAACATTATCACTACAATAATGTGTTGGGCTATTACCATATTTTTAGTGCCCAAATTCATAAACAAAAATTTTTGCAACATTTGAGAGAAATTAAATCTAGGATATGGCATGCTTAAAGTGTTAAGAAAGCATGCGGTTTGATTTTTATTTTTCTTGTGAATGTGAATATTGTAATCGCAAACTTGAGCATTGAAGCATTGGAATAAGTAGAGCAACCACACATATCTCAGTCCATACCAAAAGTTGGACACTTCTTAGCAAAGTGATAGTGTGAATTAGTTTCCATGACATGTTAGTGTGAGCTGGTGGCAGAGAGAGTTGCGCAGTTTGGATCTGTAAGCCTCTTTAGATATGGGTGAAATTTTGATCAAACAGGTTCAGTAAATGCATCATGATAAGAATGTCTCCAGTTGAAAAAGAATTAAATTCTTGATAAAGCACAGGTTCGAAGGTGGATCATACTAAATCATTTTGCATGCTGGAACTGACCCATAGGTGGACCATTCACATGTCTTATTTAGGAAATATGACATATATGTTTATTATGTGCAGTTAAAATGAGTATGTTCATATGATGTGTCTGTTTGATTTTCAGCACAACCGAAGCTGAGGCTCAGAGGAGAGAAGAGAGGAAGAGAGAGAAGAGACTTAAAAAGGAGGAAAAAGAAGGGAAAAGGAAGGAAGAAGAGGAGGAATGGCAAGAGGTTAACAGGGGTGCACCAAGTCAAGTTATCATGGTAAGTGCAATATACTGATTGTATTTCATTCTGGACATTCTACACATTTTGATATATTTCAAAGTTTAGTGATGCTTTGTCTGATGCAGAATGTCTTGTCATCAGAACTATGTGGGTGTCATGTGAAATAAAACTGGAGGTGAAAATTACACAGGAACAATCCAAATGATTCATTATATATTACAGAGATGCGATATACTTGTTATTCACCTATGGTTGTCAGCTAGCCTCATCTGTGAAAGAAAAAATTGACACTGTGTTGTAAACGTTTCAGGATCAGTTGATTTTGAATTATTCAGTAATATTTAGTTGTGGAAGTAAAATGCCATTTGTTGTTTGTTTTTTTTTTTCCACAGGAAAAGCCCAAGATGTTTGCCAAAGACCAAGAAATCACTGTTGAAGCTGTTGTCAAGAAGCTCAATGAGATAATTGCTATGAGAGGCAAAAAGGGCACAGACCGTTCCATGATGATTGACATGCTGAGAGAACTGAAGCAGATCGCAGAGGCAAATAATCTGGGTCGGCCAGTGTCTGTAAAGATTTGTTTCAACATAATGGCTGCCATTTATGACTACAACCCAAACATTGCCACCTGCATGAAGAATGAGATGTGGGAAAAGTAAGTAACTGCCTGATAAACTAAACAACATAACAGATGCAGAATTTTGTTATCATGTAGAAATGTGTGCCTAAGAAGTCAAATATTTTAGGGCAAGCAAAGAGATCCAAGTTGGAACCCTGGTTGTGACAGTCAAACCCTTTCACATCATAGATCAGCGAGTTAACTGTGTGAACATGTAACATTGAAGTAAAATTGTGATTTATATATTTCTTGCCAGGAATAAAACCCGATTGTTATGCAAATAAAAATATTTGATTGTGCCTGGGATTGGACACAAACATTTGCAGGGACCTTCGATGGGGCACAATTATTTGGATTTATAAAGCAGTTTTACACATTTCAAAAGTGAAGAGGGATGCTTATTTCTTTTTTCAGTGCTTGTCTGCCCACCATTCAAGAATTGCTGGACACTTTGGTAGAGAACAGTGACATTGTTGTGGGTGAAAACATCTTGGAAGAGAGTGAACAGTTAGATGTAAGTTTTATTCAAAGTCCCTTTGAAGCAGGCCATAGTAAATGGTATTGGATCAGAAATTAATGAAACCTTGAACATTGTGTTCAAGATTGAAAGCGTTGTCATTGCCTGGTATTTACCGCAAGCCAGGATTAGTTAAGTGCATAGGTTTAGGTATTTTGAAGCATGGATGACACATGATAAGAGCAATTGGGAGAAGACAAAAAGTTTGCAGGTTTTCATTTGAAAAGTGTGGGAGATTTTCATTAGCACTAGTGCAAAGTTTCAGAAAATATGTACATAGTTTAGGAAGTACTATTGAAGTCTAGGCATATCTTCATTATACTTTTAATTAAACTGTCTTCAGGCTGGACTGATTTTCATGAGATTGAATTGGTATCTCTGTGTTTGGATTGACATTTTTTTATTTTAGTTAGTTAAATGTTGGAATTCCTGATTGCATGTCACTCAGTGCAAAGTTATAAGTTAACAAAACTTTGAGGAAATGGAAATTAAATAGCTTGGCAGGTCTTAAATTTGCAAGCTTGTATTCTTTCAGAAAGCACCATATCGCATTCGAGGCTGCATCCTCACCATGGTAGAGAGGCTGGATGAAGAATTCACCAAAATGTTGCAGGCTTGTGATGCCCACAGCACTGAATTTGTGGAGAGGTAAAAGATGGTAGGAATAGGCATGTTAAGTGTGCTGGAAATGGTAGTGGAAAGAAATTATCTTTTTTTCTGTACCCTATTCATAAATCATTATCAACAAAGTATGTTGCATTATTATCTGTACAGGAAAAGTAATCTGAATCACATTTGAGGCAGAATAAGATATATCAATTGTTTAAACTTTTAGAACAACTTGGAGCTTCAATTTGTCCATTCATCCTCTATACATTGCAAGACAAAAATACTCTTTATTGTTGAAAATAAACACACATTAATTCTGCACAAATATGAAGACCTTTGGCCAGCATCAAGACTTGTGGCTAAATTGTGTGTCATTGGGGTGTCTGTTGGTAGAATTTTCCACAGATTAATTTAAAATGTTTCAGGTTGAAAGATGAACAAGCATTGTGTGACATCATTGATAAACTGGAGAAATACCTAGAAAAGATTGGTAGCAGTGAAGAGTTGTGTCGCATCTACTTGAGACATATAGAGCACTTGTACTACAAGGTATGTTAAATAAAACATTTTGCACATATCAGAAGCAGAACTTCAGACTGGGACCTGTTTCCACATATGGATCCCAGTTCTTAACACATAAAAATATGAACTTATTTAAGGCAGTTGATTTATTGATGATTTGACAAGTTTTTTGTTTTTGTTAGCTCATGATGGATTTTTAGGCTTTTTAGATTAGATTTATATATGTGTAATCTGTTTCTCATGTCATTTTTAGCTGAAAGACATTGACACAGAGAACCAGTTAAACCTAGAAATTAATTGCAGATACAGACTTTGTTTCTTTCCCTAAAGATGTATTTCTGTTACATATTCCTTTATTCCAGTTTGACTCCTCTGCATTTGAAGAGAAGGTTGATAATTCTGTAAGTATTAAATCTGTTGAGTGATTCATTCTTCTTGTAAACTTTGTGCCATGCTTATTCCAATGCATTATTATAAATCACAAACTTTATTGTTAGCTGTTTAGCATTTGGAGAAATCACATTTTAATTGTGACTGCATGGAAAGATTCTGGAACTTCAGTGCTGTATGATCATTATGCTGTAGTATGTAACCAGATTGAAGAACTTGTGTCTTTCATTTGCACATCATTGTTGACATGACATTGCTAGGAACCAGCATACTTACAACATTGCCAATGCTGAATTGAAATGTTGTTTCTTTTTCCTACATGATTATTCAGTGAAGATGATAGAATGCTGTTATTTTATCAGGAGAAGAGTTCTGCAGCTGTGATGGACCGAATGTGTAAATTCATTTATGCTAAGGACAGCACAGATCGACTCCGCACTCGCGCCATTCTGTGCCACATATACCACCATGCTCTGCATGACCGCTGGTACCAGGCTCGTGACCTTATGCTGATGTCACACCTGCAAGATAACATTCAGCACTCAGATGTTTCCACTCAGGTAGAATTTCTCTTTTTTTTTAATCCCGTTTTTAATGAATTATATTTGTCCTACAGTTGACTACGCTTAATCGCCTCTTTTCCCAGGGAACCAAATTTTTTAATATAAAAAAGTCACTGGATAATCTTCTCTCACTCCTGATAATCGACCATTCTTCAGCGCCTGTGAATTCAAAGATTAGCAGTTGAATGATTACAGTTGACAAACAAATATGTACACAGACAGTTTAACTGTGCGATGGATGGCAGACCGGTTGACTGAGTGACAGCTGCCATACCAAAATAGGTGTGATAAGCCTTTTCTTCCCACCTCCCCTGCCCCTTATCCCATTTCATCCCACACTACGCATCACCGCTGTCGTCCATCCGATAATGCTAATACGCCAAAAGCCATATAGACTCCTTCCCCCCACCACGCCTTCCGTCTCAGAGAGGCGGAGAATGTAAACATCATATTGCGCCTGTCTGGTGGATTTCGGCTAGATCAGAGAAGGTGTCATGTAGATGAATGGTCGATCCCAACCATGCAATCCTACTCCTTATTGTCTGCTGGGCTACTGCGAGGTGGCTAGTGAGAGAGACTGCAGAGATCAAACATTTTGTGCGCTACAACACTGTCAAACTCGAGTCTGTCCTGAGTCTGGCAACGAAAAGGCATCAATGCACAACATCAAACCACGACATCAAAGAAATTTAACCCCATTACCAAAAATATGGCTGAAATTACCTTCTGCGCTTAATTGCCCACTTTTTTCGTGATCCTGGGGAAGGGCGATTAAGCAGAGTCAACTGTACTATGATTGACTGTCAAGTAAATTCATTATCAGACTTGTATTTTGCCATTTGCCACTGGAGAAGGTTATTAAGTAATATATGTATGCATTCATGTGTGACATACACTGCATATCCTTATTGTTGCTGAAGGTTTACTTGGTTTTGCTTGGGTATTATTACAGAAATGAGAATGCCTTGAACATGACGTTTACAGCCATGTTCCACCTGTTTAGACTTATTGATGAATCCATATTGTTGGTTTGCTAGAGTGGCATTAATGTGACTGTAACAATTATCATAAAAATCATTTTTTTGGCTAATAGTTAATAACATTGTATGTTCAGTTTTTCATTTCTCATGATCCTTTTCTGCATTTCAGATTTTGTACAACCGCACACTTGTCCAGCTTGGCCTGTGTGGTTTTCGTCAGGGACACATCAGGGATGCCCACAATGCCCTTGTAGATATTCAGAGTAGCAACAGGGCTAAGGAGCTGTTGGCACAGGTGTGTTGGCATATAAATCTCTTTATATTCTCAATACTTAATTTTATCATTTGTGTATTATGGGTCTTTTAGGTAGGCTCAGCAGTCCTAAAAGCATGGAGAAGAGAGGAAATGTTATAGAGAAGCAATTAGAAGAGAGGAAAAATCTTTGATAATTGTCATTGCAGCTGAAATGCTGATCTGTGACTTAGATTTTATGTATGGGTAGTTGAATCTTTAGATATTGTTGAGATTCTTCCCTTATTTAAAGGCATTGAAAACAGCTCATTGTTTGTTGATATTCTGTGTTGGGAATATCATAGAAAAACTTCTTGTCTGTTTGTTTTTGGCAAAGAAATTTGTCTTAAAAGTATACTTTCTGGCTTTGTAACCAGACTTCTTTCGATGACCATTGTTTGACACTGAGCCCAACTTGTTATCATTCACAGGGATTGGTCCCTCAAAGACAACATGAGCGCTCCCCAGAACAAGAAAAAATCGAGAAGCGCCGTCTTCTCCCTTACCACAAACACATCAACTTGGAATTGTTAGAATGTGTCTACCTGGTCTCTGCAATGTTATTGGAAATTCCTTACATGGCTGGTGAGACTGTCTTTTTATGTGTTTTTCTCTGTATATCCCATCATGGCCTTTTGCTTTACTGGAGACTTCAGTTACTTCACTACTGACATGGGTGGTTGGGGAACACCTAGCCCTTTCAGAAAGAATTCTTGCCAATGTTTTAGTGCTTTACAGCGTGTCATATTCAAGAATGCTGTTTAACAGGATCATATCAGTTCCAGATTTTGTTTTGTGTTGTTGAGTTTGAGAAAGGAATAGATCCTGATTTAAGATGTCTTATCAGTTAACCCCGGTACATGATGATTTGGGAATGTTTTCATTTAAATCAAATGGCACTACTGAAATATCGTATTTGTAATTATTAATTTATTCATTTGTTAGGCATTTTTTGAGTTCCAGTCTTTGTATGTATTTATAACTTTACAGCACATGAATTGGATGTACGAAAGAGGATGATCAGCAAGAACTTCCATCATGTATTGAAGATGAGTGAGAGACAGACACTGACAGGGCCACCAGAGAGTATGAGGGAGCATGTAGTTGCTGCCAGTAAAGCCATGAAGAATGGTGACTGGAGGAAGTGCAGGGATTTCATCATCAATGAGAAGATGAATGCAAAGGTATGGGGTATATTCCATGTGGGCAAAAGATAGAGATGTCATTAATACATATGAAGATTTGAGCAGTAAATTCCATGTATGTTTGTTGACAATTTGCAGAATGTCAGGTAATTTTGTTTGTCAGTTGCAGTCCTGTTCATCTCATTTTGTTTGAGACATTCAACTGGAATACTTAATTTTGGAAAATGGGGATGTTGGTTAGGTAATCATGCTGCCATGACACTTAATGATTAATTTCATGCCACCGGAGAATTAAATGAGAATCTGTCTGATATTAAAAAGTAACCCTCTGTATCTAATATCAGACTTCAGGTTATTTTCTTTATCAGGAATATGAATAAGACCTTTCCCTTTTCATTGGGGCTTGAGATGAGGGGTTTTCATGAAGTAATAGCTTTATCAATTGTCCTATTGTCTTTTGTATGTGAAGGTATGGGATCTCTTCTACCAAGCTGATAAGGTCAGGGACATGATCAGTTCTAAGATCCAGGAGGAATCTCTTCGCACCTACCTGTTCCGCTATTCCTTCCTCTACGACTCTCTCAGTCTGGATAGTTTGGCTGCCATGTTCCAGATTGATGCTACCCTGGTTCATGCCACAATCAGCAAAATGATCATCAATGAGGAGCTCATGGTAATGTTACTGTCAACTCTTTCAACTCTTAGACCATACTCAAGTCATGCAATTTTATTTTTTTTTTCACCAGTGAATGAACATTAGTAGTGTTAGATGTAAAGGATCATGAACTTTTGATGGGATGTCCTCATGTTGTATTCCACTGATGGTTTTTGTAGAGAGTTAGCTGAAAATTTCATGTATCATTAAGTAAGACATGATGTTGGGCATGTGAGAATACAGAAGCTCATGCAAAGCCTCATCTAGAAAGATATGTGAAGACACCCTACTGACATGTAAATGCTTTTGTGTGGTTTACTTGAAGATAAGTGTTTTAAAAATATATTTAAGATGTTCTGCTTTTATTACTTTTAACTGAAGGATTTGGCATTCTACATTATGTTATGGATTTCAGGTGTTCTTTAATGTGGTTTTCAAGAAGAAGCTATGATAATAATTTTAACCTGCTGATCCAGGTGGAGCAACTTTTAATATTGCATGAATCAATGAAACAGCTGAATATGTGAATTTTGCAGACTTTTAAGTGAACCACTTTACAAAACTGATAGAAGGGACTGTTAATAAAAAATGCCAACTTTCTGCAGGCTTCCCTTGATGAGCCAACCCAGATTGTGGTGATGCACCGAACAGAACCAACACGTCTCCAGTCCCTGGCCCTGCAACTGTCGGAGAAGGTGGGATCGCTTGTGGATAATAATGAAAGAATCATGGAGATCAAGCAAGGCAACTTCTTCTTCAATAAAAGCAGTAAGTTCTCAAGTTGATTCTGTAATTTGTAGAAATGCATCCTGGTTCATGGAAAGTGGACGGGAATCTTATGTTAATAACTTCTGATTTAAGATCTCAAATTCATTTGTTGCTGGAGATCACTCCTTTTTAGGAGAAGTTGCTTAACAGTCATGGCTGTAAGTCAGAGACTGCTGAGAACAGATACCCTACCAGTACACGAACACATAAATGATTCTTTGCTAAAATGTTTAAAATCTTATGTATGAATTTATTTACTACAAGTTTCCCTTCCACAGTCCCATACCCCCTTACATCTATATATTTTTAGTTTACATTGCTCTAATTTTGATTCCTTCTTCAGTTTTATGAAAATAGTATAGGATTGGCACAGTGGTTTTCAAATTCTGATCATCATTGCCCTCAACCTTGTTGTTTTTTCAACTACTGGTCCATTTAATCCAATAATTTCTGTGTTCACAATCAGTATTACAATTGGCTCTGCTTAATCACAACTTTTGAGGAGCTTAAAAGAGGTTGCAAGTGGCTTTCATGTAGAAATATAGAGGTTTTCTCTATAGAAAGTTGCAATTAAGCGAACGTTGTGATATGGTAGGTTGTGATGAAGTGGAGTTGACTGTATTTGCTGTTCTGGTTAACATTATATTTAACACTTGTTTGTGTGTTATATTTTATGAAGTTATCCCAGCACCAAAGACTGGTAACACTAATCTCCTTTCTTCCTTTTACAATTACTTTATACCCAATTTTTCCCCTTTCCCCGCCCCGTCTGTTTCATTTCTTTGGTTTGGCAAAGGATTAAATTGGAATTTAGTCAGTCTCATAGAATGACAGCCTAGGATTCAGGCCATAAGAGATTTGAAAATTTCCTGAGTGGGGTTTGTGATCTTGAGATCTTAAGACTGGAACTGACTGTTTGACTTAATTTAAGCAGTTAGTTAGAAAGTCATTGGGGAGCTCTGGGAGAATCTGTATGTATTGATTAAAGATGTAGTCGAGCAGAAAAATCTTGAATATGATAGTATAGTGAAATACTTGCTAAATAGGGAAATGTAATTTCATTTACATGTGGAAAATCATGTGCTTCCACCAACACTTCTTTGAGGAAACTTTAAAAGACTTTTTATGCCATTGATTAAAAGTGCAAGCAGGCAGAAAACATTTTGAGGTAGAAATACTTTCTTGCAGAAATATACTAAAGGGAAGACTATTACCTCTGTCATATTGCCGCGTGGAAATAAAACTGTTGCAGGTCCTTGTATGATGGGCAGAAATGTATAATATTTAATTATCTTCTTTTCTGAAGCCTGCTTCCTCAGATCTGATCCATTTTAAGTTTCTGTCTCACATTATGCAGGTATCTTAAGCCCTTCCTCCACATAAACTTCCCCACATAAGTTTAGGCTTCTGGAAATTGTAATACTAGTCATGGATAACTTTATTGAGAAATATAAAATTTGGCTTTTGTTATGACTTACTGTGCTGTGCATTTGGATAGAGATTAGCAAGGCTACTGTTAAACTGAAAGTCTAGATCCACTGGAGCCACTTCAGTGAGGAGAAAAATAGTCAACTTTGCCTTCCTGTTGCTGAAATTATATTAGTATATGTTGAGAAGCCAGTATGGTAATTGATAACATGTTAAAATTGAAAATTCTGTGGAAAAAAAATACATTTTTTAAACCTTACTTAGTTTGGATTTCAGTGAAATCATCTATAATGCCTTAACATTTAGCCATTGACCGAGTTATTTGAAAAGTTAGGTGTTAGTGTTTATTTGTTTAACTATTTGCCTACATCACTCAGTTGTCAGTACATGGATTGCAAGCACAATTTCTTTCCCGAAAATGTAGCACAGTCAGGAACCAACAACCCACTTAAATTTTTTGCCCTTGGTTTTGCTTTCTTACAGGATATGGTAATATTTTGTGTTGGCTTTTCTCGTGGTTGTGGTCTATCAAACAGTTGTACATGCTTGGTTTTGAGTATAAAAGTTGGTGGGGAGGGATTTTGGATCTGAACTAGGAAAGATGTGTTTTGCTTGATTGTGCAGGTTGTGAAGCTGAACATTGTAAATGTGTTGTTGTAGTGTAGTGTAGTGTAGTGGTTCGGTGAAGAACTGAACTTAGAGCTATGGTACAAGCCACTTTATGTTTACTTTATATTTTGTTGTCTCCAAATTTTTAAAATATATAAGAGCTGCTGCACTTTGCTTTCAGAGAATGTTTGGAAGTTTCTCTGTCACACTTTCCGCATATAATATAGAGTAAATGATGCAGATTGATTTAGTCATATCAGGAATCTGAAGCTGTAATCAGAGCAAGACTGGTGTTATTTTCCTGAGATGTGCCATATTTCAGTTGGTTTTTTTTTTTTAATGTCAACAAAAGTGATGCTAATGCAGACTATAAATCAAGTCTTGGGTGCAGAAAGTTGCAAGGAAACGCTTGAATATCATGTTTGCTGTGTATGTTTCCTGCTTTTGATGTGGACTGTAATATGGTGTTGGGGTTCCTTTATTGTCCTGTCCTATCTCTCTTTCAAAACCCACTACATGTTGACCATAAGAAGGAATGCTCAATGTCAGTGTTCTAAGCACATCCCCAGTCGCTTGTCCTTTCTCACTGAAGATAAACTCATCATAAGGAGCTATAAAACTTTGCATTAATTTGATACTTGTAGTATACTGTATTATACTTGCTGCTTGATCGCACTCTAAACTGCAAAAGATTGTACGTGGAAAGTCATAGAAGGAAGGAAAATTGATTCCAGTATAAGACTGTCAAAAAAATCTTGATGGTTCAGGTGAGAGGGAATCTTTTAGAGACAGAGGGCACAGAAAGATTGATATTGGTTAGAACTGTTCATTTTGATATGAAGAAAGGCATGGGTTGCTTAGTGGATGTTAAGCAGAAAAGATGTAATATGGTGTATGTGGCTTGCTTCTGTCCATCTGGTGGCTTGAAGCAGATTTGTGAAACCTGAAACAAACATAAATTATGTGGTATGAGTATCATGTGTTTCTCTTCATTGTATGTGTCAGTGAAACAATATCGTCGCCTTCCACACGAAAGGGCGTATCCTGATTTTTGACAGTTTTGAGTTATCACCACCAGTACGTAGTGCTATCTCAGAACTATGTTCACGCGAAACGGTGTATCCCTAGCTCAAATAGTAACGAAGATGTAGCTTAAAATTCCTAAGGGCTTAAGCTAACTATTAGTATGATCGAATCAGACGTAAATCGCTCTCCTTAAAAACGTGAAAAACTGGGATACGCCCTTTCGTGTGGGAGGCGACCATATTATTACTGTAGCTGCAGCAACTGTGAAAGAGATTTCATTCGGTCCTCGGTGTATGTTTACAGCTAATATGTCATTAAACTGCAAGCAGTGTTTTCTTTATCAAAATGGACCATGTAGTGGAGATGAAATCCCTCAGAACACACATGAATAGCATCTGTCCAGTCTACACAAACCTTAAATATTGGAAATCTCACATAAAGTTCTCATAAAGTGGTACCTTGAGCATAAAATTCCTGCAAAGAGCAGTGAAAATTTCTTATACATAGTGGTAAATGTAGTATTTCCGACTTTTCACATTGGTCTTTAAATTTACATTCATCTGTGAAATCCATGTTTCTTCTGAATGAAAGGTAAAGCCTTAATGTACTGTGTTGTGTCAAATCACATCATCTCTAATGGACCTGGGAGGTCCAAGTTGTGAAATAGTTTAGCTTTCCTTTTTAAGCACATTTATATGGCTGAGTACCATGTTTGTGTCTGTTTGATCAGTTGTTTAGTAAAATTTATGACTCTGGAGTGGTAGTCCTATTCAGAGGCTTCCAACAGTTCAAAAATAATTTCCCTAGATGAAGAATATCTATCAGGGAAGAGATGTGCGTAATTGGACTTAGACTTTACTTAGATTCACATGTTGTCTTAAGCGTCTGCAGTGTGGGAATTGATTCTTTTCCTGTGAATGTGATGTCATATGAGATGAGCAGGCACAGAGCTCAGTCCTCAGAGTGGAGTAAATATTTAAAGTATTTCCCTTCCCCCACTTCCTCAAGCCTTGAACTGATGACCTATTGAGGGTTTACTGTGTCTGTTCATATCACTTATTTTGTTATTAGTACTCTTGTTTCCCTTTCTTGTGTATTAAAATGGATCTGTGATCTACATTCTGATGTTGAGTGATAGGTGTTGAAATTTACTGTTTTCCTCTCATTTGTGTTATTAATCTCAAACATTCTTAACATATAAAGCTAATGTAGTACTTTAGGGTCAGCTGAATGAATGAGACAGTACAATTTCATTTGCTGAATGCTGAGGTAGTACCAATCTGTATGGAAGTCAGATAGTGTATTGATTTTTGTATGTTTTAAAATCCACATTATTCAGTAACAATCGCTGCTAAGGGAGGTGTAATGTATGGTCAAATGATTTCAGTGCTTTTGCTTTTGTAGTTAATACCCGATAAATGTTTCTAACAGAGGCTTCTGTTTTATTGTCCATTGAAAGGTGTTGTACTCTCCCTTGTTTTTACTATCAGCCATATTCATTCATGAATATCATATCATGGTAAGAATCAGTACAGGATTTGGTGTCAATTCGCAGGGTTTATTTTAACCTCTGTGTGATATGTATGTTGAGACATTATCCAGTCTGCATTTGGTAAGCAGATTTTCACATTAATTTCATGCCTTGCCTTATTGTTAAATTTTGGAAGTATTCTCAGACCATCCTGGCTTTAGCTGTCCCAAGCTTCATGTAGTCTTCACTTTGCTTAATTGGTGTCCTTACAAATTAGCAAACATCTTTTCCTCATTTGGTTTAACATCCTCGTAACTATTTAGAAGTGTTGGATTTTGTGAGGCCTGTTGTGAATTACTTTCCCATTTCAAACAATCTTCAGTGCGTATTCAACCATTATGGTTCTAGACTTGCTGTAGCAGTTTTTGAATACAAATTCATGGTATTGAAAGCCTGTTGTTGACATTGCAGTTGATGAATCTTTATTTCCAGTCCCTCTCTTCATATCAACTCTTTTTGTTCAATTTGTGTTGTTGCAGCCCATCAGGTTTTCTTAGTGCAGATAAACCTGCTGGAGATTTTAAGCCTGTCTGATAGATACTAAACATTTTCCAGTTCTGATATCATTATCAGTGGTACTCATGGTCATTATTCCCCATAAATTGCCTTGTGTGATATGAATTTTAATTTGTTTACATCTTTCTCTCTTTCTCCAGACCAGAGAGACAATTTCCAAAATCAACAACAGTCACAGCAGCAGTGGGGTAAGTTTTTTGTTGCAGTGAGTGGAGTGTTTTTATGTTGCAGTGTGTGGATTATTAATGTGCAGTCAAGTGAGTCAATTCCACCTTGTGGCTAGTAAGCTGACTTTGGATAAAAAGTAAAACAGTTGAGAAGTCCCATCATTGTCTGAAATCTGTCTCTGAATGTCTGAAATACGCATTTATTTGGTAGGGTTACCAATGTGTACTCAGATTGCCATGTGTCCCACAGACCACAGAACCACAAAGAGCCAAACTGAACTCTTAGTCCATTGTTCATCTTGTAGGAGGTTGCTATGTGGACTGCACATTTTTTTGGGGGGGATGGGTGTTATCTGGTCTACATTATGTTTTTCTTAGCCTTGTCATTGTTAACTTCTGGGAAATTATTTTGGGCCAATGTTGAGATTGTGGATGCTGTCAAAAGAGTTTATGAATGATGTTGATGCAGTTGGTTTTTTTTCCAAGGCACATCATGAGAGACTTAGATCATTACGTCGCATAGAGAAATGATCTCACAACATTTTGACGTCCATTATCTCAAAAGATGTTTAACATAAAATATGGGTTGGTGTTTTTTTAAGCAGTTCATTATGTACTTATCAGTAGTACTTGCATACCCCATATGTATCACCTAATTGTTCATCTATACAGCCAACTAGTAAGGAATATTTAAAATTTTTTTTTCAATTCTTGTGTATTTCAGGTGGGCGTGGTCGTCAGCAGAGAAATAACCCACAGCAGAGATCATATTAAGTGCATACAGAAGTACAGTGCTGTCTGCAATAAGATATTTCTTGAGTCAACCACCACAGTTTCATTGCTACTGTCAAAAAAAGTGTTACATAGTCTACTGAGCTTGTCAGCAGTGCTGAGAAGACTTCAGTCTTACAAAAATATTGTTTCGTTATTTAATCTTTCTTTTTAACTCATTTTGTCTTGACTTCTACTGTTGTGAGTGGTGTATTGTCATAATTAAATTTACATCTTTTATCTGTTGAAAAAGTCCTGCAAATTTTAGAACAGGAATGTGTGTGATAGGATGCTATCCTAGTGATGAAATTTTTAATGCTGTAAACTTTACTACTGAAGTAATGAATTATAAATACCTTAATAGTTGCAAGAATAGTCTTTTGAACATCATAGCTATCAATAATAAGAGATGTTCGTGCAAATGCATTTTGAAATACAGTGACAGTTTTTTTTGTTCTGAAATTCATGAAGACCACTGTCATAAGAGAAATGAAAATGAATTGCGCTCCAGAACAGTCTTTATGGTTGGCAAGGGGCTGAAGAGAGCAGAATGTTTTGACATTATGTCACTGTTCTGGTTTAGTTGACAGATTATTTTTGGATAAGTATTTGTATTCTCCTTATTGATTGTGCTTCTTTCTTCTCATAAATTATGGTGTGGATAAATAAATTAAAGAAGACATCATCTCACATTCTACGTTGTTACTTTATTCTTGTTGAAGTCATTATAGACACTTTACGTGTACAGTATTAAATGGCTAAAAACAATGTAACATGCCCATATGCCACACATATTTGCATATGATTGGATGAATTATATAAAAAAAAAATGAAGTATAGATAGGGAGGATGTTTCAGGCTGATCTTCATTGTCATCTCTTCACAGTGCTGGAGGCTTTGATCCAATGTAGCAGAATACCTGTAAAAAATCCATTTGAAAAAAATTATACTCTGAGTCAGTCAGTCATGAGTACATTAGTACAAAAATATTGCAGTGGAACTGATTAATTGCTGGAAATACATCAGCATAGTTAACAAAAAAACACCTGTGGCATTGATTTGCCCCTCTGATATTCTTTAGTGTGAAGGAATAGATTTGATTTTTCCTTCCACTTTTCTTTCCTCTTTGCCTAGTGGCCTCCATTCATTCATTAAACTACAGTATAACCAGAAAAGATCTGTTTTTATTCTATCTCTAAACTGCCCGATCATCATGTGAATAGATGGCTCCTGTGCCATTTTCCTACCTTTAAATGGCTTGATTTGACAGTCTGGAATATTCATTATTCTGAACAAATGTTTGGAAACCAAAAATTTCGGAATAACATGTCACAAAATAATCACTTCACAGACCAAGTTTTACACCCTTGGTGGGTTATGCTTTGGGCCATGGGCCACCGGTTAGGCACTCCTTATTTAAAATGTGTACCTGCAGCCACAGAGACATTGAGGGAGCCAACACTTTCCGCCTGATTCATATTTTCACAGCCTGGGATGGTCAATATTCTGTCACAACAGTTTTCCAGTTCTATGCCAATACCATTGCCTTCATTACCTGGTGAAACATTGCATAATAATAAAACAATGCCAGCACTGCACATACGTACATCCGCTCCTTCACAAAGTTTAACACTTGCCTTCTGGCCCCACACACATCCATATTAACCACGCCAAACTGCATTCCCCAAACCCTGCACAAGGAAGTGGACAAGCCATTCATACACATGAATGCTATCAAAGAAATGTGTAGTTTGATGACACACTGATGTCACAAAATGTCTTCAGTGCCATAATTAAATACTCTTCACACAGTGCCCAGTGATGTCCATTGTGCAGAAATGTTTAGATTTCAAGATTATTTGGAAACTATCAGGGCTTCTTAGATATGAGGCTCTACTTTGTTGCATAGAAGTGATGTAAAAAGCTTGGTGGAAAGCAGTGGGCTCTCATTTTCTTCAGTTCAACCATTTATGAAACAGATAGGCCTACATGGCTTAGGAAAATGATATATATGTTGGAGTGCTTGTGTTGAGCTTCCAAAGTGGAACTGAGAAAAAAAATGTATATTCAAATGGACTGAAGATGTTACTGAGAGATCTGGCCTCCTGGGATACAAATCTGATATTTCACTATCACATCCATTAAAGGAAGACTGCACCGTCCTAGAGACCATATTAAATCATACGATATCCTATTATTCCAATAAAACCGTCTTTCAAGTGTCTGTCATAATGATATGATGCCACTGCTGGCCCCAGACAACCCACAGGGTTATATTATCCAAAGTCCAAATTGTTACAACAACTGTGCGCGTGGCGGCCATAAGCTTACGTCAAATATGTTCTAGCCACATTGCCAAACAAAATTATGCTGAGGCAATAAAAATGCAGAATACTTTTTCTGGCTTACACTATCAAATTTGGAATACCAGAACCTTAATTAAAAGCTGAATAATACATTGTCAGGTAGAGGTGTCTGTAGCCCCTGGAACGTAAGTGACGTCAGCATTTTTTGCCACAGCCTTCTGCTGATCGGGGAAGGGGAATAATTCTGGATGCAACAGCCAAACCCAGTAACTCTTCTTCTCCCTATTGCGTCATATTACATACGTGCAAAGTAACAGAACGATGCTCTTTCCTTGCAAAATTGACTCGGTGGGCACCATAGATAATTTTCAGAGAGAAAAAGTATTGAAAAACGAAAATTATTTTTGATGTGCATGTCCTACTTTAAGTGATACAATGAGTCTTGTACAGTTTTAACATAATATGACCCAGCCTATACACAGAATTAAAACAAAAAAATACCACTATAAAATGTTTAAAACTTTTTCAAATAAATATAGACTTGAGTACATTCTTGATTTTATATGAATATGCCTACCTAATATGAGCATTGTAGGTTTTGTAACTGAAAACCTTTCCAACAAGACAAATCTGTCATTCCCAGGTATGTAAGTGCCTGTTCCAACAACCTCACCACCATGGGACTGCCACCACTGATGAAAACCAATGAACAGTAAACAAGTATCATACTAAGAACAACACTGACATCTTGCTGCAAAGCTCTAGTACCTCATACTGTATTTAGTTAAAAATTAATTTTCATTGATTCATAACAATCCTGCTCCTTCTCTATCATGTATCAAAATTTCAGACCTCTACAATTTAAACAGGACCATTACAACACTGATGTTCAAATCCATAACAATTCTCTTGACACAAAATTAATTTTTGCTTGGTTTTTTTTTTTTTGTTTGTAGAATACTGCAACATGCATGTAACGACATTCTTGCAGCAAGTGTCAGCATGGTCCTAACAAATTCAGTTCGCAAAAGAAAGCATGAGACTGCTTCATTATTCTCTATTAATCTCCACAAGTATCATCATTATGAATCTCTTCATACAGCATGAATGATTATCTTTCCTCTATAACATGACGTCTCTGCATTTTTCTTTTGTCTTACATCACTGTAACAGTGACACTTATCAACGTTTCCTTCTCCATTCTTCAATCAGGGCTGTTTCTCTCATGCCTTTCCATTTCCTATTCATGCTAATTCTACATCAGACGTTCATTAGATTAATGGAAATGATATTAGGGCAAATTAGAACTCCTAACAGTCCATGCAATGTGAAATAGTAAAAATTAACATATTACTTGCACTAACCTTACAAAGATCTGTTTCTGGGGTAGAATCGGGTAGTCTCACTAAGTTGATAACCTCCATAGCTCCAGCACTGGCTTTACTAACAACAGGGCTCAGTTTACAACTGTAGAACCAACAGTTATATATCAGATGAAGTATATGTTAGAAGAAACCACCAGTCAAAAATGGGAACACAACTGTCCCAAACATTAAAATGAAGATCCACATTAAGCATTTGATTTAGTCTGGATCAGTTATTTTCCAACTATGAACTAGATATAACCAAGCAAGGTAACATTTGAACACGCATTTGGAGAAATGAAAGATATAGAATGTCCTTATGGTGCAGAAACACATACAATAGCACAGCCAAAAGCACGAGCTGTACTGTGACAGGCACAGGACACCAGAGAAACTAATTAAGTAAAAGATATGATCAGCAATGTGGCATCTTTTACTGATGTTGGCATTACTGATATCCGTTAGAATCCAGAAAGCTAGTTAAGAAAAAGCTGGTGTGATTTGTCTAAAGATGACAATCTCAAACCATTCCTGCACAGTGATTACTTATGTGTTGTTTGTATATAGCAGGTACAAAGCACTACATGTATATCCTTGAAAGTATAGGGATATAGAACCTGTTAGTGCTTGGTATCACAATTCTGTCCAGACCAAGGTAATATGCAGTCCTGAGGATAGCACCAAAGTTCATGGGATCCTATGGATAGAATAGAAAGACAAATTCACACCAGTACATGTCAAAAAGAACTGTCTTTCTTTCACTTTCATATTACGTTTCTGACAAAACACTGAAGTGACTTTATGAAAGACCTCTCTTGCTGATCCGTGTATACCTGGAAGAACTCACCGCGTAGAATAGGGGATCACTTAGTCGACAGCCGCCGGCGCCCTAGCGTGACCGGGTCACGAGGTCATACACCTGTCGGAGGCCGCCCGGTAGGCCCGCCGCTAACTGCTCTGTCATTACTGTTTTAAACGTTCAATTACTTCGTAATGTTTCAACCTACAGCTGTGATTTTTACATGGTCACAGAGATAACAATGCGCTTTTTGATACTCATTAATTTCGACATTATCCGTTGTGTACTTTTTACACAAGAGGCTTCTGAAATAGCAACAAAATGGTAATACAAATGTCTATAGGTGGTTACATAAATGACGCAATAAACAAAAACTAGGAGAGGGAATTAGCACCATACTCACAGAGAAGATGGTCAATATGTCCAGCAAGACTCTTGTAAAAAATCTTATGCATCACAGTAAAAATAATCCTTAAGCAGCCATTTATCTTCACACACACACAAGCTATTACCATCACTTAACTTTACACGACAGTGTGCCTGACACCTTGCGACTCACGCACTTTGATGAACTGAATAAACTTTACAATAAATACATATTGTATGAGTGATACACATAAAAAAGCTTTGTCTGTCACAACAACGATCATTAAAACTGAGCAACTGCGGTACAAAACAAATGACTCTCGCAATGCACCCTGCCTGGGTGTTATAGTAAACGGTAACCTACAATTGGCTAGCATATGACATAAATAATGTTGATACAGTAGCATTCACTTCACTCTAACTCTAATTTGCCAACAGATTTTCTTTTTCGTGGAGCGGCATATTCCGCACGCAAGGATGGTTCAATCTGTAATAGATTGGTTTTACTAATAAACTCCTGCTTGTGCGTTTCATTTGTGATGCCTCGTGCTCTTTGCTCAATTTTAGAGATATCCTGATGAACATTTTCAGTGCCCTGCTCCCCCAAAAAACCCAGACCAAATCCACATCTTTGTATATATGGAACACAGTGGTGCTCTAGTATGTGCTGCTTGGGGATTGTTTTGTTTGTAAATAGTTGTCTGTAAACAGACATGTATGTGTCTATTGCTGTTTGGATGGCAGGAAGTGAATCTTGTCTAATGGGTCTGGCATGGGATATCTGCTTGTGGACAATAAAAAAATTATCATTCAGTGAGTTGAAGTCCATTTCTATTAGGTAAGTGCGATCAAGAATGTCTTGGCTGCGTGTGCAGGCTTGTGTGCGCGTGATGATGGCTTGAGTGAGCTGCTTATACACTGCAAGGGTGATGTACTTGTGACAGTGATTCCCAACAAATGATCTACTGTGATAAGCTTGGGGTCTTATTCTGTGAGTGTGTAGGATTGGGTCTAAGCATGAAGCTACAGGGCCTGATCTAGGGTCGAGTTTTTTGTGTTGGAGGTGAGACAGTAATGTTTCTGTGGCCTCTATTTCCTGTACATATTTAGTTTTGTCTGTCTCAGTCTCGCTGAAAGCAAGGCAGCCCTGCAGAAATTCTAATTTGGTTCGAGTGTCAACTGCATTTTTCCAGTGCCCCCCATATCTTTTTAGTTCTAAACCCAGATCTGTGAGGTAGTAATCAGGCTGAGATGCAATCTTCAGGTCAATGGCATGAGCTTCTGATTCCAGTAGCTTGTGATGTTTCAGGACTATTCCTAGTAAGATGTGTAGATATGGGGGACAGACTGATTCAAGCTGTATGGGAAGAAGAGGTGCGTGAACTGAGTTGTTGTGTTTGGCTGCTTGTTTCTTGTCTCCTTTATGTTTCGACATGAATTCCAGGTGATCAAAATGCAAACTGGCGAGTGTTCTTTGTGGGAAAGGTGGGCACACGGAATTGATTTTTCGCTTTGGCATGAGGCACCACAAACATGGAAAAGTTCCGGTTGCACCTGACAGGCCAAATACCTCAGTGAAAAATTTATAATCACCATTCAGAATAACAATTATTTTCTTCTCTTTCCAAAAATGGGACATCAAAGAATTCAATTCATCTAGTAAACCATTGTTCAAAAATCTAACTAAGTTTTCGTGACTGTCCATCACTGCCGCCTGTCCTAAAACTACGGTGTTTGTCCTGGAGTTGGGCTTCGAAGTGTTGGCTATTTGAAGGGTAAGTTTCAAAGAAGATTTCCCATGGTCTGCTCCAATTTTCACCCACACCTCGTCGTCCGGAATCAATCCTTGGTGCCACGTGAGCAGATTCTTGGTCTCATAGGCATTTAGAAGACGGTCTACAAAAGCTGGCCATTTCTGGAGTCTACTGTATACGACGCTGAAGTCCTCTTCATTCGCGTTAACAAAAACTGCACTTTCAGCTTTAACAAAATCTCCAACTATTGCTTGACATAACTTTCTAATAGATTTTTCATTTTCTAACTGCACCCCTTCTGCTTTCAGCAGTCTGCCGTGAAGTTGCTGCTGTCGCCAGCTTAGTCCAAGAGCCTCTTTCATCGCCAAAGTGTGTGTTTGTGAAATTTNATCTTGCTGCAAAGCTCCAGTACCTAATACTGTATTTAGTTAAAAATTAATTTTCATTGATTCATAACAATCCTGCTCCTTCTCTATCATGTATCAAAATTTCAGACCTCTACAATTTAAACAGGACCATTACAACACTGATGTTCAAATCCATAACAATTCTCTTGACACAAAATTAATTTTTGCTTGGTTTTTTTTTTTTTGTTTGTAGAATACTGCAACATGCATGTAACGACATTCTTGCAGCAAGTGTCAGCATGGTCCTAACAAATTCAGTTCGCAAAAGAAAGCATGAGACTGCTTCATTAATCTCTATTATTAATCTCCACAAGTATCATCATTATGAATCTCTTCATACAACATGAATGATTATCTTTCCTCTATAACATGACGTCTCTGCATTTTTCTTTTGTCCTACATCACTGAACAGTATGTAAAACAGTGACACTTATCAACGTTTCCTTCTCCATTCTTCAATCAGGGCTGTTTCTCTCATGCCTTTCCATTTCCTATTCATGCTAATTCTACATCAGACGTTCATTAGATTAATGGAAATGATATTAGGGCAAATTAGAACTCCTAACAGTCCATGCAATGTGAAATAGTAAAAATTAACGTATTACTTGCACTAACCTTACAAAGATCTGTTTCTGGGGTAGAATCGGGTAGTCTCACTAAGTTGATAACCTCCATAGCTCCAGCACTGGCTTTACTAACAACAGGGCTCAGTTTACAACTGTAGAACCAACAGTTATATATCAGATGAAGTATATGTTAGAAGAAACCACCAGTCAAAAATGGGAACACAACTGTCCCAAACATTAAAATGAAGATCCACATTAAGCATTTGATTTAGTCTGGATCAGTTATTTTCCAACTATGAACTAGATATAACCAAGCAAGGTAACATTTGAACACGCATTTGGAGAAATGAAAGATATAGAATGTCCTTATGGTGCAGAAACACATACAATAGCACAGCCAAAAGCACGAGCTGTACTGTGACAGGCACAGGACACCAGAGAAACTAATTAAGTAAAAGATATGATCAGCAATGTGGCATCTTTTACTGATGTTGGCATTACTGATATCCGTTAGAATCCAGAAAGCTAGTTAAGAAAAAGCTGGTGTGATTTGTCTAAAGATGACAATCTCAAACCATTCCTGCACAGTGATTACTTATGTGTTGTTTGTATATAGCAGGTACAAAGCACTACATGTATATCCTTGAAAGTATAGGGATATAGAACCTGTTAGTGCTTGGTATCACAATTCTGTCCAGACCAAGGTAATATGCAGTCCTGAGGATAGCACCAAAGTTCATGGGATCCTATGGATAGAATAGAAAGACAAATTCACACCAGTACATGTCAAAAAGAACTGTCTTTCTTTCACTTTCATATTACGTTTCTGACAAAACACTGAAGTGACTTTATGAAAGACCTCTCTTGCTGATCCGTGTATACCTGGAAGACCTGTAGTACTTAATTAAGTCTTTGTAAAATTTCCTGAAAGACATAGTTCAAGACATGCAAACAAGAAAACTCCAGTATATAATAATTTGCTGTATTGAGTTCTTCACAAAATATTATAAATAACATGCTGACTATGGTTATGTGAAAAGATACCAACTTATATCACACACATATTTTTTTAATCTTTGCAGCAGTGTTTCTACACCTACCAAGTACTGAAAGAAACAATCTGCACTGTAGGTGTTCATCTCTGTAGGCAGTAGTAAGTTTCCGTTCTTGAGTGATGTTACACTTTACTCACAACTCAGGTAAAATAGATAATGAAGCATGGGTTTAACTACATCATTTTTCATATTTTGTCCTGAGGTTTTTTTAAAGCCTCCATACCAGTCCATACATTTAAAATGAACAGCAGTGAGGCACTGGATGCAAGCAACCACCAATATACATTAAAAGAAGGACCTCAAACTCCATGACCTGGTAGCCACAAGGTTCTGGTAGCATGGCTAGACAGAAAAATAGTACTAGCATGGACTCCAGGTGTAACAAGGACATACTCTTCTGCTGTTTTTATGGAAAGAGACCATAGATGTCAAAATGAAAATTTTACAGGAGTGACAAACAAAAATTTCAGTTTCATACTGCACCTCATTTTAACAAATAATCAATGGCACATATGGCTAGGTATCTCTGAAAACCATAAAAGCTGTGAAAGAATGGAAACAGACCATTAGTCTCCACATGAAAGTGCACAAGATGATTTAGATCTGATCTGGTGTACATGACATTTTTCTGTAAAACAACAGAGATTTGTACTCAGTTAGTATCAAAGGCATTTAGTTTTCGTACAGTGATGCACATAAGACTGAACTGGCTGCAGTAATGTGTGTTCTATCATCAAGTAACTCGTGAGTTCACAAGCTTCAGTGCAGCGCCCTACCTGAATATTATGCATCAAAAGCCACAGAGGTACATCTGATTTTCTGAAAAGAGAGAGAAATATATTATACAGATATTTAAGGCTTCTAACGTTCCACTAAGTGTTTTTTCAGAATTCTGACATATACAGTACATGTATATACCACTGACATATTCACATAAATAATCATCACTATTACATTATTTAGTCAAAAGATCACAATTAAATTTTAATGCTTTAGATCACATCAGATAAATGTGTTTTCAAGTTGAAAAAAGTTTATGTGTTAATATAATATGATTATTCGCTAAGGGTAAATCATCATCATCAATACCAATACCATTATCTTTGTCATCATGAATTTGAAACTCACTTTTCAGCCGATTTCTTCCTAAACTAATATCAGATAAAAGAGAAATGTATATACTCGTAATATCTATACATATATAAGGTTTGAAAGGTTTGATCTTAAGACTTAGAATTTATATGTGGAAGTGTACAGAGCTGAAGTTTGATGCTGCCATCTCAGATGTTCCAGATTCCTGAGGTTAGCCAGGAAGAATACTCACATTCTATTTATAGTTTTGGAGCTTGTATATGTCACATCATTTGATGTTATACTTTACAGCAGTCAGATGATGCTCATTTGCTCAGTCTTTGTGTGATTTTAATTTTTTGTAACATTACAGAGTGCAGTGATAAGGTTGTCAGCTTGCATGTTTGACACCACAGTAATGGAACATTGTTGGCTGCAGTTAAACTGGAATTCCTCAACAGCTCATTGTGATGAATGGGTTCTCTTGAGTTTCAGTATTTGAGGTCTCGCTGCACTGTTGTATTGCTTGGCCCATAAGATTGACTTAAATGTGCTGGTTCAATAGAAACATGAACCATAGTACAAGAGAAAGTTGAATGGAGCTCATGGCAGCACTTAACATTGTACTTTCTGATCACCATATTCCATGCCATTCTCAAATGCTGTTGCAATCGTCCTAAGGTTGTGGTCATCTTCATCATCTGCGTGGTGTCCCTGCTGTTCTTGTACATGCTGTTCTTGGTCTGCCTTGACCCCATCATCCAGAAGCGGCCAGGCAGCTACCAACAACATACCAACGAGGAGGTGAATTTGGTAACCACTTGGCTGCGGGCTCACGGCGGCTTTTTTTCCTTTTTCATATCCACTTCACGTGTGTTGAGATGGCTGGGTGTGCAGCAAGTCTTTAGGGCATTATCTTGTCAGAACTTCAAAACTAATGCTTACTTTATGCAGAATTGTGATCAGTTTTTCTTAACTAGTGATTTTTTTTTTTCATTTAATGCAAATTTTTACTGATGTTAGATAGTAATCAATACATAGTTTAATTTGAATATTTATAACATTTAGTCAATCAAGTCACTGAAGACTGAGGACATGATAACAGATTCTCTCCAATCCATGAGCTGAAGGCCAACAGCATGCTTAAAATATTGTTTTCCTTCCACCTGGCTGAACTGTAAGTTATAATTTACATGCATACACAAAGCTAGTCCAACTCTCCTATAGTTTATGTTTTAAAACTGTTCATAAAAAATGTATAGCTTTAGTTAAACTGTTCACTGCACACAGAAATCAACATAAGTTTCACATACTAATCAATGAAAAATTCCTTACCCTGCAGCTACTGGTGGGTCTTCTTCATTCCACAGTGGAACTCTCAGCTTTTCCACATCCAGACACACTCCCTGAAATATGATATAAAATATCTACACTACAGAATATGAACAGCTGTTAAACTCACATCATAGCCAAACAACTTGTGAGCAGTCGGGAAGTGTGTTAGGGTCACAGGTGAACACTTGGGTCACATGTGGAAGTAGGGGCCGATTCAGACAGTAGGTATTTACGAATTAAATTGCTGTGAAGTTACCGTCCCTGTAGTGTAGTGGTAATATGTTCAGACTTGCAAGTTGAGAGACCCTGGTTCGATTCCCGGCAGGGACAGGAAATTTCTAGTGTAAGTTTTTTCGGCCCATCTTTTCAAAATTGACAAGTCACAGTAATTTGGTAAAATCCCTGGTGACACACTTCCCTAAAATAATATGTAACATCAGAAAAATTATCAGACTGAGCTCATGTTCCTCCCCCTTAAATGTAAAGAATGTGTATATACTATATACCTTGCCACCCGGTTACAAACTGAATGAATACTACTGTACACTTATGTTACATCATTAATCCTTTGAACACTGACCGCTTCCACCACAATTTAAATTCCTATCACCCTACACAAAATTATATTGAGACTAAAGGAATGATGCAGAATGTCAACCCGATCTTTCGGTTTCTTGAAGTACATAGACATACTTTTAAAGCAACAAAGTAATACTGGTCTTTTGGGTTCAAAGGATTAGAGTATGACAGTGGCACTGGTATTTGTCACCAGAAAACAGTCTGTATTTCCTCTATCAGCAGCGTTTTCTTCAGACTGCTCAATCATGTGATTCAATCCTTAAATTTCAAAATGTCCCTAAAACACACATTGAGTGCACACCGATCTCCCTTTCTTTCCTGCACTCCAAAGTTTGAATTTCTTGAGAAAATTCTAAAATATCTCTTAAAAATGTACAAATCCTCCCTCAAACTTATAAGGGGAGGGGGGATGTCTCCCCCAACTCATATGATCTGGAGAAAACACTGTACCAGTAAATGAAACACATACAGTATCCAACTCTGCTGACCACTGTGGGGATATTTTTTTTCTTTGTAAAAATGTATGCCTTTAAACATTTTGACTTCCTATTATCTGTGATCGGAAAGTACAGTCAGCGCAACTTCACTTGCAACTTTTGTGATTATGAACAACTGTGATTAACCACTGACTTTTACATAGAAAATATGATATCCTGAAATCTGAAATAATTATGTTGAAAGTAAGGCCATGCGGGATCAAGTCAAAAGCTCATGTTATCATGATGGGCATCACTTTTACATGCTGCATGGCTGCTGACAGCAGTGATGATACTATGGCTGTACCAGTTATTGTAATACAGTGAAAGGGGATCTAAAATTTTCGGAGACTAATAATTTTACAGAATGGAAGCATTTCCTTTCCCTTACAACAAAAGAGCTAGAAAGTGTACTAATATCTACTAGAAAAGTACATGACCTATCAATATCAGGGATTCCAATATGTTATGTAATGTGAATGAACACATTTTTACACAAAAAAAAACTGGCTGCTCTGATATTTAGGGCTGTGGTTGGCAGTGATGTAAAGAAGCTGCGGTAGGAAGGAGCAGTTTTAAGGACCATGACTTTATATGGGGAAAAATGCAGAATGTATACATATGTATCCAGAGGTGTTGCATCATTGCAGCCAAATGTACAAAGCCTCAAGTGTGACTTTTTCTCTACAAACCTGGTGAGGTCTGTTCCCAGCCAGCTGATCCAGAATCTCTCTGCTCACTGGGTGGACTGGGATGTTTTGCTGTGATGCAAGACTTAAAATGTGTCCCACAGGATTGTTCTCATGCTCTGCATTTAAAGACAAAAAAAGTATACACATATACAGTTGTTGAAAATATGCAAAAGCTGTGGATTGAGGTCAGAGATTATTATTCACAACTGACATCTCAGCCTAGTGTATTACTATGCTGAATTGCAAGTTAAAACAAAGCTATTCTTTATTTGCTTTTCCCAAACCTAACAAATGAGCTAAATACAGCAGGAACAGTCAAAGAGAAAAACAATTTACATGTATTTATAAATAAACTACAGTCTATTGTTCCTTCACAAAGGGATTGAATATAAGCACTTGAGCCGGCGAGAGCGAATAATTCTATAAATATGTTTTAAGGACGTTTACTGATGCTTCAAGAGGGAGAGGTGAGGTAGGGGGAAAGGAGCGATGGGGGTCTAAACCCCGGGGTGGCAATTTCGGGNGGGGGGGGGGGGAAGGGGAGGGAGACAGAGACAGAGACAGAGAGACCGCAGGGTCCCCAGCAGATTCAGGGCTATATCTGAAGACTAAGACAAATTGTTTTAGGTATCCTCAAACATGGCTTCCCAGAGCCGATAATGAAGTATAACGGTATCTTATGTAAACTGACCTGTGATGCGGGTTTCTGCCAATTGCCGTGAGTACGCTACAGATTTCCGCACAAATAAGGAAGACTGGGAGCCCTGGATGGACAATTTCAGATGCGTTTATTGATAAGAGATCAATGAAACACTAGGTGATGCAGTGCTATTTGCCTTGGGGTTGGGAGAGAAAAAATAGGTGGGGGGAGGTCTAACTTTGACCATCCATAAAAGAGATCCTTTGACAAGAGTAGCTACACACATGATCTCTCCAGAAGAGGTCAGAAATAGAAGAGATGAGCATGTACTGTCAACTGTTGTGAGAAGTCATCATGACTTGTGATACAGGCCCGCTCACAGTCGGCAACACAGAGATCAGTGTACGTTTCTATGTAAAATTTGACCTGGTCAAGCCGGTCCGACACATAGAAAACTTCAACGGGCACCTGGAATGGCACGCATTATAAAAAGTATGTTTCTTTATTTGTTTATTTACTTATTTGTATCTATCTATTCATTTTATTTCCAGATTATATTCTGTTTATGGGATTTCCGATTCTTATTCACATATATATATTTATATATATATATTTCATATATAATGATTTGAATCATTTTATTTTATTTACTTCATCAAATACCCAGATTATTCTTTCATCTGCATAATTTATATTTTATTGAATCAGTACAGCAAGTTGCAACTTTCATGGAACACATTTGCTTTCAATCTCAGCCAAAAAAAAAAGGTTGGNGGGGGGGGGGGAGAAGAAATAGCGGGGAGAGGGATTAAGGGACGGTTTGAGCTTTTTTTTTCTCGCTTCTGTTCATAGGGCAGGCATGAGCCAAAGGTCCATCCCATATCCTTACATTAATAATCGAAAACTCGCTCCTGAATATGGACATACATTATGTACATGAGGTTTCACCGGTCGTGATACTCAGGAGTGACCAGGTCTGAGCATGGTAGTATAAGAGGTTCTAAAGTTTGCGCGTGCACTGAATGTGTTTACTTGTGTTAGAGTTTAACATGCCTTTTTACAAAAACAAAAAAAAATAATAATAACTACAATTATGGCCAGGCTATATCAGAGATGAAGACTGAGCCCTCATCACGTCGCTGACGATGAACACTAACAGCGTGGATGGAGGATATCCAGTGAGAAAACTGCCGCTAGCAGAATTCGACCCGCGGACTCTTTGCACCAAAAGCCATCTCTCGACCACTTTGTCGGCGCGGGAAATGGGATAAACGATATGAGGCAGGGACTATGCAGTTAGGGTTTGTCTTATTCTTAACTAAGCTTGAAAGTGTATACATGTGTGTGCATTCGGAGGTGAGGGCGTGGGAAGGATATGAATGTATGTAAGAGCATACCTTGACTGTGGGGAAATTATTATTGTGGTAAGGCAGTGAGAAGAACAGAAAACTGGAACAAAGGGCGGTTTCAGAGAGTGGGAGACTATAATATGGGTGTTGGAAAGGAGAGAATGGAAGGGGTGGNGGGGGGGGGGGGGGGGGAGGAGAGAATATGATGTATGTAAGGTATGATAAAGGTCTGATAAAAGGATATAGGGGTAAGGGCCTATTTTTACCATATCCCCTTCAATCATGACTACTCCACCCATCCCAAATGCCCCAGGCCCTCCCCAAATCCTCTTTCTCTCTCTCTTTCTCTCTCTCTCTCTCTCTCTCTCTCTTTTACTCTCACACACACACATACACGTTCTTTAACCCAATCCTAGTGTCTTTGAAAGACTACACTAGGGAATGAAACTTCTGTGTTTTTGGTGTTTGTTTTTTTTTTCTTTGAAGACTTTTATTCGTCTCTGTACACGGGGCAGACATGGGTCAGAGCCACATCCCATGTCTGTCTTTACAACAGCATCGAAAAACCCGCGCTTTATTATACCCCTCCCAGTCATGGCACTCGGGAGCGATGTTTGAAACGTGTGTTATATAACAACAAGACCTCGCGAACTCGATGTCCATAGAACCGCATCATACTTACGATTTTGCGAAATGTTCGAACTCGTGGATATAATTTGAAAAAGAAATTAAAGAATAATTAGTTCCCGAGTACACAGATTTATGAGCGATATTCACTGGCGTTCTGTTTACGGTATTCTGCTTACACGAAGGCATGATGGGAATGGCTATATGGATCAATGGCGGATATTTTCGATATATAATTTCTGGGATTTTTAATAATTTCAAGATTCATATGTAGCGATTTCATAAATTTCTTACACGTAATTCTTGCAAATGGTCCACTTAAACCTCCTGTCCAGTTAATTGATAACTTTGACCAACGCTTTAATTATTTTTTGGCCATTTTCACAATTCCTGCACCCAAAAGATTGACACAACTGCCTCTGCATGCCATATAAGCAAGTCCCGACTCTTCAATAACACATAACCACCCAACCAGCGGAAGCTCGTGTTGGGAACTGGCCCCTATTCCGGTGTGGCGGTAACGTCCAGTGTGACGAAGGTCCTGGTACGGTTCGTTTATGCCGAACTAATCTGTAAAGCTTTGGGTCTGATCAGGTTCCTCCCATAATACGCCACCACAGAGGAATTGAGGGTTGGGGGTGGAGTTTGACGGTGAGAGTCCGGGTCAATATACGGGTTAGAAGCTGTTGCTATGGGTCAAGAGGCACTAATGTTCCCATTAGCTTGGCCCAGTCATGTCACGGGTTCAGTGCCCTCGTAATTGCACGTGATTAGGTGATCCGATATTTAAATATCCTGAAATGATCCTAGGGCGGTGTACACTGGGGTCCCCGTGCCACTTCTTTTTTTGAAAGAGAAAAAAAAAACAACTTGTGCTTTTCTTGGCTGGCAGCCACGAAACAGGACGTGAGTGATGCATTGCTTTGTCTACTACTGTATTTCAAATATCACCATACTGCGTCATGAATTCCTCTCCACCATCTGCTGCACGTGAACTGCAGTTCTAAATGGAAGGCTGGCGGTGTCACTGTGAATGTTTTTTAGGGGAGAGTGACAGGAGGAGGAATATTTTTGTCTTCATTTTGAGATTGTGAGGTTTAGTCGAATAGAAAGTTGGATTCCTCCACCCTAAACATCCGCCTCTGTCCTTAGGTTGCTGTGTGTGCTCGATGTCCCTGAATATGATTACTTTTTGCTCTCTCTTCCTTGTCCCTGTCTCAATGTCACCTCTTTGGCTCCCACCCCACTTTCTACCATTTAAGATTCCCAAGATATATCTCAATCCCATATGTATCCCATCTCCGACACTCAAGGCAGAATCCTCATACTTCCTCATCCAATCTGTTTTACCTGTTAATTCAAAAACACAGCTCTAGACCCATATCCCCACCCTGACCCTTTTACCCAGACTCCTAGTACTCCTACACCCAAGACAAGCCTACTGCTAAATATCTCATTAGTCCCACTCATAATAATATATCTAACATTCTACACTCTGTCTGTCTGTCTGTCTATCTGTCTGTCTGTCTGTCACAAAGAGTGAGTGGGTGAGAGAAAGAGAGAGGGAAGGAGAGAGAGAAGGAGAGAGAGAGAAGGAGAGAGAGAGAAGGGGAGAGAGAGAGAGAGAGAGAAAAAAAAAGAAAAGACAAATGCCTAAAATGATAAGATTCTTTCTGTTTTAAATCCCTCCTCCTCCTCCATTTTTTCTTCTTCTTTTTATTTTCCTTCTCCTTCCTCTCTGTTCAACCTCTTCATCTCTGATTATTCTGTTGATTTCATAGATGGTCTCGTATTATGCAACCACCCCTCAACAGAAAGGTACACTCTTGTACCGTGAAAGCTTTACTTTCTTGGCTGCTCAGGAAGTAGTTTTTCAACACAATATCTTTCAAAGAATTGTCCATTTGACAAAGTGAGGTGATGAATTATCTGTCCACAAGCTGCCTTTCGACAGAATGTCTGATCATGCCTTCCTATCCCCATTCCATTTACCCCGTCTCCCATTCCATGAAAGTTCTCCTACCGTGTACCTCTCTCCTGATTTTGAATGCTCATAACTTGATAATGTGAGCAGTCGGGAAGTGTGTTTGGGTCACGGGTGAACACTAGGTTCGCACGTGCAAGTTAGGGAAAGATTCAGGCAGTAGGTATTTAAGAATTAAATTGCTGTGAAGTTAGCGTCCCTGTAGTGTAGTTGGTAACACGCTCGGACTTGCAAGCTGAGAGACCCTGGTTCGATCCCTGGCAGGGACAGAAATTTTCTAGAGTACGTTTTTTCGGCCCTTCTTCTCAAAATTGATCATTCACAGTAATTTGGTAAAATCCCTGGTGACACACTTCCTCAAAATAATATGTAACATCCAAAAATATTATCAGACTTAAGCTCACCTTCCTCCCCCTTATTGAGAGAGAATGAATACTATGCTGAATTGCCTTTCCATCCGGTTACAATAACTTGAACAAACTAATTTCTTATATCCTGTATCTCTTCCCCAAGTCTTAAAACTTAAAGCATGCTCCTCCATTCCTCCCCCTCATCCACATTCAAGGTACATCTCTATGTGCACAATCCACCCACTTCTTTCCACTTAAGTAAGCCCATTGCTGGACAGTCCATTAAAGATGTAATAATGAGTAATAAGACTTAATCAAGAAATGGGGCACCACATAGATTAAATAAGTTAGCTGCTCAGGGCAAGAATTTCTTAGAAGGTAGAGTTATGAAATGTACACTGCTTGTTTGCATAGCCAGAATAATCGGACTTGACATGCTGCTTGAATTTTGAATACTTGGAATTCTATCACAGTTCCAACAGAGTAACAAATCGATGGTAATAAGATTATATAAATAAATAATTAGTTCATGTATAATAGGGTACTGGCATTTTTAAATGAAGTAATGGAAAATGTAAACTATGTTACATGACCAAGTCATTTGAAGCAAACAATATTTGCAACCCCCATAATGAAATTAAGATAGAAATTGTAGCACAGTTTACTCATGGAGAGATAAGACCAATCTCAGAAACTATCCTCACATTACCTCACAACTGCTCGCTGTGCTAACATCAAACAAAACTAGGTCACTTGATGAAAATTCAAATTTTATAGTTAGCAAAAATAACTCACTGTGTAACAACATATCTCCATTATCTCTCTCATACTCATGCAACATGGCTTCAAACATCATTAGAATTGGTACTGTGGCTCTTACAATGCAACATAATGGTGTGATTTCATTGTGCATTTCAATGTGTATTTCATTGTCAGTTTGCACATGTGCCTTAATCACTAAGCAAATCTAATAATCTATGCATTTGTCCTTCAGGCAAGCAATGCTATATATATATCATGTGCACTGGTGGTGACTACATATGATTTGAGTGCAATTTCTATAAAGTTAAAGGCTTACCTTTGTCAACAAACTTTCTATCTATGAACATGCCATGAACAGACGCTCGTTTCATTGCTTTCAAGGCCAAACTAGTTGAATGAAGTCCAAAGAGTACTTCTCCATACTCCATGTGTGTCAGGAATGCTGGTAACTCCAAAGTTTGATCTGGTGGATAAAAGAGAAAGAAGTAACCAGTGGGATTATATTGTGATATTTGTCATCCTCTTAGTCTTTATAGATCAAGATAAATCCTAAACATGCCTTTTGCTGAGAATGAATTTAACCTGAACTTTCCTTTCAGTGAAGTATTACTCTTATTTTATTTGGTATTAATTCCTCCCCCGTTCTCCCCCACAAAAAAAAAAGGGTTTGATTTTTTGAAAATTTTTATTACAAATTCATTTGCATAGACTCTAAATCTAGACTAATATGCATCCCTCATTTAATTAATACTCTTGCCTTGACATAACAATTCATAACATTGGGAGTGTCTGTCTGCTTTTTTTCNGGGGAGGGGGGAGGTCGCTGGAGTTCCAATGTATTTTATTCTCGTAGAGGAAGAGGGAGGGGAAGGGTACACTGACATACAGAAATCTCTATGGCATAGACTATCTCATATTTGTATTTATCATTAAATAAAAATCAAACTCATTGCCACAAAATAATGAACTTTCATTTTCTCGATCTAGTACGATCTAGATCTAGACTAGACTAGTGTAGAACAGCTAGATACAGTCTTGCCTGTTGAGATTTAAACTACAGTAGATGAAGCCGCTATAGTCTAGCTATCTGAACATACAATAAATGTGTGACAAAATAAACGACCTTTTTGATTTGCCTTTTCCAGATAGTCCATAATTGTATCCAGGCCGAGAAGATGACGCCTTGCGTACAAATGACTGAAACTTACACCTCGAAAACCAAACCGATGTTTTTGTGACAGTAAATGTGTTTGCTGTCATGATAAATCTCTCTACAAATGTGTAGCTTTTGTATTGCTATTGCTAACGCGTGGTTGACAGAAGAAAACGAAACTAAAAAAGAAGGGTCATGACTCATGACCTTTGACCTACGACAAATATGATGCAGTAGCTGAGGCTACCAAACAGCAAGCCATGAACACTGAAACCCAGAAAAAAATCAACTATTATTATGATATCCGAACAGTAATAGTGAGCACATTACACATTATTTCACGTGAAAAATATCCTATTTCTGTGTCTTGTCTTTTCTTCTCTTTTCGCTTAGAAGCTTGATTTTTGTTTTGAGAATTTTCAGCCACAGGATCCGGAAATGATCCCAGTCTCCTTGTTGGAACACTAAAAGTGATCTCCGTCTCGCGAGAAGATGCCAACATCATGAGAAAAACTATGGCAGATATGGGAAACTTATGGGAAGGTAAGGTGTTCAAAACAGGGCTGTCTTTAGGGACAGGACCGGTCTTGAATCAATTCAATTCATTTAGTCAGAGATTAGGCCCCATATCATTCCTGTTCCTAGACTATTCCCAAAACTGTTAGACCGGCCTCTCTGTTTGGAAACAAGACTTTAACATGAATTAAAGTCGTTTTTTTAGCTTTTAGTTAGCCAACCTGAACGGACTGTCCTGACGATTAGCTGTAGCAGGTGTTATGAACAGAACAAGAATCTTTGTTACCTTTATGCAGAGGCAGCACACTCATTTTGAATCCTGCTTCTTGATTTGTTTCTACACTTAGTCACTTGCATTTAGATCTACTTAAGCACAATGAAAGATGTTCAGTGTACCCATCAACCACCACACATGAAAAGGGAAGGCAGGAGGCAGATTTGCGTCAGTAATTCAATTCAACCATTGTATCCTGGTGGTCTACCTGTTTCCGCCATTCTAAGGGAATGACCCTAAAATGCTAAGCTTTTGGGGAAAATTTCGTAAAATGAGGCCTGCCTATTTATGGTTCATCCATTTGTCCAACTTTTGGCACAGTCTTTATCGGTAACGATCGCCATTTACACTTGGGGACGTCATTTGACCCAGCTGAGGTTCACTTTCTCAGTCCTTGACTGTGGCCCCTATTCCTGCCACCCCTTAGATTCTAGGTATGGAAGACCCGATATATCATGTTTTCATATTTAATGAATATTAGAAATGGATGCAAATAATCAATCAGAAGATATGGAAGGAGAAACATATTGATTTTCATGAAGATTACGCAGGAAAACCGGAAATGAACTCAATTTATGTGATATATTGAGCAAAACAAGCAGAAGATGAACGGGAACTGAAAACTAAAAATTACAAATCATCCCTCCCCCAACACAGTCTAATTTTGAACTACTCTTCATCAATCCTAGTACATTAAGGGCACTGGAAAGGTGGCCTTGATGCCATTGGTTGTCAGGGGCATGCAAATGTTAAGGTGAACACAGTGATTACAGGTGTCACATGCAACCCAGTCAATGTCCCCTTCTTGTAAACATGTGTAAATGGTGTTACGTAGAATTAATGGACAGGAATCGCAAATTTAGTGTCATGACACGCTGCGTGGCAACTGAAATAAAAATCAATTTAGTAGGAAAATTATAACGTGTGTAAACAGCTTTCCATAGAAAGAAAATTTTGACACAAATCGGGTAACCCCTAGAGCTATATTTAGTAACCAGAACTTGGCCAAGAAAAACTAGCAGGCTAAACATAGACTCCTGTAAAGGGTGGCGAAAATACAAGCCTGGTGGAAATAGGTACACTGAGGATACTTTTGGTTTTGGCCCTCTTTCATGACAGCATTGATTTGATGACAAGTCTGAGACAAAATGAACTGTGTCTTTACCATAGCGGTGTTGTGAACTGTGTCTTTACCATAGCGGTGTTGTCCTGAGAGAAAGCCCTACTTTTCATATGTAAACATGTATTATAATGATTTTGTTTCGAATAAAGCCATAAAGCCTTAGAACTACTTCCATACATTTAAACAGCATGACAATGTACACACTTGCAGTGTTCTTCTTTGTCTGCTGTGTGCTGAAAATTAAGTGCCATTTAAGTTTCCCATGTGGTTTATGAACTTTTACTCCTTTGTGCTGCGTCGTCTGGATAAAAGATGCATGGTTGAAATTAAAAGGACCAAATATCTATGTGTCACTCAAGTTTGTATTAAAATTATGCCTAATTTGTTTCCATTTCCAGATCTTCGGCGTCAAGCACGACAGTTAGAAAATGAAATTGACCTCAAACTTGTATCTTTTAGTAAGCTGGGAACCACTTACAATTCACATGGCGATTTTGACAGGTAAGGCAGGAAAGGGCTGGAAAGGAGGGAAAGAACCTGTTCTTGATTGAGGGAGGGATGCATTTTTTAACATGATAAATATCTGGTGAGAGTGGATCTGGTGTCAGTTATGTCATCTCATACACTGTGTTGTATCAGAATGAGCAAAATTTGTGTTGTGCCAGCGTCATCCTTTAAAATCTGTTCCATTTCAGAATGATGGATAAATGGATGACTGAAAGTTAGCAGCACCATTCAATGAAAGTCCATTTCATGTTCACATAAATAGATAAATATTGAGGAAACATCTTCTTGTCATGACGAAATGTTTGTATGCTACACATTAATTTGGCAACGGAACGTGTTAATTTATAGAACAATATACACGCTGTTTTGAATTGAAATCTTTGAAATGGAAAGTTTTCAGCGTATGGACATGTTGTGAGAACTCACTTTATTTATTCACCAGTGTGCATACTACCAGAATAGTGAATTGACTTAGTTTTCAAAATTGTGTGAGGCTTTCAGGTTCTGTAAACATAGCATGAATAAAACCTGTTATTCTCCAGCAGTGCCAATCGCAGTGGTTGACTATTCTGCTTGTAGAATGTAGTAAAAGCCTTTTTCTTGCTTTGCTTTAAATACTAGTGGTAGGTCTTAAATGACCTAAATTACAAAATCTTGTTTGGTAAACACTGCATTCATCTGTTACTGTCTGAAGAAAAGGTAAGGAAATTCCACTTTGGCATATGTAGTAGGAATAAGCTTGGCAGAGCTTATAAGTGAGACTTTCATTGTGGACTAAGCATTTTGTCTATGAACAATTATACAAAGATTTTATCACCAGCTGCTGCTGTCCCTAATATTTTATGTCACTTAATTATTTTGTTTGAAATAAGAGACCCAGTTTCACTCATGAATAATATCACTGGTGGTCAATTAAATACTGTTAATTTGAATATAAACCCACAGTATGTAAGTCAGAAATGAATCAAATTATCCAGTAGTAAATTCTCCTGGAGAAGCATTGCTGGCCCACAATTTCTGTAAACTTATGGGCGTTATGATGGGGGGGGGGNGGGGGGGGGGGGGGGGGGGGGGGGGGTGAGTGGGAAGGGAGGCTTGTGAACATGAGCTGCAAATTTTGCCTGTTACATAATTGTTTAACATTTCTATCCAGATATGTGTGGAAGTAAATAAATGAATAAATAAAAACAAGTTGTAATTGAATAATTACTACAAAGATATATTCTTTTTTTTAATGCTTCCTGCTATGTGCAATGCAAATAATAACAAAAGAAACAACATGAGACAGCAAGGCATCGTTTTCTTTTCCTCCAATACAAAAGTCCACCAAGCAGTACCGCAAGCAAATATAATGCTGCATGACCCATTTGATCATAAACAAAATAAGTAAATAATTCCAGTGTTGAGTAAGGGCTGATATGAAATAAATGTGTCTAAGTACAGAAGGTGTTTTTTTTAAAATCCTTGACACGTGCAGACCTTTGTTGTGTCATTCGTATGCTTCTTCAAGGGCAACAAACCATAATAATAGTTGTAGGCAGCTAGTAATAGTAACATTAGTTACTCCTGAATGGTCTTTCCTGACAGCAGTGATATAAAGTCATGACTAAGTATATGCATGTGTAAACTGCACCAGTGTTGTTTTTTGTTATATAATCTGATACTGTTACGGTTTAAAAGTTTGATAAGAATGTAATACTGGAGAGAGGAAGAGGATGGTGCTGTACAGAATGACATCTGGTCAGTTATTTATCAGAATATGGCTGCATGGCTAGAAATTAAATTACTGGATTATTAATGAGTGAATAGAGGGTCTGATCCTGTACTTGAATGCTCTCAGTTGCGAAAAATTGTGTACCTGTTAATTATTATAAACTTATATTGTACTCATCATTTCACATCAGACTTTAATGTTGTACCTGGATATCAGAAACTAGTAGTGATATTGTCTCCCTCATCACTTAGAATGCAGCGTACTGCCTCAATTCCTGTGTTTTCCATTGCTATTGCTATATCTCTCTCTCTGTATCCCCCCAGCCTTCCTCTCTCTACTAACAATGCTAACCTCCAGCCAGAGGCGAGGTAAGATTTACACATTGTATCCCTGGCATCTTCCCACATTGCATGGATGAGGACATTTTGCTCACTGTTTTTCTCAACATGTTTTGGTAACCGGCCTGTCTCAGCACTATCAGCGGAATCCATTTTCTCCCCTATCCTTTCTCCCATACCCTGTCTTGCCTGCCTCCTAAATTTACCATTGTCTGTAAAAACCAGATTGAAAATGAATGATGCCATGCACTGTAATTTTTATGCATTTTTAGATGGATAATGAGATGTTGAAGTATAATAGTGTAAGTGCCTGAAATGTTGTTAATGAAACATACATTTTTTGAGGTATAAAACATAAGAAATGTTTTGCCTGTAGAGGGATATACGCAGCCTTAGTTGTACAAAACCTAGTTATTTTTAGGTTTTACAAAGGTGGATGGCTCTTTTAGTTTTACAAAGATGGATGGCTGAGCTGAATGTGATAGAGTCCCTGTTTCTTCCTAATGAAGAAGAAAAAGATCAGGTACTAAATTGATAAGACAGCCCTTCAGATTCTGAATGCGACCAAAGTAACACCTAGTGGAATATTTTCAGGAATTTGCTGTCTACTTCTTTGTATGGACGATATTCCTCTTCTTTCCAAGGCTATGGCAGGTAGGGTGCACAATGATTAACCCTTGATTGAGCACTTTCACCCACGCCCAAGATTCATCATACTTTGAAAACCATGTTCACAAATATGAAGTCAGCCTGTACAGTTAGCAATTTAATTTAAATAGGGTGAATGATGCATTTGTCTAGCACAAATTTCTCTCAAAATACAGTTGTGCTGCAAGAAATTGAAGGTTTTCATTCACTCTAGAAGCAGTAACTTTTTCTTTCTTTGGTTAGCAGGATTCTGAGGCTTTTTACCAGGGTACATACGTCAGGAACAAATTAGAGTCACTCATAACAGCTGTTGTTTTTAATATTAATAATCACTAATGCAAAATGGAGGCCATGAATTTCCGATGAAAGTATGCTGAATCCCATGGAATAAACACCATGACTTTTGTTGAAGACCCTTATTCATTACTTATAACAAAACACCTGTTGTCTGTGATTTCATGTTTCATGCTGATATCACCTCCTTCCTTCCCAGCCTAAGAGTTAATTTATTGCAGAAGTGTTTTTTTTTTTTTTTGCAAAGACGTAATTTTTGGAAGTTGAGCATGACTCACAAACGTTACCTTCCACAGAAAAAAGTGGCAGTGGTAATCTGCAATGAAAACATAAATCAAAATGTAGTTATTTCTGATTACTACCCCTCCTTATTTGGACATTACCTGCTGTAGTATGTTTTCTATCAGCGCAAAGCAGGGTTGCTAGTTTGGAGATTTTAAACCCTAGTAAGGTTACTCATTATTCTTGAGTGCTGGTACACATGAGACAGAACTTGCAAAAATAAGATTCTTTTGAAAAGCCACTTCCAGGATTTTGTGAAAATCAGATTCTCACCCAAAAAAAAAAAAAAAATCCAAAGCACATCTAGTAAGTAAGCACACAACTTGTTATTTATCATGTAACCTGTCAATAAATGTCTTAGCAGTAAGAATATGGTAATGCAGCTGACAGTCATGAAATGTAAGCAAAATAAGATGGGACATGTAATGTCATAATGTCTCTTCAGATGAGGCCAGCAGAACACAAGTAGTTTAAGTCTGTCATTGAGCCACATACTCTTGGGACCTACATACTATTGGTTTCTTGTTTCTTGATAGTTTTACTATGATTTACTGGTGGACTTTGATTGCTAACTTGGGGAATAGTGCTATTGTGCTATTCCATGTATTCCTGTAGATGCACCAACATCGCTCGTTTATTCAAATTTCACACTCATATTATCCTTTAACCTTTGTTATTTAGCCAGGCAGAATGGTCACTTTTTGCTTGGGATGTGATGTTGCTTTAAAATAAGTTGGGGGTAGGGAAGCATTTTGATTAGTTTGAATCAGTTCATGGTCTGAGTTGATCAGTTGGTCAGTCTGTCCTCATTTTACAGTCACTGATTATGATATAAAACTATGCACTTCAACAAGCAAGGGGTTGGGTTAAGGACCTCATCAGTTTTCACCACCTTCTGTGATGCCTTTTTGTAATCCATTGTTTGTTGAATAATGATTTGATGACATACATTAACTTTTTTATTTCTGATTAAAGTATGTTTATAAGAGCATAATGCATCATTAGTTTAATATTTAGCCAGCCTGTCACTTCACAATTTATATTCAGGAACAGATCTAATATGTCAGCAGTATGTGTACAATAACCATGTATCATCTGATTTTTTTTTTCCCAGTCAGATATCAACTTGTAATTCATCATCAGTCATTGTTCTTTTGTATATTTTGTCCAAATGCTTAACATGGTATTGTTTATATTGTAATGTCAGCGGCAAGTTGTGTAATAGTGTACCAGACATTTTTGGAATCAAACTTTTTTTTGCATGAACAATGTGATTACCACTTGTTTAATTTATTGTTCTTTATCTTTTGAAAGGTAACTGTAGGCGTCGGACTAGAAATTGTTTTGTAATTATTGACAAATAGCTGCATCTGTTTTGCAAAGTTTTCACATGTCCAGTTTGAAATCTTGAAAGCATAGTCTGGTATTAGATGCAGCCTTACTGATAACAATTTTAGATGTGACTGCTGTTGTTGTAGAGTAGTTCATACATGATTCTAGAGGGACTAGCATCTGTTCTGTTTCATCAAAAAGGATGTTTCTGATTAATTTACCTACTTAACATTGTCAGCATTTCAGATTTTACTCATCCTTTTTTTTTTTCAGTGCAATCAAAGTTTGACTTCAGAATATATATACATGTATAATGCTATACTGTTACCACTGCTGGATGATTAACCTCATGTGGTGCTCTGTATAAACATACAGCCATCTTTTTTGCTCTTTTCATGCATGCTGTTTACTGTGGTGCTGGGTTCAGCAGGCCTTGATTTTCAAGACGTTATGCTGGCAGAGTGTCTTAAATATCTGTGTACAGGTCCTTCCTTTCATATCAAATATTGAACAGTGGTTAGAAAATCATGTATTTGGACTTACCAGAACTGACATCATAGATTGTACAAAGCCAGATGCTGCTATTTTTTTGTTTTTGATTAAGATTTTTTAAAGGAAGTGATATTTATATTG
>JAWQUT010000064.1:2095830-2194706 GCA_033807755.1 Ellobium chinense | reverse complement strand
GGGGGGGGTGTAGAGGAGTCACTGTACCTTTTAAGCTTCAGAGAAAGATTGAATATAATTCATCCAGGTCAACTGAGTTGTGAGCAGCTCAAATGATTGCAAGACAGGCAGTGCTGAATACTCTGCACTGAAAGATTTCAAGTAAATGTTAATGGTGTCTCTTAAAAGCTCAGTAGCTATTATTTTTGCTTAAGGCTGGATACACTGCCATAAAACTATTTTTAACACTTATCCTGATTAAGCTAGTCACCTGATCAATTCAACTATTGTTCAGGTCTTGTCATCTGTCCCTTCTTATTAAAAAATGTGGTCATTGTGGACAATAGATCAATATTTTGGCATGCTTGGTACAAAAGCTGGTTAGTCACATTTCATCAGAATTTTAACTTACCATCTGTTTAGATGACCGAAGAATTATGAACTTAATATACTAGGCATAGAGACAACAACAACACAGGAGACTGTGTCGAGTGATATTTCATACTCTCACTAGACCGCTGCTTTTTGGAGTGTAAGAAAGAGAGACAAAGAGAATTAGCTCTCACTCCCTTGCAACGTGTGGCAGAAAACAAGTGTAACACATCAGTGCTGTCAAATGGCTATCCAGGAAAGGAAATTTATTTTTCCAGATTTCTCTTTGCAGTCGTGTTAATGCTGAGCTCTGTTCTCTCTTCTCATGCTCTTGCCCTACCAAAATTAGCATGTGAGTTGTAAACGTGCATGGAAATCAGTATTATCAATAACTTCATTATACCAGGATACCTCACCCTCATAGTAATGACAATATTCTTTCCCTCCTTACAGTAGTAATTACTACTGCATGCTCTTCCTATCACCCAGCTGAAACAGCTACATTTGTGTTGCCTGTTGGCAGAGATAGTTTGGATCAATAACAACATCCCTGATCAGTTTAATGAACAGAAGTAAAGCAGACAGATGTGATAAGACAAAAGTAAACCATTTATCTAGTTATTTTAGTTGCTTACAGATTGAAGATGCATCTTTTACCTGTAGCTTGGCTTCTCCTTGGCCCACTTCTGCTGAATGTGCAAATTAGGTTTGGAGATTGGGAGAATGAATGAGGAGGAGAGCAAAGGCAGAGATAAATTGTTTAATTAATGAGAGAGATGAGAAGGAGCATGTTCCCAAGAAAAGCTGCTGTCTTTTATAGGGTAGATCACAAGGAGATCAGTAGCATTTGTTTATCACTGTAACCCCATTGTTTAGCACTCCTTCTCCCAGATCAGCTTCAAATGAGACCTCCTGTCTCGAATGTTATCAATGCACTGTTCTTTTATTTTTAGCTGTGTTGCCATCCTTGAGCTTTGGGATCCTTCTGATCTTCCTCAAATAATCAAATGGTGACCCTGTATTCTCTATATTGCTAACTATGGCCGAATACACCATACTCAAATACACTGTACATTCCTCAAAGTCATGGCTTTGACAAACCAGGTCTTTGGACCTGTAATTTATCTACTATATTTACATACATGTTTTCCTCAAATTATGACTTGGTCAAACACAGTTACATCACCCCACTAATTTGAGGAAGGAAGTTGTGCCCAGCTTCATTTGATGTCAAAATAGTGTGGATTTAACAAGGTGAAGCATAGAATATCAAGCGTTGTTTAATGAATGGCCTGGGAATTGAAACTTCATTCAAAGAAAGTAACAGAGGGACAGAACCGGATGATAGCCAAACACCTTTAATGTAGACTTCTTCTGAAGAAAAGAGAGTCTCCAACATTATTTTGACTTGGAATTCTTCCTAATAGTGTTTGCCTAAACAGGCCTGCTGCATAATGAACTTCTGACTGTGAATATTTATGCCTTTTTCTGTTGACTTCTAATCAATACTAAGAGCCTTGTTTTAACACTTGTTAAACTTTGTGATGTTATGACCCACTTTCAGAGACAATAACCATGGTAACTGTAGAGATCTTGTTCTATGTTTTATCTTTCTTTTTCAGTGATACAGCACCATTGTTGAACAAAGCAAGCAGTGAACACATGTTTGATACCATGGCCATGGAGATCTCCCAGTTATTGTCAAAGGTGAGTAAAGACAGTGGGAGCACACAGACCAGTTTGTCTGAGCCAGTCATTTAATGGGGAAGAAGATATGAAGACAGGATAGGAAGTTTAAACCTTTTCTTGTAAAACCTCCAGTTGACTTCTTTTCCGATTTGTACAGGGAGCATTTCTATATTTGTTTGAATGATATAGTGCAGTTTTTATAAGTGGTACAGAGCTATGTCATCAGAGCACAGGTGATGCAAAGGGCCATAGGATGCATATATTTAGATGAGTTTATCAGAAATTCAGTAAGCACTGATGATGGGTGTAGTTGAATATTACTCTTGAGTTTGTTAAGTAATTTTGTTAAACACCTTCAGAGTATCCAGGCCTCTTTATTTAACCACCCTCATTCCTTTGCCTTTGAATTGACAGCTCACAGAGGTCAATGATCGCATGGTGGAATACACCCAAAACATATCCTCTTCATCACCAAGTGCTGCCTTGCTCCATACTCTCCAGCGCCACCGAGATATTCTTCAGGATTATTCACATGAATTCCAGAAGACCAGAGCAAACATCACAGCCATGAGGGAAAGGGAGGATTTGCTGGGTTCTGTCAGGAGGGATATCAAGTAAGTCTTTTCTTATACGTATGCGTGTTTTGTTATTTTGATTTCCCCATTTCCCCCTAAGCTCATTCCCATCTATACATTCTACCTCTTACCTATTGATTTAAAGAATGCGTTACAGAGCTGCCAACCAGTACGAAATTTTCGTATTTCATACGAAAATCTGACCTCAGTACGAAAATACGAATCGTACTTTTGAAAATACGAAAATCGACTGTCAGTATGAAAAAGAATACCGTGAATGCCTTCCGCAACGAAGTCGGGCGCTTAAAGAGCTTTCTTGTACTGAAAATCATGAAAATGGGCTGTTTTGGTCATGAGTACAAGTACTCGAGTCTCACAACAAACGATTGAAAATCGTAGAGTACAGTGCAGTATACAAGCCTACTGGCATTCCGTTTTGCGGTAGAGTACACAGCAATATCGATGCTAACGCGCATTTTTTAGTTTCGCTTTCGCCGGCACCGTTTGGCGTGTATGTTAGGCCTATATCCCGGCCGCATATCAAAATTGCTAGATCCAGAAGAAGTTTAGTTGAAACTAGAATTCTCTTACAAAGATACCAGCCATGGTTACCAGCCACAGGAGGCTTTATGCTATATTGTTCAACCTTGCGGCGTTTGAGGCTTTACTTTGATGCCGGATGAATCCCGTCATGGGTATGCATTGTGCCATACCCAGAGTGCCTACACATTACCTGTGTAGGCTATGTTTCATTTGGTCTGTTAGTGTATACTGTAGGCCCTCAGAGCATTAGATGACCTACATTTGGGATGAGCATAGTGTACTACTGTACTATAATAGTGTTGGCTCTAGAGCCAAGGTTAATGACCTTTACTGTACTACTAGACTAGATCTAGTAGGCCTGACAGAGACGGCGTTCAAAGCCCCAATTTGGAAGGTTTAGGGCTAGCTCTAGACTAGTCTAGATTCTAGATAGATTTCTATTTCCTGCTCTACCAGCAGATGACATGCTTAAATCTGAGACTGAGAGCAATTTAAGATATGAATATGAGCATTCTACACTTGGATACAATTACTGCTATTAATGCCTCTGGTGACATATGGCAAAATTTTAGCAGGATATAAATGATTTAATTTTCCTAGTGGGCATAGTAAAGTGCTACAGTCTGTCCTCTGATGGTCTGGAATTTCAAGCTTAGCAGCAATTATGTGGTGAACAAGTTTATTTTGTCTTACAAAATGAGGGCTTTCTTGTGTTATTATTGCCAGTATCTTACGTATCTTATCAGTTTTTGTTGGTTTTTTTTTTTTAATTTTGGAGGAAGGGGGATTTTTTTTTAGTTAGAAGGAAAAATTCACCTATCAAAATAGCACTTAGATTTCAGGAATATGAAAAGGATTTGGAAAGAGCTGTTGGTAGTCAAGTATATTATTTTACTACAGTGAGTGACTCCCATTACCTTAGTTTAAAGCTGAAGAAAAGCTTCTTAGTGTTATATGGAAACAGTAGCTATCTACAAGCCTAAAAGTATGACTAAACAGCCAAATGAGAAGACATTCATTTAAATTTCGCAAGATTATTTTTCTGCACCGGTGTGAGTATGAAAATCAGGGTCAGAATATGAATTTTTGATGCCTGGAATATGAAAATCCAGTTTTGGAGGTTGGCAGCTCTGCGTTGAGGAATATGTGTCAGAATTGTCGAAACTTTAAACAAACATTTCTATATTTATTCTCAAGAACATTATCAGTCTTATTTCTCTAGATGTGGACTTTTTGGTAAGGAAGAAAAAATGCAGGAAATAAGACTCTTAATGATAATAAATTCCTCTAAAAAAAATTCCCTTTGTAAGTGGTTTGATCTAACGTTATTTTCTCTCTTTTTTTTTTTTGCTCATGCAGTGCATACAAGAACTCATCAGCAACAAACAGACGATCTGACTTGTATCTGAAAGAGAATGAGCACATACGCAAGTGAGAATTTTACAGACTGTGTGTAAAGTTCATTGAAGTTATTAATTTATTGCTGTGACAATTTTTTTTTTAACGGAGATTTATTATGAAATATCTTTTGAGAATGTGTAGTCATGATTTTATGGAACTGCAGAGCCTTTAGCCTCTTAGAAACATTTCTATATGAACTAGGTTAAGGAACATAAGTCGCATACTATGAGGAGTCGCCCTCTGAGATTTTAACAGAATATATAAGTTAACAAAATCTCTGCTGGCCCATAAGTTAATATGTCTTCTAAGTAGGTCTACAGTCTGGATATAAGATTCATTCAGGCACACATAACTAAACATCGGGTTGATAAGACGGTTTGAGAATAGAAATACAGATAAACACAACTCTTATGTAAAATGTAATCTGTAAGATCAAACTTGTTTCAATTTAAACTGTTTCCTTCTTTTCCAGCTCTGAAAGACTGGTGGATGAACAAATAAGGTCAGTTATTGCCTATGTGCTCGTGGTTTGATGTCAGATTAAGTAACAACTGCATGGTCAGTGACAGGTTAGACAGAAGAGGTGGTAGTCATTGATTGGAAAAGAATATGTTTGTCTCATGTGAGGCGTGAGTTATGTTACAGGTTTAATGACTTAACATGAATGTGTTACATAGTAATTCAAGGCAATGATGATGATGATGAAGCTCAAATGATGGGGGACCTTATTAGAACAATTTGTCATGTGTGGGAGTGACCATTATTGTTCCTTTGTAAAGGGCATCCCTTATGTGGGTGTACAAGAACTATCCAAGCCCTGCAATCAGTTTAAACTCTGTTTTGACTGTTGTTTGTGAATTGACCTCTGTTTGAAAGAAGTGGTCCAAAAGTACTAAATGTTGCTGAAAGAATCCCACAACTTTATTGTTTTGAATCTAGGGATGTGTTTGAAAATGTTCTTTTCTGCATATATATTTATTGCTTTTTACATGGGATTGATCTACAGTTATCTTGTTGAGCTGTTCCTTTCAGTGGGAAACTAAACACTCTGGCAGTCTTTCGTAAGGTGTTGCAAGTTGTGAAGAGGCTGTCACTTACAGCCATTTTTATTTGAGTCATTTCAGGGGACAGGAAGGGTCCGTTATGAAGTGTGATTTTATTCTCCGTTTTTCATCCAACTTCTTTGTCAACCACCGAAGAGAATCTTCGGTAACTAAATGTTGTGTCACTTCTCACATTTTTCCAGCATTGCCATTGCCACAAAAGAGAATCTTCAATCCCAGGGCAGATTTTTGACTTCCGTTACCCAGAAGGTGAACACCATTGCCAGTATCCTTTTTATTTCAGCTGACATCCCAATTCTATCTGGATGTCTGAACGTTGGAATACAAACTGTTCTATTCTTGCATGGATTATTTGCAGCTAATAGAAGTAAATGATTCTGCTTCAGTAACCCAGCTCTTCTTCTTCTTACCTGTTTGTTTGGGGAGAAGAGGGAAACAGTTTCTTATTTTTGAAAGTGATTATAAACACACTATCATGCAGTACAGCACAGCTGTAACTTTATGACACTTGCAGCAAAGTGTACAATGTACATCTGTCAGGTTAAAGCGCAGATTGTTTTTTGTGCCACCATCTAATAGTCTTTAACAGATAGCGAAAATAATTTTGTGTGTTCAGAACTTGAAAACTAGCAGCTGCCATACTTCTCGTTTGTGTGACCTTTTTAAAAAAAAAAAATTTTTCGTGATATTCACCTTGACTTTTCCTACAGACCGATTTCCTGTGATCAACAGCCTTGTACAGAGGATAAATCTCCGCAAGAGACGGGACTCCATCATCCTAGGTCTTGTTATCGCTGTCTGCGTTATCCTTCTCATTCTCTATGCCTTTCACTGACAGCAGTGTGATATGCATGACATCATTGTCACTCATTTTGTTCATTCAAGCTTCAGCTCATTCATCTGCATATTAATTTGCAGTAGCGAAAGGCAGCATACCAAAGGGTGTTTCCTTTTTGAATGAGCTTTTCTCTGCTGAAGCTAATTTGCTATTGCAGCAACAAATAAACTACACCACCATGTTACGTCATCCTCCTCCTCGTCATCATCATTACCTATCATGAATTCTTCAGTGTACAGACATTTGCTGCAATTAACAACAACTAAGGGACCCAGTGTGATGAGACAGATATGTTGCTGGTTATGTTCATTGTTGCCTTATTTAATATTTGATTCATGAAGTTTTCTCTCATAAAGTTTGGTTGAGGTAAGCATTCAGTGTGAGATTCTGCCCACAAGGTTATGAAGGGTGAGAGGAAATAACAATGCAGTCATTTAGCACAGCACATTAGCAGCTGGAACTTTCGAGGAAGTTTGTGGAAATATTCAGTTTAGTGTACTATCAGTGTGGCATACACATTACAAGAGAAGATAGTACATGATGCCAACACTAATGGTGACGTATAGGGCTTTCACGAAGAAGAGCTAATAGTTCAAAAGTATTATACTTGAAATCCAAGTTTGCAGAAATGTGTTCGCATTTTCCAAACAGTGACAAAAATGTTCTTGCAAAATTATGATAGGATTATGGGGAAACAGTATCAATACACTGAAATAACAATAACATGGTTGACTTTGTGTGTGAATGTCATGTCATTCTGTTTGCTTACTAATGGCCATTGGGAATATAAGTGATATTTATTTGTTTGGATATTGAAAATTGTTTGATGAATTTTTACTGTGTCATGATGTGTTCCATTTAGGATGTACCAGGGCATTTAGTCTGATGCAAGTTTTGTTGTTATTCAATTTAGAATGTGTGCTGATGTTTGTAAAGTGGTATGTTGTTAGAGTTATCAGAGCAATACATGTGACCCATTTTCTCAAATCAGTATCTTGCATATCTAAAAATTTCTTTTAAATACCTTTAATTTGATACCAAAATCACTTTTGTAACTCCACTGATGGCCGAGATATTTGCACTAGACTGTGGATGATATGGGAAAGTAAGTCTTGAAAACATGGCTGATGAAGATTTTAGGCAATTTTTAGGGGGTGGGCTATTTTTCTCCTTAGATACAGGCACACTATTTTTCTTCTCAGTCACAGGCATCACAGATGTGAAATTTGGTGCATTTATTAAGCATGGACTATACTTAAAATCATGCCTAATTTTAAAAACAAAAGACTAATAAGTACAAAGATATTAAAGGTTATCCTCTATTTATAAAATAAGCTTTTCCAACAAGTTCTTGAAATAACATCATCTTTAACATATTTAGACATAAAACACAACTACAGTAGACTTCACTTAACACAAACCCGTTTAACGCAAAATTTCTGTTTACAAGAACCCCAAAAAAAGACCCTGTTTTTTTTTTTCACTCTATAATCTATGCATTCCAAATTCCGTTTGCACGAACTAAAATTCTAAAGGATCTCGGTAATGCGAACAACTTTTGGGCCGCATCGTTCTTTTTGCTTGAAATCTCTGTTTTCGTTTGCATTGCCAGCGCGACATTTTCCATCCTTGATGCTCCACCATCACCCCGCTCACTACGTAATGGCTTTGCCTCCCCCAATCACTTGGCCGGACATGGCGNCCCCCTTCCCCCCACCCCCACTGAGTCTTCTGTAACATAACCACTCGGACTGGTTTATTCATTGGCGTGTGGTATCAAATAGGCTGGTTTATTCATTGGCGTGTGGTATCAAATAGGCCATCTCCCTTATTTCCAGTGTACTCTTCTTTACACAAATTCTTGATAACACGAATACATTTCTGTGGTCCCCTGGAATTTGTGTTATCAGGTATTAACCGTATATTACTCCTTCAACAAATAGACCAGATATCAAAATTAGCAAATATCATTGGAATCTCTGCTCAGCTGCTGTGATTTAATTACTGATTTTAGAAAATGGTCACCTATCTTACATGTTTTTTCCTTTGACACACCTTCTGTGAATATTCCATAATTTTTCCATGTGGTTGTGTGTATTTTGAATTGGTTTGTGACATATTTGTGAGCACAGTGAATGGGGTAAGTTGGGAGAGTGCTCCTCATATGTGCAGTGAAGGGAAGTTCGTAATTTTCAACATCTTTCTTGGAAGGTGGGATACAACATGCTTAGGTTTATGATATCATAATCCTTTCAGCTCTTGAATCTGTTTTCACCAAATCTGGATTTCAGACACTGTAGGGTTCACAGATTTTTTTTTTAAATTTTTTGATTTGACAGACCCGACATGGTTTCTTTATATATAGTTTTGGATTTCTTCAATCTTGCAACATGTATCAATCTTGCTAATTGTTTTTCCCCGGGACACGTTCAACCTATATGACATAGTGTTTAGGCAACATTATTTGTTTAATGCCTATAATAACAGTTTTTCATCACTATCCTTGATGCCCCATAATATGTTATGTTTATGTTTCACGTGTATGCCTCATATAATATGTTGTTATGATTCACAGTTTCATATATTATTATATCTGTAAGGCTGGGTATATCAATGTATATAGATGATATGTAAAAGAGGGTTGTCACCAATTGTACATGACTTAAGTTATTACCTAATTGATGCTTCAATGAAGTGAGGGCTTTTCATCTTTCATGCAGTAACAGTGACCAGAGTTGCCACTTTTCTGAAAATTTCACACACTTTGGGGCAATCTCAGTTTCACTATTGTTTCTTCTGGTGAATTAATTGAAATCTGCCAATTGAAAGTGGCATCTCTGATGACATTCATTGCCACTTTGCTGTACATGTTTGTTTCCGAGGTCTCATTTCAGAGGTTTCAGACAGCCTGGAAGATACTTGCTGTTAGTATTTAGTATTTGTGTTGTTTTTTTTTTTTTAAATGAATGTGGATGGATACAACATTCTAGAAATTCTAATAACTCAAGTGACTGGATTTTAGGGCATACCTTATGGGCAAGGGGTTTCATTCCGTATCTTGTGGTGCATTTGTGTTATTGTCATTGCAAGTATGAAGATTTCATATCAGCAATATCATATGTAGCTCAGTTGTTTTACAATTTCTAGATATTCATAGAACTTGTCCCTTTCGNGGGGGGGGGGGGGGGGGAAGATTGGCAAAAATAATTTTAAATATTGAGACAAACATGTAATAGTGTAATTCCATCTGTCTTCTCTGTATTTCTCAAGAGACATCTGATTGCTATTAAGAACAGGCTAATGTAACTACCCTAAAGTGTGGATTATAATATGATCAATAGGCATATTTTTTCAGTGCAATGTATCCAGAGTTTCTAGAACTGTTGTTTCTGGTCAGAAAATATAGAAAGAGAAAAGCTATTTATGAACTGGGTTAATGATTTCTGAGTCAAGAATTAGAATCTCTGACATTATTTCCCACTGTCACTCTAATGATGGTAGAGAAGTAATATTTGAATATGAAAAGTGACCTTCTCTTCTCAGACTTTAAACAAATTACATCAGAGATTGCTTTCAAGTGTTTGGCAACATTGGATGTTGTAGATTTTATGACAGAAGAAAGAGCTGCATATGACATAGTGCCATTCCATAGTTTCTGGTCATGTAGTCATTTTTGCTGAGTGCCCAGTTTGCTTGGTTTGTGAATTATTTCATAACAAAAAAGTAAGCATACCAAAGCACTGCATTGCTTGCAACTTTGAATGTTGAGTCCGGGCAAGACAATATCACTCGTTGTGTCCGCGGCAAACTAATTGCCTGTCACTATTAAATATTGGGAGAATTTTTTTAATTTATGAGAGATTGGGGATGCCAGCATAAAAAATTTTTACTTCTGAATTTTAAGAAACTGTATGTTCAGTCTATGCAGTCTTGTTAATAAGCTGAGTGACTGAATATCTAGGACATAGGTCTATTTACTAAAGTGATATGCTACACATTCAGACCTATCACTGTTGACATGTTATCATGATTTTTGTACAGACTTGGATCAATAATGCTGTAAAGATATTGTTGTTTTCTTGCATATTGCAGATAAACAATAAAACTTCATTAAAAAGATTGACTTTGTAATTGTTGTTTTATTCAGAGAAATGGCTGTCAATTGGTTAATTGTATGGTTGGTGCGTAGTATAATGTGTCAAGAGCAATAAAGTTGTGTAATAAGAGAGCATTCATGTTCAAGTTCAGATCTCAAATGGATCACTGTGGCAGAGTTAGGCATTCCTCTAATCATCCTGATTTCCTAGTCATCATACACATTAGACACAACTGAACTGACATGACATCCTGCATTTTAATGGGTGCCTGGCTATCATAAGCAGTATGTACCATCTCATAGGTAGATCATTGCATAGTCTTTTGTTTAAAAAAATCCTGCCCCTGAAAGAAATAGCTCAGCAATTGCTTCTTGAAACAGTTCAGTTTCAGGTTTATAACTGCGACAGTAACTCTGAAATCCTCCTTATATTTGTGCTTGCTTGTTAGAATTACAATCTAAAGATATAATGTTAGGATACTAGATCTAAGCTTAATTTTGATGGATACAATTCTGCCATTCATGAATTGAGTACAGTTCTTATCACTTCTCATTTTAAAATCATCAAACATCTCTATAAAATTTTCCATATGTACACACAACTCACGGCACCAAGGCGCTAATAACAGGTAAGTGTGAAACCATAAAAAGAAATTATAAATATTCAAGTGATAACTGACACCAAAACACATTCTCATTGAGCAAAACTTGTTGGAATATTTATGATTCTTTACTAAAGTGAAGGTATTACTATTATTATGCCCAAAAATTATGCAATGTAAAGTAGAACACAGTGAGCAATACATTCTCACAAAAAGAACCAAAACAACCACATGACATGAAGCACAGTACACAAAGGAATGCATAGGTCAAACTAATTATGAGAAGCCCTGGTTTTGAAACAAATGTCTGGAGTAGAGATATTTAATGAAATTCTTTGAAATGGTGACAGAAGTTCAGTTCACGTCTTTGAGAACTTGGAAATATCTGACTGAGTAATAAACTTTTCCCAGTTCTGACCATCAAATGTCTGGATTTTGATAGATTTCACAGTTCCTGGGTCGAGGCAGTGAGGCATTACACCTGGAGAGCAGACAAAAAGAGAGTCTTTCTGTAAGTTGTTTGCAGTGCTTTTTCTGAACAGAAATACTAATACAGTAATTACTAATTAGCACTGGCATTCAAAACTGATATACAGCATTCACACATTACAACTACAAAGTATAATCCTTTGAAACAATATACAAATGTTTTTGTTTTTGTGAGAATCTAATTTTCTTGAAATATCAGAAATGGCCTTTCATGAGGATCCAATTTTTTTTTAACCCACAAAATGGTTTTCTCATATGCGCATGGTGCACAAGTCTAGGATAATTTTCCATCGTGTTACCAGCCACTGAAATCAAGGTTCGAAATGACAGAGATTAAAAATACAGTCGACTCCACTTAATCACCCTTCCTCGAGATCATGGAAAAAGTGGGCGATTAAGCAGAGAAGCGATTAAGCGGAGAAGGTAACTTAGGCCATATTTTTGGTAATGGGATTAAATTTCTTTGATGTCGTTGTTTGATGTCGTGCATTGATGCCTTCTCGTCGCCAGACTCAGGACAGACTCGAGTTTGACGTATTGTAGCGCACAAAATGTTTGATCTCCTCGGTCTCTCTCATTGGCCACCTCACAGTAGCCCAACAGACAATAATGAGTAAGATGGCATGGTCGGGATCGACCGTTCATCCACATGATATGTTCTCTGATCTAGCCGAAATCCACCAATACTATATTTACATTCTCCGCCTCGCTGAGACGAAAGGAGACTATACAGCTTTCGGCGCATTGGCATTATGGGACGGACAATGGTGGTGATGTGTAATGTGGGATGAAGGGGGACAAGGGAAGTGGGAGGTGGAAAGGAAAGGCTTATCACACCTATTTGGGCATGGCAGCTGTCACTCAGTCAACCGGTCTGCCACCCGTCATGCAGTTAAATCATCTGTGTACATATTTGTTTGTGAACTGTAATCCTTCAACCGCTGATCTTTGAATTCACGGGCACTGAAGAGTGGTCGATTATCTGGAGTGAGAGGCGATTATCAAGTGACTTTTATAAGAAAAAAATTTGGTTCCCTGGGAAATGAGGCGATTAAGCGGAAAAGGTGATTAAGCGGAGGGCGATTAAGTGGAGTCCTGTACTACAACTGATAATGTCCCAGTAATGATGGTAATAATTGAAATAACCATATTTCATTGTGGATTATATATGCAATATTATTTATTAGCAGTAAGCCCTTTAAAAAATACTGACTGGAACTTTCTTTCATGGGAAGCTTCAATTTGCAGAATTCACGAAACTTAAGATCCTCACAAACAAAAAAACAACTTCTACAGTAACGCACTGGAATTTCATTGTTCTGTCATGAGAAAGCATAACAGCTCTAACTGAGATGGGGCCATTCATAAAACCTGACATCGCTGAGATCATTTTCGGCACATGAGTCCTAAATCTAATTAGTATTTCTTCCACACTGTGCTTTCACTGTTCAGTGACAAAGATAATTTGACTAAAGCAATAATACATTACTAAAGTATACATCCAAACATCCTTATAGTACTTATAGGTGCCACTCTATCTCTCTTCCTCAGATTAGTCCTGAGTACCATGACTGGAAGGGTGGTGAAACATCAAGTACATATGTCCATATTCAGGCACAAGTTTTTCAATTGTTATTGTAAGGACAGACATGGGATGGGCCTCTGACCCATGTTCGTCCAATGAACAGAGGTGAATAGAATTTCCAAAAAACAAAACCACAAAATTATATCTCTTCCTTATTCTCCTTCTCTGCAATTGTCTTATGTTTATTTATCCTCTTCTGCCCTGTTCTTGTTTTCTCAAACATTTACATACACATGCCATAGCATATACACAATCAAAGGATTTTCATTTAATTTACCATATCCATCTGGGTTAGAACGAGGTGTGTAAAAGCTCTGAACACCACACGTCTTGCAAAATGTGTGCTTGGCTTGTTTTGTATTGAATGTATATGTTGTTATGTTGTCCTCTCCCTGTGAAGAAATAGCAACTGCATTAGTGGGAAAAATAGACACAAATGTTATGACTTACAGACTATAGTTTCTAACCTGTACTAAGAATGATTTTTCTTGATAATCACAGCAGTGGGTCACATCCCATTTTCTTTAGTAGATCAACTCAACATCACAATTTTCAGTTGTTAAGTTCAATTAAATCTATTAAGAGAAATTCCCAGATTTAAGATTTTATTATTTAAATCATCAAAATAAACAGAAAAAAATGCCTAAATTTTGTGTGCAGCCTAGCAATGCTACTGCTACTCGAATCGATTTGAACAAGTGCATTCCTTTTGTGAGTTTCATGCCTACCAATGATATCTTTAAAGATTTTAAAGGGTCTGTTTATCTTGATCTCACTACATCTTGTCATAGAGCTGTACACTCTTTGAACCAAATAGGCCTCTGTGGTACTTTTTGAAAATATCTTTTTGTTCTCTTCCAGCCAGCAGTGGTTATACTGTTAATAATGTTCCTCTGCTCTAGCTATGTAGAATGTGTGAAAGGCTTTTTTCTCGATCCATTCAAAATTTGCTTAGGCTTTATAGACAATTTTGCTGCATAATATAATTATTGTGGATAGCAAACAAAAAGTGAACATTTTTGTCCACAGACAATGGATTAATGTTTAAATTGATCAAATTAGTCAATGTCAATGCTTTAGATCTAGTTGTAGAATTACCTGCAGCAGTGTCAGATTTGCCTTTGGCACAATGAAATGAGAGTTCTGCTTTTTCATACAAATACTGCAGCTGTGGAGAAGAAATGAATAATTTAGATCTTTAGGTTAGAGAAAAATAAACATATTTTTGGTTCCCTTCCAAAAGTCTTTTCTCGAAGTATTGTTATCTTCACATCATATCCCATCTTCAAAGAAGTCAAACATAATAAGTGATCCTTGGTGTCAACAGCCAGTATGTCATGACCAGATTATGCTTTGTTTTTTTGTTTTTTTTCTCTTTTACGTAGAAAAGAATTTGATTTTAATTTGGAATTTGGAATGTTTAATTTTTATGCACCAACAGCAAGAAATACTTCTACACTTTAGGAGGAAGGTAGAAAATGTGCAAATTAACTTCATGCTTGGACTAATTTCATGCATGGAAAAATTCCCTTTGGCTATTGCAAGAGAAGTCTTGGAAGCCCAGAGATTAGATGTGGGTGAGAAGATAAAGTGTACGAGAATATCACAGTTGCAGACCAAAGGAGAAGGTGATGGCTGATATCTCATCCCTTTTTTTTGTAGAAAATGCCACTTTTGTCCTTGCTGAGCCATTATCTGCAAAAGATGGCTGAAGCCTGATCAAGAGTAGTATATGCCTCCATAGGGATTTCACTGCTTTATCCAACATCGATTAGTAAGTCCTCAAACATAGCTGATGTTTGCTGACGTAAACAATCCTACATTAGTTCATAAATGACAGACTGGCAACTTCTGCATCTGTGTTGTATGTGTTTCAAGTGAGACTTACTGACCAACAAAAATCCCATGGAGCAATGGAACCTCACAACCTTGAATCTCATGGTCTTCAATTTTTTATGATCTCGTTGCAAAGCTCTGATCCCAAGCATTATAACTCTATATTAAGTTGATCATAAGGTCATGAAAATCTTTCAAGATCATGCAATTCCACTTCTTTTTTTTTCTTCAATAGGTTTAATTTTCTTACTTGCATTCGTGGACAATGAGATCTGCTGGTGCTTTAACCTTGTATCGGACAGCCCCACAGTGACATCCACCTGTATGCTCCACTAATTCTGATGATGGAGTTTCTGCACCTGAAATAAAATTATGAATGTGTCATTATGAAGGACAGTTTCACACTCACATAGGCTTGGTACAAAATTCATCGAACCTTTGAATCATATTAGGCATATTTTGGATTATCCATGATAAGAAAAACTAGGGTCATCTTCCTCAGTCTGGTTCATATGCACGTCAGGAAGGATCACACTGCAGCTGTCAGTATTAAATGACATGCCTCTATCTGGTCTGGGATTCAGATAGTCATAGGTGAAGTTTGCTTGCACTTGGGCTAATTTATTGCAAGTAAGAGATACCCTGGTTTAATCTGAAAAATAATTGGATGGTAAGGGATTTAGAAATGCTTTGTAATAATAAGCATATTTTCCAGATCAGTGCTGGTTAAATTTCGCAGTATGCCTAAACAAACAAAAAAAATTATGTTTGGACTTGTGAAACGTTTCATAATATTGCACGTTTCATAAAATTATTGCTTTTCGGTTCGTTTCTGCTCAAGTGTACATGTTACCTTTCCTACTCTTCATGCAACAGGTTATACTGGGAGAAGGCAGACAATGAAAGTCATTGCTAGAACTGTTTTAGATGATGGTATAAGATCCCAAACCATCCCTGCGGATGCAATGAAAAGTCTCTTGTTTGCAATTTTCAATGCGACGAGTATAGAATGTAGAAATAAGCAATGGCTTGACTGGGCACGTTAAGAGTGCTCGACTGTCTTAGTGTTTATTAAATCTTGCTTGATCCACGTCACGCTTCTTTGAGTGGGGTTGTGTAGATCAAGCAGTTTCAGTAAGTGTATATAATAAAATTCAACAATAAACAATATCAGCTGTTGCAAAACGTATTTCTACTATTACTAGTAAAAGCAAACTAATTAATTGCCATTGATGATTTCACATACCTTCTCCAGCTTCGCGTGTTGTTGCCATTGCCCTGATTCGAAAGCGTTACATTTAGAGACAACCCAGGTAAAATGAACAGGCCAATTACAACGGAGTTCAGGCCCTTGAATTGGTGTCTTGGCAAAGATCTCTAGCTCTAGATGGGCCTGGTCTAAAAAATATCAAGACGGGACACTCGCCTAAAAAAGCGACCACACCGCCACCTGATGCCCCCTAACAGAGAGAGGGTATGTATGGTTATTATATAGTCTTTTATGCCAGCCAAATCGAGAAAGTCAGGGAGTTTGAACTGTGACAAATGATCTTTATCAGTGCCTCTCATCTTCCAAAACTAGATTAGTCTACACTAAGGAAGATCATCAGCCTTCATGAAATTTGCATACAAGTATTACACATAAACATGCACTATTTGTACTTAAAGTTTCCAATAAACTTGATGAAGTTTGCTGTTGTGGAGCAATTGGCCTTGGTAATAACTTTATCTCTAGGAACAATCTGAAGTGGCCATCAAGTCATATGAAAACTTGGGTAAAAAAATTATAGCTTAAACATTTCCTTATGATTTTGAGATATAAAGTAAACATAATAATGCACTACTAGTGTTTTAACTTCTGAAGGTTATAAAAATAGTGTGAGCAAGACCAAACACAAATACAGCATCATTGTCTACTGCTTCTTGATCGATCATCATTGTCAAGACCACCACCACCACCACCAATACTGCCAGATTTATCACTACCACTAAGTACTTTATCATCATCAAGATTTTGTTATGTACTTGGAAGTTTGTAATTATATGTGATATGCATGATGATTTTGTATTTAGATGAGACGACAGTGTATGGCATTGCAAAACATGCTTTCTATGGTGACAGTAGAGACTATTTTTGTTTCAATTCATCACAGCCTGTTTTGTCAGGCAGCAATACAAAAAAAAAAGAAAGTACAAGTAGAATAACCAGTGACTTAGAGTAAACCATGAGTAAAGAAATTTGATTTACTTGAGAGTATCATGTTTTATTTCAATATGAAAACAATGTAATTGTAAATATTCAAATACTGTTGTAACCGGGTGGAAAGGCATATAGTAGTATGGTATTCTTACTTTTATATTTAAGGGGGAGGAAGGTGAGCTTAGTCTGATAATTTTTCAGATGTTACATATTATTTTAAGGAAGTGTGTCACCAGGGATTTTACCAAATTACTGTGAATGATCAATTTTGAGAAGAAGGGCCGAAAAAACCTACTCTATAAATTTTTGTCCCTGCCGGGGATCGAACCAGGGTCTCTCAGCTTGCAAGTCCGAGCGTGTTACCAACTACACTACAGGGACGCTAACTTCACAGCAATTTAATTCTTAAATACCTACTGCCTGAATCGGTCCCTAACTTCCACGTGTGAACCTAGTGTTCACCCGTGACCCAAACACACTTCCCGACTGCTCACACTGTACTAAATTCAACTGGGCATTTTTTAATTCTTCATGAAGAAGGGATTTAATCCCTTTACTGTAAATATCCCCACCGGGTACTTGGTATAGGATTACAGGCAGCACTAGGTGGGAGAGTAAGGATATTAAGAGCTTAAAGAGCAGACAAAGCAAAGGGGTTAATTGAAACATGAAAGCAAACATAATTTACAGAAAAAATCTTTGGATATTGTACAGATGTGTTGTTTAAAATACATTTTTTTAGTGGGATCTGTATGTTTGATTTGTTTATCCAAGACTGCCGTTTTGAGTATAAAAGAATCAGTAATACATCAAATACAGTTCAATTGTTTTTGAAGCCTTTTGAATACAATTCTTATTGTGACATTGTGTTTTGGGTGATAAAACCATCAAACTGCAGATTACTATACTATGGAAACTTTCCCTTTGTGCAACACAAAGAGAAAACTGAATAAAAACCTGAGAGCACTCAAATTTATTTTGTAAATGAACACAACTGTTACCTTGGGACTTGCAGAATATTTCAGAATAATGCTGGTGTGAGGTTATACCTTTTCATAATGTTCTTCTTACCACACTAACACCTCTTTGCCTGGATTCCTCCTTGGCAAGAACTTCCCTGCAAATCATCGCCACTGTCTCAATGGGACATATGAGACATTTTGGGTGTTGAGCCAAGACTAAGTTCTGTAAGCGCATATGAGATCCATGTTTTCACAGAATGAGGTGTCAATACTCTAATACTGTAGTTTCCCAGATATTAAACATTTACTCATTGGGCATATATTATAAGTTCTAAATCTCACTGAAACTTTAAAACACTCTCTTGAAAAGCTAGCAAATCTCATTTATGCCCCTTCATCAGATGGGCAAAGAATTTTCCCAGATGTTACAGTGGAACCCCAATATGAGAGACTCACTTAATAACATAATAAGTGTATTTGTTATTGAGTATGATCTTCACAAAGATGCATTCATTGTTATTATAACATCAAGGAGGATCTTATGAAGATGAACAGTGGAAATGACAGAAGACCGAACTTATGATGGCTAGTAAAGGAACAACAGTGTAATCTCCACCAGAGGACTCTCTTTCTCCTTGCCACTGAAATCAAGCCCAGTCCCCTTCATCCCCTCCCCTCCAAGTTTTCTGTCCATCAACAAAATAACTTTAACTCCCCCCTTTTCTTTACCTCTCTTTGGTCCCAATAACTCTGCCTTCTGACTCTTCTCCTTTTTTTCTCCTCATTTTCTTTCTCTCTTTCCTAACACCTCTACTAGAAAACTTTGTATGTCTTGCAAAGAGGCAGCTATGTACTGTTTGCTCAGGTCACTTTATCCTTGGACACTTGTGCATGCTACTCTGCTTTGACACCATAACAGATCTACTGATTGACTGGCGTGGTAATGAAACATACTAATCAAGTTTAAAGTAGCATATTAAAGAGACTTACAGGATGAAAAACCTGTACTTATTAAGCATTTGTTTTCATTAGCGCGTACATATTACTGAAAAATACATGTAATTACTTGAATGAGAGAGAAGAAAAATCAGGACCAAAACTATCATACTTACTATCTGTGCTTAACTTTACGCCTTAAAACGTGTCATTCTGTATTAAGTGGCTCCACTATACATATTTACAAAGCATCATGAATGTACAGTAGTTATTTCTTGTTGAAGTTCCACAGTACATGTATTCTGTTTGACTGCTCTTCTCCACTCCTTCTTGATAATCCAAGTGATATTCATGTAACAAACTACAGCAAGCAAATACACATGCCTTTTTACACATATAAAACAAAACTTGTAGAGATATCATCATGTTCATGCCACAGAGACAACTAAAGACAACTAAAACTTGTGTTTTTAACAAAATTATTTTATTGTAGTGAACTATGATGAATCCAAAATAGATGACCAAATGACGCTTGCATGCACATCTCTGACTTTTAAATTCATGCCCAGATAAAATCTCATTCATTCATGCTCAATGCAGAATGGTCCTACACACACAACAATTCAAATACCCAAGATATCACATTCTTGCAGGCATCAGCATACACACAGACAACACCATTCTTTCATGATTCCTCATGAGGTCTTTTAACTCCTCTCCTTGATTGCTTCTGCTCTTGTTCAGCAATCTCCTTCTCAATTTCTGCACATGCTCTCTCTATCTCATAATTTTTACTGACAAGTCCCACCCAGCTGGTCTCCAGATCCCTCAGTTTTTCTCCTGCCTGTGTCTGCTCTGACTTCCTCTGCCAATTTATTTCCTGTATCTGCTTGCGCAAATCCTGTGAATAAATCAAAGAAAACAAATTCACTTACAAATTACTTATGCTGCAGGTACTGCAGTAAAAACAATACTAGGTCAGACTACTTATGCCACAAGTCCAGTGGTTTTGATATACGGTCAATTCTGCGTAATTGCCACTTCTTAAAAGCACAGAGGAAGAGGTGATTAAAAGGAGGAGCAATTATCTGGCGACACTTACTCAGAAATTTATCATTTTAAGGGAAAATGTATAGTTAAATGAAAGTTGCAATTCAGCAGACTGGACTGTTCTAAACAATTTTGCTCCCATGTTACCACTGTGTATGAGGCAGGAATATTTCTCCATCAATAGAATCCATTTTCACTTAGAAAGAAAGTCGTGAACTTTGAACCAGAAAAATGGTTGCCAAGTAACAGAGATTTTACGACTCTTCACCTCTGGCAGGGTCATGATCTCCCATGAAAAGCACACTGCATAGTATCCATTTTCCCACCACATTTGGGATGCTTGATAACAACACAGATTCAGATAATTCTCGTAAGACTATGAAGACATCATTGGGGCTGAGCTCAATATTAGCCTGACTATGATCACATCAAAAGAAAAAGAACTGAAGCTGTATCAGGCATAGAGACTAAAATGCTCCTAGGACAATACAAAAGAGCTACTTTGGTTGGAAGTTTTAACAGGGTAATAATGCAGTCCTCCATTTTATTTGAAGGGAAAATGACATGCACATCTCTTTCTTAAGTATTTTTCTCAAATTGTATTTCTGTAGTTATCACCACTCCACTTCTGCACAGTCATGATGAGCCCAAAGAGTGGGAGCCCATTGCATGTAATTTTCTTTAGTCTCTGTTAAAAAAACAAACAACCCAAAAAAACCCAACAGAAAAAAAGTAGAAAAATGAAGATTATCAACCAATCAATGACTTTTGCATAATATGTCTCATGTGAATAGTCTGATCAGTCACTTAGAGTTTATCTCTGTTTACTTTTTTGTTTGGTGCACCATGGATATGATGCTATTTGTGCTAGGCAGTGCTAGCATCTCACCTGCAAATGCTTCTGGGCCTGATCTATCATGCTGGTAAGAACAGAGTTGTAAGATCGCCAGGCTGAAGCTCCATATTCAGACATTAACTCTAAGTTGAGGATTCTCTGAGATTGATGCTCTAACTGGGCTTGTGAGTTATCTACACATTCTTGCCACGCAGTCACATCTGTCATCTTTCCAGCAGGAGGGGTCGGCAGCTCATACCTCTTCATGCTCATCATTTCCATTGGCAAGCGTGCCTGGGAAAATATTTAATATTTTGGAATATTATTTGAGGACTCAAGTATAGTAAAACCTGTCTTTTACAATCTCTCCAACGAACTACCCCCTCTGTTCTTTGTATACTTTTTCTGTTCATCGATCCTTTTCTCACTGAAACTCTAACCTGGCGGAAAGAGCAACCACTTTGTATTTCTAATGAGTGGACAGTGTTACAAGTGCTGTGTGACTGTTCATGATTGGACACTCGATGAAAGGGGGGAAGAGGGAGAGGGGAAGGGGAAAGGACAGGCAAGATACAATTATATTACATGATGACTGAAGTCAGGCTTTCTCTCATGTTGGAGGGTTTTTAATCCACACTGATCATGCATAAGCTTACGGATTTTTGTGAGGAAGACAGATATCCCCCAGTTGCAAGCTTATTATTCTGTTATTTCTATTACCAAGAACTGTTTTGATTTCTTCTACAAACATGGAGGGATAAACAGGGATCATTAAGCTGAAGGCCAAATAAATGTTGTAAATGGCTTCCAAAGTGGTGAAATTTAAATGTCAAAAACGTATCTACAGGTGTCTGGCTTTTTAATGTTGTACATGCAATTTGTATTTGTACCAACATATTTGCCTTCTGGTATCAGCCTGATAGTTTCTGACACTACTTTATAGTATACGTCTTAAATTAGTGTTTGTCCCAACATGCATAGAGTACCGGATCACAAAAACACCTATCAACATCCTCCCTGCGATGAAGGACCACCTGTCATGTAGGACCACTTTTTCCGATTTCCCTTACATCTCTACATCACAGGTTTTACTGTATATCTAAGGTGGTATGCCTTATTAACTAAGAAAATCATGTGTTAAAAGATGATCTGTTTTATCCTCCAGGCATCAGTTCTCCTGCGGCATGTGATGTCGTGAAGATGTGTTTATCCAGATATTGTGCCGAGCATGTGTACAGTGTTGCAGATTTTGTGTGGTTTATGAAGTATATGTTTTTCACTTCTATGAAAACTTGTTATTTTCATGAATTTATGGACTATAAAGGTAAGAACTTGACTTTTCCAATTTTCAACCCTTTGAAATGGTGGTTTCACTGTTACTTTTTATTAATTTTTTTCCCTTAACTTTTCTTCTAATAATTGTGTTGAATTTTATTGAAGCACGAGAAAGAGTTCCTTGACAGCTACTGGTGAGGTCAGTAGGGGCAACAGAACATTTGGTTGCGGTTTTATTCCAGCAGAGAGCAGTAGCACTCCTTGCTGTTGTTTTCTTATCCTTTGCAAATAAAATTTACACTTTAATTATATTTTGCAGCTGTTACTAAAAATGAACAGTAAAAATTTGCTCTCTGATAGTCTTTTTCGACCTTTCTTAGGCCTATTTCACTATCATTCTGGGGTTCACTGCTCACGTAAATAGGTTACACTGCGATATTTTATGAATGGAGTAAGAACTAAGAATGAATGACAAACATGTTTGTTGGTTGACTATCTGACCTCGCCAGAGGGCGCAAAACTTAATCTGAATAGAATATGCATAATAATGAAGTGATAGATTGGGTTATTTTTGGTACATTGAGCACTTTGATGGTCCATACTGCCTATAAAGGACAATACAGTCTACTTGATGGAACAGCCCAGAAAATGACCCTTCTGCGGTCAAATGACAAATTTCATAGCAAACAAAAATGGACGTTATCATCATGTGTTCCTTGTTTCGATTCAGAATGATCTTTCATGCTGCATTAAAGGTTTGGCACAATTCTGAGCGAATCGCGGTAATTTTAACTGAGAATCCTTACCGTCACGACATCCAATGCATCCAGGATAACTGGGGGGAGGGTGCAGAGTTTGTATTATAATTGTAGAACTGTTTGGCTATCTCGAAGGACAGCACCGAAATGATAATGATACAGTTCATTTAGTCATAGATAAGTCACGGACTATATTGATATTTTGACTAAATCAGTGCCGTTGTTAGAGAAAGCCAAACTGTTACCATAACAACAGGATCTAGATCTAAATCTAATCAGGAAAGCTGAGACAAAACTAAAATTGATCTACAGTTAATCTGATTGCAAGATCTAACATCAGTTCGATCCATGCAAATAAACAGCGACAACAAAAGTCAAAATCCCCATCATTTAAATCATTAGCTAGACTAGAGTGGGTAGGAGTAGGACAGTGCTCGTCACGTTCTTACATATTCTGATATTCTTATTTCTGTCCCGTTTAAGCAACTGGCTGTTCCCTTGATTTTTTAGTAGTATGAACCTTGTATGAACCCTCTTTCATCGATTCAAGACCAAGTTTTAAAAATTCTTTGAGATAATACGCAAAAAAAAACCGATGTTTTATAGACCCATCATAGAGGTGGCTCAAGTTACAAAAGTAGGACAGTGCTCGTCACCCGATGGAACATGAAATCGCCAGTTCAGAAGCTTATAAACACAAGCAGGGTTTGAAGATCTCAAATATACATTCCCTTGCCAAATTTCAACTATTTTTGTGCACTGAGAAGAAAATTATGACAATTTTTGTTGACCCTGTAAACCTACCATGCCTGCGACCAGGCCATTAGCCCTACAGCAATGCTTTATTGATTTTTTTTATGAAGGGAGCAGTCATTGTTTGAAATGCAAGACTGTTTGAGTCTTGTCTGCGCATTTATCTCCAGTCCAGATGTAAATGAGATAAAAGTTAGGAAATTTAGTCAGTTGAGTTGATTTTGGATGTGTTCATGCAATGCAGTGAAAAGCATTGAAAGAACAGAGGATAAAGACGAGAGGATAACATGGAAATATAAGCCCAAAAGAATTGTGAACATTGAGCAAGTTTTGTTTCCTTACCAGGAAATTCAAGCAGAAATGTTGTCAATGGTCACATTTATGGAGGAACAGGGAGTCTCAGATGAAGATGAGGAATATATGAGGATTTTTTAATTTGAATAATCTTTGTAAATAAGTGCTGTGGGAGATGGGAAGCCCCGGTATATTCTAAAGATGATGTAATTTCTGCAACCTTCTCTTTTAACACGTAAAAATATCCAACATTCAGATGCTGCAGGATGTGTGACAATTTCGCTGGTAAAAAGAGCAGATCTGTGCCGTTTCTTCTGGCCTCATCAATGGTTTTGGTAGAAACATGAGTGCTGAGGTTGTCAATATCATAAGGCAGGAGAGTTTGCTTTCTATGTTTGGCATACAACACTCTACAAACCAGAGAAAAAACAACTCTGCACTGATAAATCCTGATTTCATAGTGCTAAATCTCCATAGACTCGGTAGACCATCAGCGTAGGAGTCACCTAGCAGGTTACTTGAAAATCTTATGAGTGGAGGCAGGGTTTGTCCGCTGGCAGAAATGGCAATGTTTGCTGTGATATGGCCACTTACTTTTAAATCAACCTTGAATACCTGGCGAACACCCTTCTTGGCAATTACTTAAGCTCCTGACCCGCTGACTTTTCCTCTAAATCCTGTTTCGTCCATGTTGAAAATCCTGGTTGGATCGGATGAAATTTTTTCATGGGCTGATTTTAGTAGCTGAAAATAAAAATCCAGCTGCTACTGCTGGACACCAGATCTTCCGAAATCCAGTGAATGAGGTGTCCGCCACAAACTCAGCTCAGAATTTCTCTTAAGAAAAGCCTTGACCCATTTATCAGATGGCCCCTTATCCAAAGTCATTGATGCTTTCTTGCCTGAACCTTGCCCACCTCACATGCCAGTGATTTCAGCATCTTCCTAGCAAGTGGAAATTCTCATGCTGACATATATTTCAAACAGCCTACCAAGACCTCCTCAGTTTCTTTATCTATGCAGCGATCAGGACCAAATTCTGTGTTGTATCCACGATATTTCCCATGGGCATGATCTTGGAGGGTCATTCGAGGGATACCACCATATTTCCTGGCCACCTCTGACACAGACTTTCCTGCTTCTTCTTCCCTCACCGCTTGTTCCATAAGATGAGAGTCATGTGTTTTCTGACTTCTTTTTTTATCTGGATCTAAAAAATGTCACATGTCACTTTTCGGACCCTTAGCTGTTTGTCTTTATTTAGTGGTATTTTACAGCTCTTGATTATTTTTCTTGTGACATAATGATTGGGTGGCTGATTGACTGATATGGTGTATTATGATTTGTTTGCCCTGTATTATGGGTTGACTAATTATGCAAATAGACCTTGGATTGAATTTTCTGAGTATGTATGTTTTGAGAGATGAATGATTCACTGAGTAAGATTGTTAATTCGCATCAGTCCTGTCATTTGTCACTGTATTAAAATTGCCCATGCACTGTTGTGGTGTGGGCTTGGTTTTGAATAAACTTAACTTGTTTCAAAAAATAAAATTGTTTTAATCCCCACCCATCCCACACTTCACTCATTTTTTAGAGAAATTTAGCCCCATTCCTCAAGCACAAATTTCCCTCAACAGCTGCTCAATAGATATAGTTCTAGCAATGCTCATAACAGATTGCACCCATTCATGTATTTCTGGTAGAATCTGTTGGTGGAAAGTAATGACAGTCTAACTTCATCCACCTTTTTTCTTTACGTTGATTTCAGTGGATTCCCAACGATGAACACCTCCCTTCTTTCACTTTCTTAGTTACTCAACGTAAATAACATGGAATGACCCCCCAGGCTGAAAAAGTGATATTTCTCAATTCTCTGCTAAAGAGATTTATGCAATAATGCCCAGTTTTAGGCATACGGTAATACGGTATGTGTTTACACAATTTTAGATATAAATTTACCCATGATTTTGGTTTTTTTCCTTTGAATGATTATTTTCAAGCTGGTGAACTGCCGTGAGCAGCTATGCTCATCACGATAAAAATATTGTCTGCAACGATATATCCTCTAGTGCCAGTAACCGGCTCGTGCCAGTAATCACCATCATCCGTTTGCAACAAGTTGCTATCGAAATTTATAGTAATTTCCCTTGGATTATGACAGCAGACGGTGTTTCATTTATTTCTCCAACAAAATAATTTAGAATGGTGGAAAAAGAAATGATTTAGAGGTTTGTATGATCAATTTACCAAGACCACATTGCGCATTCTTGCCCACTGAAAGTGGCGATGCGACAACCGTGACATTTTATTTTTTGTGAAATGAAAATTGCAATAAATTATAAACACACTGTGTAAACTGAAAAATAGAGAGCTTAATCTGATTTTCAGTAAAGTTATATGACATCTGTCTCGTAACTTTTCTCAAGGAAAAGACTTTCTTTGAGGGGGAAAAATGAAGGTCTAACATCGCTAAAGCAGCGGGCCGCATGTCTGTGTTGCCACTCTGGCCATGTGCTTTTCCCCAATAGCGAAATGTTATTTTTTTCCAATTTCCCTACTCACCGTATGAAATTTAAAAAAAATCTATCAGTTTACAGTTAAACAGAATAAAGCCAAGCATTTTATGCACTGATCCAAAATTTCACTGTTTATTTTCCAATAATTTACGAGCGATTTCTTCCTAAGAAAAATGGCATTTCATAAAGCCATTTTTTCCTGCCTTTCAGGCAAAATCTGTACCGGTGGCAACATCGTCGTGCATACTGATCCTGAAGTAGAGCGGTGGTAATCGGCACGACGCTGATTTTAGTGAAATATCGACATAGACAACAATTGATAACTATTTCAAGGCGGTGGTTGACTTCTGCCACTCAAAACAAAGCTGAACTGACGTGAAAATGGTCTTTGCTTAAAATCTGAAAGTCTGGTATGATTCTGTAAGCAAATCTGATTGGGAATTCGCGGTTACCGGCACTTCGAGGATAACGTGACTTTTGGAGTGACGTTCGTCGTTATCAGTAAAATGGCGGCCAACTGGCATGGCTGTTTAACGGTGTAGACAAAATTTGCTTGCTGTGAGTTTTTATCTTGTTACAAACCGAAATCTGGCTTAGGTGACGAGCACTGGTAGGTGACGAGCACTGTTCCGGTGCTAGTCTACGCCAGTCTACGGTACGGTTCTAGACTACCCTACACTAACACGGCCTACCAGTTACCTGCACTCGCTCCATCTCATTCTTTATTATCTCAGTCTCGAATTCATGATAATTCGGGTTTGGCAAATAATCAAGGTAGTTTTTAGTTGGTCTGTAACGTCTGGTCTCTTCCTCAACCAATGCTATTGCAGCTTCCTTTACACCAGGATCATCATAGCCTTGATCGAAATAAGGCAATGCATCAACAACAACTTCGCCGGCCATTTTGAGTTATCTATTGGCAGATAAAAAACGTATGGTAGCCAGATTTAATTATTCATATTTTTATTATAATGATTAGCATATTCAATATGGTTCAGTTATTTCACAGTAGTAGTTATTTTGATCTTTCAAAAAATTTGCTATTCTGACCCTTATCTACAAAATAATTCGGCTTATTGAAAGTTGAGGAACATATAATTATGACACAGTACAAGCTGGCATGATGTGACGAGCTCTTTTGGATTATCGATTATTTATGTCATTTCCGGTTAGGCTCATCAACATCGAAGTCTCCATAGCTTTTGCATCATTTCATTATACTGTGAGTAAAACAACGACGTTTGTATGAGTAAGCATTTGCGCAGCATTTCTATTAAAACTATACATTTTATAGTCTATACATCGAAACTTTGCAGGTTACTTGTGTATTTCAACATGAGTGAGATTCTTTACTGTTTGGCTGTGCTTGTTGTGTTGTTGTGTGACACTGACAGCATGTGGTGATCAGATTCAGAATAAGAATTAGTCTATACGTTCGAATTCGAGTTGTTAGGCTAGAAACGTATTACCACTATTACCAGTGTCTGCGCACCTACACCTCGGCGTTTGCGGGTCGCTCAGAATCAGCATTTTGAAAACGGGGCCAAAATAAATGCATTGATTGAAAATGGAGTCAAATTAATGTGTTGATTTGGGGTGTTTTCTTCCAAAGTAAAAAAAAAATAGTCTAGCCTAACCTAACAAACCAGACGGAAGGATTTCCGGCTTTCTCTAACAACAGCACCGATTTAGTTGAAATATCAATCTAGTCCATGACCTGTCTATGACTAAATGAACTGTATTATTATCATTGCGGTGCTGTCCTTCGACATAGCCGAATTTCCATATGAGGTAACTCTTACAACTACGGTCAGTATCTTAATTCCGAATAAAGTACTAATACAACCATAACCCTAACCCTACCCCCTTAACCCTAACACTAATGTCCTTCGAGACAGGAGCATTAGTCAAAGCGAGCATAACTCCTTTCGCCAGTTGCCACATATGGAAATCCTCCCCAGACACTTGTCATGTCAGACACAGAATTACTGGCTGTACTGTTAGAAGCAGGGTTGGGAGGAACACTGTTCATATAAATTAAGTTCCAGTTTCGTGAACGGAGTGACCTTGTTTCATTGTGAATGGGTGATTGTGAACATTTTGTGATATTTCGTGAACAGATCAGAGCTTAGTTCCTTTTCAAGTCCGTTTAAATTCTGTTCCTCACATCACTTACTGTATCACATTCTTACTGTATGTTAAAACTGTAGAATGAGACATTGTTGGTTGTCAGGGATCCTTTAAAAAATACCTGTCTAGCACCAACTATGCATTAAGGCTAATAAATACTAGGAATCACAATGATAGCCACTCTTGTCCAAAATTGTGACTCACTGTTTCAATTTTTTAGCTGGTTCCATGCATTTCGAAATCGTAAGGCTGTATGTGCACATTAATTTCTCCAGTTTCTCTCTGCCTGCAGTGAATTCTGTGGGAGGAGGGGCTCCAAATTTTCTGTTTTTATGATGCACACTGCACTTACTCATACAATTATTATTAGCAGGTGGCTGTTAAAAGTAACTTATGTCCCCGTTCTAGTGAATCTGGATTTTTTTTTTGTCTTTTAAGGAAGGGATGAAAGGTATCATGTTCTTCATCACTAAATAACAGTTACATAGGTGGCAAAATCTGGGGCCCCTGAAAGTGAAATTCTCCATGGGAAACATCTTGACATAAAGTTACATTCATTAAATGTCGAAATCCTAGTTTCCCGTTGTGAAATCGGTTGTCTTGGAAACACGCACTATTTTAGTTGGGGAAAATGAACAGAACGGAGATCGGAACTTAGTCCCTTAGATATGAATGGGATGAACGGAATGGAATTCGATCATCTCTACTGAACGGGGAATGGAATGCGGTTCCCCATTTTTCGTGAACGTGCCCAACCCTGTTAGAAGTAGACCAGTCTATAAGGCGCAATCCAGTAGTCTCTAGATTGCACTTATATTTCTGGTAGACTTAATCAAAGTATTAAATTTCTACATGATCTTTGATGTAGTCTAGTTAGGAGTGGTTGTGATGATTGCAGCTTCTCTTCTAAAGCTAAGGCTAGAAGCAGAGATCATAGAAACACCCTTAAGATGTTCATGTATGTTGATCTGTCAAGCAGGGGCGAAGGGTCCGTATAATCAAATAATCACTGATTACCAGCCGAAAATGCTGTTGGTCGACCTTGGCCTTCGTGGCAAGGTAAACAATAACACCACCGAATCCTATTTAAATTTATTTGCTCTTTGTCAGGCCTACTCTTACTTTGACCTACGTTCAGAACCTGATACCCCTCACATTTTCTCTGCTCTATTCACTGATTAATAGGGATATAAAGAAGAACCTGGACACCCCTACAGCCAAATATGGAGTGGCCTCACAAAAAAACTCAATGAAAGCAAGGAAATTCCACTGGCTAATAAAGAAGAGCTGCTAATCAAGGTCTCCGCTTGATTTGTGGCACTTTCACCTATTGCGGTTCAATGTGATGCGGAACAAAAATAACATATTGGTAAAACGAGACACTGTTCTATAGCATTTAGTGAAATTCATTCAAGGGCCTCTTTATTCGACAATAATTAACACTGTTGCTGACAAGTGACATGCCATCAGTCACAAGTTTACGACCACTTTTATTTTTCGCTCAGTTTAGAAATGAATCCACACTTACAGAAAGCCACATGAACAGTCTCACCACGCACATATCTCCATTCACAAGCCCAGTGCTGGTGTTGCCACATTGCCTATTTTATAGTGCAATGTAGCTGATTCCCAAAATCTTTGGATGGGGAAAGCACCTTGGGGTAGATTTACCATTTTATGAAGGAGGTTTCTGACTGTATGAAACATACAAACAAACTTATTAAATAAACATAGATTCTTCTTGGGAAATAACATGAATGACAAAACTTCTTGGAAAAGTAATTCAGTTGGCCCCCCTGTTCTCAAAACCGGCAAGGTTTGATGATGGCAATACTCATATAGGCCTACCCATTTGCAAAAAGGTGGGCTCGGCTTCAGGGTGTAGACTGGGCCTGAGAATTACGTTTTCAATAAAATTAGTATCTTGTTTTAGGTCTGGATATTTGGCTAGAGGTGGAAACAGGGGAGGGGGAGGGAGTCGCTGAGCATAGAGCGGTTTGTCCAAAGATGTTAGTCAGTCTGCTACCCAAGCAACCAAAGGTCATTCTTTTTAAAGCTTGACAGATTGCCACTCCCCTACGGTCTGGATGGGTTTTTCCTGTAAGGTCGTGTTCCCAAAGTTTTGTTTATTAGCCTAGACCTGCTAGGTCTAGCCTAACTGGACCTAAATTCTACAATTTTGGAGCCATTACACCTTGGTGAGTGATAGTATACTTAGTGCGATCCTGGCCCTGTAACTAATCTGTACTTTTTTGTGCCTTTTCAGCCAATCTGTTTCTAATTACTCAACCTTTTGTTGTAGCTTTTCAGGAATTGTGATGATGCCTATGGATTTTTAAGTCGATACTCTGTGTTACAGTATCATACTGTGAACATCAAATGTGACTCTACGAACGGATATTATAGTACTATCGACTAATACCGCATACATGACTATAAGTGACGATCATGTTCAACTATGATTACCCTGTTGAGAAAGTCAGCCTTCGCCCCTGCTGTCAAGCACCATCTGCAATTCCAATATCTCTTAAGATGTCTCAGATCTCTTTCCCCTCAGCTGAATTTTCATCTATAGGAAGTCATGAAAGTCATCTCGAGAGATGTCCAGCAATTACTGAGGACAAAGGTCATATTCTTTAATGCCTAAAACTGCTGAATTTTGTGAGTAAAGTGTGCAGGCATGTTGTCACATTGTTATAGTGCAGCAGTCAAGAATTGTTGTGTCACTTTGCTGATTGCTTCTTGTCTAACAACTTTATGTGGTTGTCTCAGGACCTCACAGTGCATGCCGGCATTGACAGTCTGACCTGCAGACAACTCCTCAGGCCTCCTCCTTCTCTTCAAAGATGAAAGTTCAATTGGAGGAAAGGAGATTTAAGATGATGCATGTTATGAAGGCTGAATCGCAGATAGTGTTTGACTGACTGATACATATAAACTTCCTGAAGTGTTTATAGGCACCGCAGTGACACTTGCTTATTTTGCTGGCTCCCAATGGGACTACTTGAAAAGTGATGGAGGAATGTTAAGTCACAAATGTTTACAGGCACAGTCCGGGAACTATGGATTGCACCTTCTAAATAGATTCTGTTCTGATGTAAGGATTTACATCTAGATCAGATCTATTTCAGCCTGGTCAAGCTGTGATCAACAGGTGGACACATCACTCTTTGAACTTCCGATTTTATGCTCGTTTAATCTAGAGGATTAAACTTAAGCAGAATGTGAAGTTCAACTCTTTGCAATATGCTGTAAAATCAGGATGTTTCCTACAACTTACAGGCATATAAACTGTGATCCCATGTGTTAAGCAGCCTTCTTTTCTTGAGCTCCTTTGCTCCCTTGTGCTCAAGTGTGTGTGCTTCATCCTGACACGTTGGGAATTCTGTGTTTACAGTTTAGTGGGAATCTAGTCTCACAAGGTCAAGTTTTGGTGTTATTTCTTTTTGGCATTTTTCTCATGAAATTTTCAGTTCAAACTTCTTAATGCAAAAAACAGTTGAATCTTGTCCTAGTAGCCATACTTTCTGGTTAAAGATCTTTCCAATTTCCCATATATTTTGTTTTTGTTTATTGCAGGATGATGCTGTAAGCCGTACAGAAGATGGAAACAATATGCCAGAGCAACTTCTTTGAATTTCAGATTATGAGACTGGGTTGCCAAGTAAAGCAGTTGCCCCAAATGTAGTACACAATCATGTCAGGAGAGCAGGAAGTCCCTCACACTGCCGATGACAATGAGAGTGAAGCTGGATACAGTAGGGCAGGAAATGATGCTGAAGAAGATGAGGATGTATATGCACAGCTGGCTCAAAAGGAACGAGACCTGATACTTGCCGCAGAGTTGGGGAAGGCTTTGCTTGACTCCAACCAAGAGCTTCAGTCACGCTATGATCAAACAGTGGATGAATTCACTCGTCAGGTGGAGGTAAGCTACTCACGAGGAAGTTGATATGCATGGAACAGAGCTGACCTATCCAATGGCCGGCCTCCCAGGCTAAAGAAAGTTTCAGTCTGTGTTGTTCTGTGTAATCCTTTATATCTGATCTACTCAGATTTTTATTTGTATCATCTTGTGGCATTAATATTTTGTTTCTTTATCTCAGCATTCCATTAATGCATGAGTTTTCTGTACTTTATTCAGATTATTACATTGAAATTTCCTGATATTAATACTGTTTGTTGATTCCTCTAAGACAGTACTTCCCTTATCATTACTATAAATTCAGGAAGGAGTATTGTTGGCTGAGTCGGCAGTGATATTAAAGAACAGTAGATTAGGGTTGGAAATATATTAGGTCAGATTAATGATTATATAACGCGGAGGAAACTATGCATCATGAATGTGCAAGTTTAGTGGATGCTTGCATTGGATTATTTTCTTGAAATGAATTTCCTTGAATCAGCTAGGTGGTGCTCCAAATGTTCAGCTGTACTTCATGTTTATCACTCTATATCTATTTGTAACATTAAATATCAATAACATATCTATTTCATAATTCCATGCAACAAAATTCAGCTCTAAGGATACCAAAGGTACTTAGCGGAGCCTTATCATGTGAAATTTGTGATCCCACATCGGATAGAAAAGTGCAAATCAGTCTTTTGAGATAAGTAAGCGTAAAGAGCAGTAAATGTGATTTCCGGCAGGTGACAGGAATTTTGTTAATCTCCTGATATGATAGTTTAATTAGCATCACTCTGAAAGTGTTAGAAAATTGTTTTATGACATCCCAGTATTCCTGCGGAAGCATAAGCCTCTGCAGTTGATTAGAGCCAAGTCTCAGAAAATGACCAGAACGCCTTTCCGCCCATAGTATGGTCTGAGAGTTACTGTTCTTTACATTTGAGGGAAATGATCCTTCATAATTATGCAAATAGGATGATGACATGTTTAGCACTGTTATATTTTCAGCAACTGCAGCAGGAGAAACATGACTTGCATCTGGAATTAGAAAAGATGGAGACTGAATATCAGAATGCCATTAAGGACCTACAGGATGATATGGCTGTTCTCCGCAAGCAAATCCGCACAAGTGATGAGCGGCATGTCTCAGAGAAAGAGCGGTCTAGGTCCCTTCTTGAAGCCCAGCAAACTTCAGATTACCTCATGGAACAGATAAAGAATGTAAGGATATTATGAACGTGGATAGTTGAGATAGTTGGAATGACAGTGTAACTTAACTTTGCTTAGTATTAAAGATAATTAGCCTTTGCATCCATCCAATTTTATATCACACAGGTTAGTCTGACCATAAATGCTTTGTGATTAGGACAACACAACTGGGATGTCAGGCTTGAATATATTAGACAGGGCTGAACCGGAGAATGATATTTGCAGGCATTGGGCACGCTCTGTCTCTCTCTTAGGCTTATTTAGAAGCATTGAGCCACTGAAGCTATGCATGCTCTTTGAACTCTTTTCAGTTCACTTGGACCCAGTTGGTTGTGTAGGCTCTTTTGAAGCTGTATAAACTGTTGTAATGTATTTGTAGGCCCTGGAGTTATAGTAAACGTCAGACACTGTTTCAGTGAAATTTTGCAACCTGATCGGAGGATCAAAATATAGTAATAGTGAACGTAATTAGTATTTCAGTCAGCTGTCCTTTTAAGTGGGCATATAGGCAGGTGGATGGGGAGAATGGAACTGTGATACCTTGAGTATATTCTAGATAAGATGCAGGAGGTTCACTCCACAAGCTTTTTCAAGCCTAAGGAGCTCAGCTAGTGATACAAAAGGCACAGAGACCCGGTTTTCAAGGTGTCAAAATGTTTACTTTTCTGTTTTAAATCGGATTTTGCACATATCCAATTTTAGAATTGTCGTTTTTCAGCACATCTTGAATCTACTTTCTTTTTCAGGCATCAGCAAAGGAAGAAGAACTTGTACAAGAGCTAAGCCAAGAAAAGGCAAAAAATCACTCAAACTCTGCCACAATTAAAGATCAAATGGACCACATATCTATGTTGCGAGAACAGGTAAAATCTATAGGAATTTGTTAGACTCTCGGAAGTTTTTATCATGTTTTGTTTCTTTTTCAGTTGATATGGTTAAGTAGCTCAGGATATTTGTGTTAAGTGATGTTACAGTTTACATCTGTGTCTATTTTCTTAGCTGTCATTGGTCCTCTCATCATGTTGAATTTATATGATGTAAAATTACACTGTTGCCACAGTTTGTTTTCTTTTATAGTCGGGCTCATGAAATTCTTATGTGATATGAAGAGTGAACTTTCTACATAACATTTTCACCTCATGAAATTATGTACCTAAGATATGGGCTTACAAATAAGAATAGATCAACCTTTATCTTTAAAAAGCAGTGCAATGCTTAGAGTCATGTTATATTTCCTTTGTTAAGCTGTGAATGTCTATCATCTTATTCTTTGCCTGGCATTTCAATTCAGTTAGTATATTGCTGTTCCTCTTTGATAACTCCAATTATCCTTTCAGGTTGAATACTTAAGTGAGAAACTCAGAGAAACAAATCAAAAACTGATGGAAATTCAGGGTGAAAGGGATTCCCTCATGACCACACTTGAGGCCACACAGGAAAAGGTGCAAGCTCTAGAGACTCAAGTATCACAACAAGATGAAAAGGTATAAGTGAATGTTATTAGGTAAACAGTTTAGAGGAATTTAAAGACTTGTAAATAATAGAGACACCTATTATTTAGAGAGGGAAGGGGGATAGATTTGTTTCAAATTTTCTTTAACAAAATATTTGCTCATGAAAGTAGACTCTCCTCTTAGAACTTGTGAGTTTGGTTTTCTCCTCATTCTAGCTTTTTTTTTTTTTTTGCACTGATATGCAGTACAGTAAAGCCTTTTCTGAAGTGGCAAGGATACATCCTTATTTTCAAGGGCATTATGGTGGATTTTTTTTGTTTGTTTGATACCAGAAAGGAGGCGTTTCAATTTTTTGTGTTTCTGGATTTAACAGAAATATTATTTCCATTTGCAGATCCATCGTCAATCATTTGATATTGAAGAGTTACAAGAATCCAACTCAGAGCTACAGCAGCAACTGCGACAGAGACAATCTTCAAAATACCATCATCCCCAGCAGCGAGTGCAGTATTTCAGCAACAGGAGCTATAGTAGTCTAGAGAACCCAACGTACAACGACAGTGGTAGCCAGAATCAGTCCCAAAATTTATATTTTGAGCTCAACCAGGAGAAACATAAGGAAAACGTTCATCACCAGAGACATTCAAAGTCTCTTTCTTCCATTCAAAATCAGCATGCAGGAGATGAAAATGGTGCTATGGAAAAAGCAAATGAAGATACCCAGAGTGTCAAGTCCACAAATACAGCCGCTAAACTTACAGAGCAGTCTGTAGGGACTGAATCATCAACAAATGAGCATTACACAGGAATAAATAATACTCCATTGTCTCTTATGGCGGAGCTTTCTGCTGTGCGTCACCATCGCAGAAACATGAGTGACTGCAGTACTGCCTCAGTGACTGAAGGGTCTAGAAAGCGCCATCATCAGAACATTGGAGGAGATAGTGATGATGAGGATGGTAAAGATGATTCTGGTGACAGAAGTAGTGGGTGTAAACAAAGTCTATATTCAGACTTTCACAAACAGCCTGTCTTCAATGTTCATGGAAACTCTGGTAGAAATACCATGGATGATAATGGAAACAGGATCTCATGTTCAGAATCATCACAGTTTAAACACCCAAGCCCATCTAAAAAAGACAGAAATGAACATATATCCTCAACAGAATCAAGCACAAATTTCGAAAAGAATTTACAAGGCAATTTTCCATCAGTAGAGTCTTCTTCACACCCTGAAAGCCATCAACCTCAAGATATTCCTCAGGAAGATACGCTATTCGATGGTGCAGAATTCTGCTCTCAGAATGAAAACGCAGATAAAGACAATAACAAATCTCTGTTTTCAGAACTTTCCCCTTATGCCAGTGAGTTTTATCCAAGACATCAAGAAATTCAAGAGCAATCCTTGTTCTCAGAACTCTCATCACAGCTGCTGGAGGACAGAAATGGCACAGGATCTGATTCATCATCAAGTTGCATGCTGGGTGTGTTTGATTTCTACTCTGGCTGTGACTCACTGGATGGTGACCACCATAGCAATGAATCTCTCAACCGTTCTATGGAGATGAGATCTCGACAAGAATCAGACATGGTAAGCTTTTGTTATGTATTTTTTGTGTAGTGAAGGAGTAGTCATGTAATGATTGTTTCTTCATTGTTTTTAATTATTATTTGTGTATTAACCCATATTTTGAGGTCCACTGATTACACAGCAATGTACCTAAGATGTAACAGATTTTGTGCTGTCCTCAACTGATTGTTACCAGCAGTGGGCTGCATGAACTGCTAGTTGGATCTTGTGTGTTCATCATCTATGTTGTATAATAAAATAATGTCTGTTCTGCTATTGATGTGTCCACTTAATCAGCTCTAACATATTACATATTTCGAAGTGTTCATGTTCAAGTTCAAGTTCAAGTTTATTCATTTAGGCATAAGCCAACCACATACAATGAAATGTTACATCAATACAAGGAACAAATGAAAAGGAAGAAAAAAAAATATATATGTACACATAACTGGTACTAAATTAAATTTATCATTTACCTATCTTGTCGCTTTCTCTTTCTCTCTGTTTCACTCTTCCACTAACTTTCTCTTTCATTATCTTATTCACACTCTCTCTCTCTCGCTCACTCACTCTCCTCATCTAATGATAACAGTTATAACTTCCACAACATCGCATTTGAACAGACACTTATATGTGACAATAAATTAATACCCTCCCCACCTCTCTGTTCATGGTTTATTTTCAGACCACTTAATGGTAAATATCATCATGTCTTTGTAAGATTAAGCATTTTGATTTGTTTTAAATGATTAAGGACAAATTAATGCTTTCTCTCACTGTTAAGCTTGCAACAATTTCTGTTTGAATTTTGTATTGTTTAGATGGGTTGCTGTATATGTCATAGCCTTCATGTGGCCTGTTTCAGAGCTATGTGTCAGACTGGTACTACATGACATCTGGCCCCTCGGAAATGATAGAAGATGATGACTTTGAGTGCGATGATGATGACTTTCTTGTGGGCAACATGGCTGGTACAACACTATCTATCTCTGACAGCAATCATGGTGAGTTTGCTGTGATCATTTTGTTTGTGTTTTTGTGCCATAATCAGTACTTGTGTGTTAGGGATTTGTGCCAGTCAGTACTTGTGTCTTAAGGATGTAGGCTGTTTTCAGAACATTTTGGGACTAAACAGTGGGTCTTTATTTTTAAATGCTTTAAAGAAGTATGGAGAAATTATTCCCAAGGAAATTATTGTAAAAGGTAATTTATTCTTTTTCATTTTGCTCATCAGCAATTGTGTCGCTCTGTTCACTCACTGATTTGTCTATCCATCACCCTTCTTTACTCTTCATGTTATGTTTTGATGAGACGATAATCATGGTACAGAATAAAAGGGGCACAATGACTGGAATGCCTTGTGTTCACAAAGAGACTAACCCCCCCCCNCCCCCCCCCACCAAAAAAAAAAAAAAGAACAACTTGTAAACATTCACTGAGGAGTGTTTCTTTTATAACTGTACAGTTTGCCTGATAATGATTCACAATGTTCACTGTATCAATCATGGATTTATTATGGAGCCTTGTCTGGCTGGACAGTATTCCCACTTGGTTTTCTCTGCTTTGAATTCTTTCAGGCCTACTGCATTATCACTGCCATAGCTACAACCCAGGAGAGAGCATTTCCAATCCAGCATTTAAGTCTTGTGAAGTCGATGATTCTTCCCAAGGCAAATTGTTAGGATATGATGATCATGATGAGAAAGTAAGTTGTGTTATTTTTGTGAATTTACAGTCTTTACTGATTAAAGTTGACTGCTCTTGTATCCATACAAAGTGTAAAGTTTGCATTACCATCAGTGTCTTCTTTCCAAATGGTGTGGTATATAAGCTTTGAGGTATAACTGAACATGCTGAACACACACACAAAAAAAGGCACAGTTGGAAACGAGATATTTATCCAAAAAAAACATGACAAGCCCCAAAATGATAGTTTGGTTAATATCAGCCCTGTGGATATTGGAAAATTTGCTCAATATGGAACAGTTTAGAACTTTCTGTGGCTCTAAAGGCATGTTCAAGGATGTGCAGAGTGTAATAACAGGTAGATTTAATATGACATTATATCAGTAGAATCCTGATAAGTCGACATTGCTGGGACCATTGAAATTACGTTGAGTAAAGAGAAAGTCGACTTAAGGGATAGCAGTAGTTTTTTAATGCCTAGTGCCTCTCCCTGTTTTGCGCACCGCACGCACAGAATAGAAATCCCTTCACCCCACCCCTAGGCCTAACCCTCTCGCTACATGACTGAAGAGAGGATCGTGCACCCCGCTCTTTCACCCATACCCACGCACAATAGTTTTCAACGCGTATATAGTGCGCACCAACCCCATCTCTCCCTCCACACTAGTGTCACTTTGCAGTGCGTTCTGATCATCCTCATCAGGTGTTTTGTTGTCATGCTACACTCCAGTTCATGTCGACTTAAGAGAAAAGAGAGGAAAAAAATGTCGACATACAGGATCTCGATTTAGTAATGATATGTAGAGAAAAAGTTGGGAATTCCAAATCAAGTCGACTTAGGGAGAATGTCGAGTAAAGAGACGTCAAGATATCTGGGCTCTACTGTATATAATAACGACTGAAGTTTTATTTTAAGTGTTATTAATAATAAGTTGCCTATGTGCAATGAATTCATACCTGTAATTGAAAGATATGATGAACTATTAGTTTCACTTTTCAGCAAACGCAGCTATCAGAAGCTTGCAGACAACTGAAAGAATTGGTGGTCAAAGTTCAAGGTAAAGACCATGCTCAAGCTCATGCTGTGGAACCTGCAGAGGCGAGCACAGAGATGCTGTTGTCTCTTGTGGCTGAGATGAGATTGTGTGTGGACAAGCTGACTGCTGGGAAGGTAAGTTTATCATGATCACATTTAGACTTTGTAGCTTTGCATGAGCTATCTAACATATGATATCATTTGTGTGCTCTTCATTGTCCCTCCAATTTCTTATTATGCCATACAGTCAATGTGTCCAGGTAGGTATTGTAATGTCGTACAGATTAAATAACATTTCATCTGGATCAGTGCTTTGAGCGGTAGACTGTCAAAGTTATTGATCTCAAATCTGTAAGACCTTAAGGCAGTTCTTTTTCATGAATGTAACCATACTAAAAGACAGTCCTGTCTTCCTTCCCTCTGAGGACAGTCCCTTATCACCAATATAGTTGAGCCTTCATGAAAATCATTTCATATTCAGTTATCTTTCCTTGTCCTTTTCATTCTCAGACGTAAACAGTTTCTTCTCCTCTTGCTTACTAGCTCATTCTAAAGTTTATTCTCTCTCTTATTATATGCATGGAGAAGCAGGGATGGACCCTTCTGAAGATAAATGAGCCATTTTACAATAGCTAAGATAATGCCACTGAAATTTTCTTAAATACTGAAGTTCTTAGAAGTCTTTGAATAAAGCATCTGAGCTGTGAGTACTCCAGGTTTATGCCAAACAACCAATCAAGCAAAATGATGTTAATGGTTACTTTGCATCATGTTTCAGGAAGAACAGATTCAGAGTACAGATATTTCAACAACAATAAAGGACAACAGTAATGATGCTAGGACCAACACCGTGGCAACCAGCAGCTTTCATCAAGACCTTGACAAATCACAAAAACAGACACAGGAGCAAAATAAGTCAGAAACTGGGAGTATGGGTGATCAGACGGTTGACAATGAAGAAAAGAGAGAAGAGGCACAAAAACAGATGAGAAAAAGTAAATCCTCCTCATCATTAGTCTCAAGAAAGCTCTTCTGACTCTGCACTATTCAGTGATCCATTTCAAATTCACCAAGTTTTTGCTGCATTTCTGTCTGGCTGTCAAATTTGTGCAAGCCTCATGACTTACAAACATAATTCCAGCTTTGACGTTGGAAAAATGTGCATCATAGGTAATATGGTATCTGAGAAATGGATCACTTATAATGTTTATGTCATGGACGAAGGATGTATATGACAGCAAACTCTTTTTTTAATTGATGGTTTACAGCACCACAGCTTGGTTTTCCTGCAAAGCACAGGATTCAGAGCAGTAGCCGGTTTCGAGAATTCTATATGAAAAATACCTCAGTGTCGTATGAAATACCATTATGAGAATGTGTTGGTAATGAAGCTTTTATAACAGAAATAGTGGCATGATCTGTGCATCCTGATTTTTGTTTTTGTCAGCATTTGGTGTCATTGTTGTTTCATGCTTGACTGAAAGCTGAAGAAGCTACAAACTTGATTGAAATTCAGTGGATGAATTTACTTTGCTAAAATTTGGTGTGCCCCTTAATGAAGTAAATTGGTAGCTGTATTTATTGGAAATGAAGTCAGAGATGCCTGTCCTCTTGCATTTTGTGGGAATTTCCAGTGGACCAGCAGTTTTCTTGCATCTTAGCATGACACTCAAAATTGCCTGCAGATTGCTGATTTCCAACTGATCTGTCAAACTGACCCTGTCAGCAAGTACATGCTCAGCAAATCTTGTTCCGTGTACTTTACATAAATACATAACCACTACGGAAATGACCTTTTGCAAAGGGAAATCCCTTTCAGTTGTTTGTGAATTATAAAATGTCTGCTGGCGCTGGTGTTTGTGCAGATGTTTAAGGCTAGATCTAAATCTGTTGCGTTATTTGTTTGATTGTAGGGAATTTGCTGATTCAGAGAAGTTTGATGTTGTTTTAACAGCAGTTTTAAAAGTATCTGGACAGTGCTGATGCAGAAAGGTTAGATGTGAGGAATTTAGAAGGATGGAATGAGTAAGGCCAAGATTTAGAATCTGGGCTGACATCAGTGAGGAATTTAGAAGGATGGAATGAGTAAGGCCAAGATTTAGAATCTGGGCTGACATCAAGGTTAAGTTTCTCTTCTCAAGACCTGATGAAAAGGACTTATGTTACAAAGTCCAAGCTATTTTTTTAAAAATAATCAAATACCATTTCATGGTATCGGGGTTAAATAATAAAAGCCTATGTGGGGTAGTAATGGTGAGGAAGTGATTAGGTTTCAAGCCATGCCAGATCAATGATCTGTTTATTTGTGCATAATCTGGTTGTTAATGATAAGAACTGAACTGTGTATACTATACTATATTCATGAACCAACAAGTTTATGAAACATACATACAAAATTCCTCACTGAGCATACATACAGATTCCCTTATTAGCACCGAAGGTCTCTCATTTCAAAAAGAAATTTCTCTGATTGGCACTTCCAGGGGCAGGCATCTCTGTGAGAGGACTGCACTTGTACCATTCTGTTCTTATGCTAATTGTTGTTGTACACTTTTTTTATTGGTTTGTCGGGCAAGCATAGTCAGTAGGTTGCAAAGGGGAACTTGGTTTTAAAGAACTGAAGAGTTGAAACTGGATTTTAACCTGATATTTACCTCATACAGGACAGACTTTTGATGGCCGTTTTAGTATTTCAGGAAAATTTCATGAAATGGAGACAGCTCAAGAGAAGCATAGAATTATGTTAGAATGTAGTATTGTAATGATTTATAAGTTTAATGGTACTTTTGATAGTATGTTCTTGTAAAGCATGGAAAACATTTAACACAACATCATGTCTCCTGTTTTTTAGTAATGGAGAGACTTTTCATCCTATGGTAAAGAAAATACATATATGCACTTTAATTGCACTGGATTAGACCTTGTATTATTCCAATACTGCACGGGTAAAATAATATTCCTTGTTAATACCTTATTATGCTGCATAAGTATTATTCATTTGCTCAGTGGGGCATATCCCAAGCAATGTATTGAATTTTATTTTTTGATGTATTTTGTTCATGTTTTCAACAGCTGCATTCCTCATTCTATTTTGCAGACCCCCAAATTGTTACAGTCTGATGATTTCAGTCAGTTTTGTCTTGATTCCTTTTGACAGCTTTTAAATATTGGTGGTTTATTACTGAAATTACTGAAAACCATATCGCCCTGTATAATCTACATGTTTTCTGTTTGAAGAGAATTCTTTGCTTTATCTTCATGAAGTTCGTATATGAGTGGTGTGACAGTCCATGATTAATGTCAGCCTTTGTTTGGATCTTCTTGACTTCATATTTCACCTAGTGTGCAGAGGATGTTGGCGAATATACACCAGGGATGGCAGAGTTCCGAAAATGTTCTGAAAACCGAAAATTTAATTTGAGTAAAAGAAATACATATTAATAAATGAGTATGTAGAAAGAATCTGAAACATTTTATATTTTGAAATAGACCTGTATATTAATCATGGTATCTGAAAATTTTGCCACTGGTTGCTGCCATCCCTGACTATAAAATGGGGGAAAAAAATCGGAGAGATCGATCCCGCTGTGCGCTCTTTCTGTGTTCTGCTCATGTTTGGGCTTTCATTGTACCCCTAGTGGGCAGTCTTGGAGTCCTCTGCTTCATAATGCTCAACATGATATATTGATGCTGATGTCTAACTTCATTGTTGGAAACATACATTTAAACTATCTGCCTAGCGTGACATAAGAAAATTGTGGGTGAAACTCTTCAGTAAATTTGCTGCAATTAGTAAACTAAGGCTGAAAGGTTATGGAACATTTCTGAATAGCATCATTCGCTTGATTACTGCTGCATTCAAACAAAAACTGGTTCCTCCATTTGAATAGTAGTTTCAAAATACTGTGCACAGAGTGTTCTGATTTAACCTCAGAAATGTGCAAAAATGCAAATTTTTGCTTCTGTACCCCTACCATTCACTATGTCTGGGCCTTGTCGGGGAGCTGATTAGCCGGCCTCCTGGACCCCTGGTCTAATTTTCAGTAAATTCACCTGTTTGGAAGTTTCACCCTGGTAAAGACACAACAAGGTATTGAGGGCAGGCTCTCTGTTTTAAGGAGGGGGGTGCCACCTGAAATCTTCAATTTGGGTTCAAGATACCGAAATTGGGTTATTGCTATTTTTAGACACTTTGACATTTTGTGAATCGAAAGCATTGATGGTTGCATGTGAAAGAATCCATTTTACCTTTCAAAAATGCATTTCATTTTCTATTAGGGTCACACACACATACACGCATGCACGCGCCGCTGCTGCCGCCCGCCCCCCAATTTTTTTGTCTGATTATGTGAATTTATGCTGAAATTGTCTGATTCTGATCGCATATTTTGTCTATATGCAATAAAATTAGACCTGTCTTGTTGCATACCGTTTGAGAGGAAAGTTTTTCCTCTACAAGGTCAACCTCTCATTGGCTGGCCAATGAAAATGTCGGAACAACGGCATCCCCCGAAAGCGAAGCATAAATTACGTCTGGTCTTGTTGCTAAAAATAGCTAGGTCACGGCCTAGTTTTCAATCAGAACAAGTCATGCTGATGTTTCATTCGCTCGTTTGTTTCCGGCAAGCGTGACCTAGTTATCTGATTGGATTTCTTTGGTTCGGGTGGCCTCGTTTCTGTTTGTACATAAACAGCAGCATGCAAGTAAGCACGTGAATACCTGACAGGAAGGAGGTGGCCAAGAAATTAGCAGCCTAAGATTTCTTTGTGATCCTGAAAACGGCCCGTAGGCTTGCCCTAGACAAAGCTAGACAGGAAAAGGAGGCTCAGGAAGGTGGCTCAGCCTATTAGACGGGCATGTATTGCTGTAAAAACATTTTTTTCAGACGTTTTTTGTGTGTGACATTTTCAAATGCATTTTTCTCAAAACTATACTTTTCAACACATAATTTGAAACTCCATCATAATTTACGAACTAATCTTTGCGAAATTGGGTATGTAAGCAGTTTCTAGGTGTACAAATAAAGTGGCAGAGAGACATTTGGACTTTTTTTTTTATTTTTCAGGAAATATGTTGGCAAAGGCCAAAAAAATGGGGGAAAATGGATATTCTGATACATACCAATTTTGAAAATTCATATAATAATTTTTTGTCACTTTATCAAAAATAACTCTATGTCACTTTGTAGACATTGTGTATAAGAATGCATGTGTGGAATTTCAGTTGGATTGCTTTTCATTTGGAGGAGGAGTTTCCTTTTGAAGTTGACCGTTTTATAAATAGAAAATTCAAGATAGTGGCCGTTTACATAGCAACCATAATAAATTGTAAAAAAAATTTTGACTGTTTTCCACTAATTTGAAGCTGCTGAGTCCAAATATCAAGGTTAAAATCATGTGGCACCAAGCATTTAGAAAATGGCCTTCAGGTGGCCCCCCCCCCCCCCCCCCNCCAAGTTCAAAAGTTTCACTTGAAATATCAGCAAATATTACTGCTTGAAAAATTGGATGTTTTTGGGAAGTCCAAACTGCTGTTCAGGTTTGTAAGATTCCTTTGGTCCTCACAGAAGTTTGGGGAATTTTGGAGCTATTGGAGTGGCATCCATGAATTTAAGCTTTCTTATATCGGTCTTCTTCTTGTATACTCTATGTTATGTTAGATCATAGTTATCCCATTATGAAATAGGATGCGGTGGTAGATTTTGGGAGAGAAAACAAAAAGCAAAATAAAAGGTCAGTATTCCATTATAGGCTAATCAGTACAGCATAATATTGAACTTGTGACATATATAATGTCATAGTTATGGTGCAATACTTTTCTTGTCCATATAATGTACATTCCATTCTGTTGGTTTAACTTAGCATTCCATTTCATTGGTGCGTTGTAAATGATTGTTAATACTGTCTTCACAATAAGACCAGATTAAAAATATTCTGTTTATGAGTCTTCAACTTTCATATAGGGTGTCCTGCCACTATGCTGTCCAGCTTGTTATGAGGGAATGATTATGTTTTTTTGCTCACAGGCTTTCATGCTTTGATACATTCTGTTTAGATATACCGCAGAATGTTTTTAAAGAGTCAGGTGTTACCATCCTATGGCATGGGAAAATTTAATATAGATTCAAATGCACATCCATGATGTGATCTTACGTCTGATATAACAGTAATAAGTGTATCAAAACAGCAACATTGCATGTCACAACAACAAATGCATTGTGACTGAATTTGTGTTGACATTGTCCTAGGAAGGTAGGAAGACCTGCTAGTACAGAAATAGCAAGAGATTCTCTTGGAGAGTATATCACAGAATTATCCATCCAGTCCACTTTCAATGTGGGACCCTAAACATGGATACTTTTATTCTGTGACCTCACATCTGTTGATGAGGAAGGCATAACACTTATTTCAGCTTACCTCGTTTGTAGCTGACATAGATTTGATGTTGTTGTTGATCATGTGTTGCAGTTCAACTACTTATGTCATTCCAGATACTTTTCCTGTATTCAAGGCTTCATTACATGCCATCTTTGCATTCCACACTATGCTCTTTCACTGTGTTGCCTGAAGTTTTTGATTCACTGTAAGTGTATTCCTGAGAATTGCCCCAGGTTTTCTGTGTCACCTAGATGGGCCTGCATTTATTCTATATTCTTCTTCTGCAAAATGCCTTGTCCCTTAGCTTGCATTTGAGTCTAAGTGTTCCAACTATTAATCAGTGTAGCCTTTCCATTGACATGTGATCTCAGTATATTCTTATTGTTTTGGTGTTATGGGGAGAATGATGGTTAGAAATGGAATGCTGCAGCTTGCTATAGTGGCTGAGTAGTCTTTTCCTTCAAGTGACAAGGGTTGCACCATGTTACTTTGAGTTATAACTCTGCATTTTGAAGTAGGTTAATCCCACCAGTATCAATGATTGATACTTGAAGGATGTTTGTGTGAAGCTGGCAGAACACTGAACTTCCAGGCAGTAATCAAAGAATGTATAGGTTTGTGTTAAATGTCAATAAAGTGATTTTCGTAGCAGATGGTGCTATACATATGAAGGTAAATTTGATGTTATTACAGGAATGTGGCCAAATAGGATGATGTGTCATAAAAAAATGCCTGGTGCAGTTATTTATTGTTGCTGGTGATTATGGCATTGATGTTTATGGTGAGAGAAAAGGGGCAGCAAAGGTGCAGACAAGTAAGCTTCTCCCTTGATCAGTGTGCAGCCAAGAATTATTTTGTTGATGTTATGGCACTGTTATGTGCTGACTGAAGAAAGAAGGATGAAATATTGTTTCTTTTCAGTAAATGTGAGCTAAATATATTGCCAAGATAGCTGTAGTTTAAATTCTTGGTCTGTTAGTAAACTCACTCGCAAAGTAATTTGTTTTGTGTGCAGTAATACACAAATCCTTTCTTTATTGTTTAAGGTTTAATGTCAGTTGTTGTTTCCCTTCTTTTTGTAATAATTTTCCATTAGGAGATAGTATTTGACGTGTTCTTGCAATTGTAGGGCTGTGCTGTTTTTTCTCAGAATGCCCTGTTCACAGTGCAAAGAAGTAGAGAGGATGACTAGAAGTAGAGAGGATGATTGGTGGGCAAATGCAAACTTATCTCTGGTCAAACCTGTCTTGCGTATTCTACTGGTGTATCCCTTTAAAGACTTTATAACATACTTTTTTCTCATGTGCGGTACACAATAATGTTACCAAAGAATGTAAATACATTGGCTTTATATGTTGTCATTGTTTTTTGTTGGTAGTCAGATTTACGCATTGTGAGTTACTGCTGCCAGTAGAAAAAACTGACGTGAACAATTATGTAGACTTAGATTGGAGGATCAAGAGTTCTCTGTTTAATTTGTTTTGCATTCCATCAGTGTCAAAAAGTTGATAAAGCAAAGCAAAAAGATTAAATGAGCAAGGATCATTAGATTCTTACAATGGGGCATGCAAGGAAATATCTTTTATATATAGTGTGCTACTCTATCAGTATTGAGCAGGGTTGTTAATCTGGCAGTCCTGCAATGTCATTTTGAATTACTTAAGACTTCTGCACTCATATATACATGAGAGAACCAGCAAATGCTAGGAAGTCCTTGTGCACATTGTGCATGTTAAAATTCGCTGGACAGTTTTAAAATTGTGAAAGAGTAGGTCTAGTGGCTTCTGCTGGGGCAAGATTTATAGGAAAATTCTATTTACTATTACAGTCAGAAATCATGGTGAAGTAACATCATATCTCAACTCTGATAAACAGAGACTTTGTGAAAATCAAATCCTAAATGAAAAGCCATTTCTGAGTCAAAAAAAAAAGAAAAAATTTCCACAGCAGTATGTAGCAGTCACTTTTAATTGTTAAACAGTAATGTTGTTGTAGCACTGTAAACATTCGAAGAGATTTTACATTGTGATGTTTCTGTAGAAGTGAACATTCCAAGAGTTTTTGCACAAACATTGTTTATATATAGAGGGGGGAGTGTTCAAGGAGATTTGTACAAAAATGATGTTCGTGTAACACTAGAAGTATTCAAAGATATTGTGTAAGATTGCCACCTGTTTGCTTAACTAAACTTTTGTCAGAACCTGATTTGATTTATGTTGTCACCAAATTTTCATCCATGATGATGATATAAGAATTTTTGCAATTCTTGAAAAATTGTGTCAATAGTTACTGTCAAATTTGTATTTGATGATCACCACTGATTCCTTTTTCAAAACGGTTACCTTCAGCAGGTGGTCTCCTATTGCATGTTGAATTTTTTTTTTTTTCAAAATATAAAAAAAACAAACATTACTCTTAAGTTTTTAGGAAGATCATGGTTGCTGGGTTGGCTCTGCTGTGTATGACTGTGAACAGATAAATTGTTGAATTCAGCTTGTAAAGGCACAAAATCTTGAATAGCCAGTAAATAGCTTCAAATTAGCCACCTATTGATGACCATATACAGTGTTTTTCTTTATGCTTTACATTATTTGAGGCATGGGAGAGGGCAGTTGTGTTGGTTTAGTTCTTGCAATATTTAAATGTTTAGGAAATACAATTTGTCAGCTCTGAGACTTGCCTTGGCATGTGGTCACCAGACTGGATTTGAATGCATTTGAAATAGTGAAAGATGAATAGTTAGCAACACACTGTGGTTGAAAGGGCTCTGGATGGAAGACCCGGTTTGTCACCACAATATAGATGAACTGACACTGGTTTTGGCAAACTCTCCAGTAGATTCTGTCAGTTGATAGAAAATCTGATTTCATAAAAATGCATGAGGACATTATTATGGTGCAGAGTTTGTCATGGGTGCTATTTTACCTTCAATCTAGAGCCTAATTTCATACATGTAAATCCCTACCAATCACAAGACTGTATACTGATATAAACTTGCATGTTCTAGGGGGACTTACAACTTACTAGCACCTCTCCTTTTTCCGATTTTATTTTGCGCATATTTTATGTGACAGTACTGGCATGTCAGGAAACTTGCACATCTTTTTCTTCTTAACCTTGGGTCAAGTGTTTCTTGGCCTGTCAATCTGAGAATAGAACTTTGTGTTGAAATTATGAATTCTAATAATTTCCAAATGGCCCAGTAGATTTGAAGCACCATGAATCTCTTTGTTCAGGTCAATCAGACTGCTTAGATGTAATGACTGTTACACAGTCACTTTCTTTGTTCAGTAAACCATAGACACAATTTCTTAAATTTCAAGTCTTAATTTTGCATCTATACCTGCGATTGAAGACAGATTGCATTTTACAAGGGTTTGTTTATCAGCAAATTTAATGTTGTGTATGTGTCAGTTTTTCAATTTCAAGCATTCTGTTCTTTAGACCCTTCCCTTTCTCACAGAAATTATAAGTGAATGAGAGAATCATTTAGAACATTTTAAAAAGAAATATGGTTATTCTGTCCTTGTTGCCTATCATGTATATTCTATAGGTCATGGCATTTGCAATATTTTGAAGGTTATTTTCCTGACTTGATTGGTTTGTTCCAGTCATAATTTCTATTTTGTTGATATTGTATAAATCTTTTAATTATCTAGTCATTTACTTTCATTTGGGTTTTATTACCAGGATCAATCAGTATTTAAAATGATCTCAAATCATGACCTCTTTGCATTTACCCTTTATTCAAATGAAAGATTTTTTTGCATGCAGAAATGTAACTTCATTTTTAACATGTTATAGATGCACTGGCTTGCCTGACTTGTATTTTATGACATAGACTACAGATTTTATCTCCCCCACCTTGTATTCCTTACAGTAACAATGGATGTTGGCTTTCATGCTTTACATGTTGTTGCCACATGTCCTGAATAAAACACAGCTGTACACAAGTGATATATGGGTCATTGTGTTTAATTCCACTTTGTATTTAGTCTGTATTTCTACTTATGTCTTTGCATCTCTTTTTGTCTGCATAGGCATTTTGTGAATCTGTTACTGTCCACCAACAGCTATGGTTCTCAGTTCATGCTCCAAAATTCAGTATTAATCTGACCAGAAACAGAAGCTGCAGGGTCACATTCACAATCTTCTAAATGCAGGAAGCCCTATGGTTAAATGCTGTCTAAGCTCAAGAATGGACACTGTAAAGGCTATGTGCTTTGATAGTGTTCGTTCTGGGCCACATACTCAATCCTTGTTGAGAACACCTGACATGGAGGTACTGGTAATGGTGGATGAAGCTTGGGGATGTAACTTCAGATCCAATGGACTTGAGATGTATGAGAAGCAAGGAACATCATGGGGCCTCACATGGCTGCTGCTTGGATGAAAATAAGCGTTGATCAAATCTCCTGCAGGAAAACTGGCAGTAGGATCTTGATCACAAATGTGGCACAGAATGGGGTCTCATTATCTTGTCATGACTCTATTTCAACAAAGGTGTTGATGATCATGTATCGTGAGAAAACGATGTACAGTATCCTGAACCACACAAACTGGCTGTAGTGAGCATACATGGCACGCTGAAAGGAGAAACAAAGGGCTAGTGTAATTCACTGTGACAATGATAAATACACGTAAATGATGATGAGACAACTTGTTGCTTGGTTGTGAAACCAAACAGTTCCTGAGAAATACTCAGGGTTATCAGAATACCCACATGTCATTGGTCACGGGATCTCTTACTGTGCAATGTGAGAGCCCAGAAAATTTCAGGTAATTTGAGCAAACAGCTTTTATGTTTGAAGTGTGCTTCCCAGTTACAAATTCTATTTCTTATAAATTACAATTATCTCTCTGCTCTTTCTTCAGACCTCTCAATCAGTCTCACACTATTACCTATGTAGAATTACCTGTGCTTGCAAAACCTCAGAGATGGAAGACACAAAGGTAAGGCGGTTGGCTGCTATACTCAAGGGAAGGTCAAGGAATGAAATATATTTCCTCAGGAGGGACACACTCTCTAGCTGAAACAATCTTGGTGTTCCCACTGTGGACAGAGAGGTAGATTTTGTTGAACATTTTGCAAACCAATGAATCAGCAGGCTGGAGTTATGGTTTGCACAAAGATTGACAGATAATAAAATACAAGAAATACAACAGATGATCGCTGTTCTCTGGAAACAGGGACAATGAGAAATACAGCATCCATATTTTTTAGCAAAGTCAGAGTCAGCAGATATCAATGATATTTGCAAAGATGAAAATCTGGATAAAAATATCACATAAATAAATAATATAGTGCAACATTTTCCTTAATCTTTCTGATATCAACATGCAATCTCACCTTGGTGGGAATCCTTTGATGCAAACATCTGCCTGGAGAGACCAGTAAGAAAATATAAACAGATCTCTATTTTCAATTTAAAAAGAAAAGAAAAAGAAATGCAAAACATTAATACTTAATTTGTACTGTTATTGTCGTGGTAAACCCAAAGCTAGAAGATTCACTGAACTTTTCATTTGTCACCAAACATGACAAAATACTAACAAAATGTCACAAAGACTGGCTCCGTCTAACTTTTCTCAGAGAGGTATACATTCAGATCTAGCTCTAACTTTCTTGCTTGTCCTGGAGACAGGTTTATTTCCAAAGTCAGCCCAGACTCAACGGGCAAGAGGGAGATAATATAACAGACATAAATTAATAATCTCTATCAAATTAAGATTCTCTTGTTCCTGGTATTCATTTCTTCAAACAATGTGTGTGCCTCTTATTCATTTACATGCAGTTTAAGCAGCCGCAGCAAGAGCATTCAATGAGAAATAATTATTAATCTTGAACAAGCTACATCTTTTATATTAGTGACAAGGATGGGATCAGCACCTCCTATCTCCAAATCACAATATTACTGTGTTTTAGACTCAAACAAAGCTTACACCAACACAACGCACTTTGTTCTCTTGTATCATCACCCTTCAGTTAGGTTCTAATTCCTTAAATGCACATATTGCAGTTGGAGCAGCTTCTGAAATCAGCAGTCCTCACTGTTTTTTTTTCTTTTTTTCTTTCATTGCTTTGCTTCTGTTCATAAAACTGATAAAGGTCAGAGGCCTCTCTCATTACTGTCTTTACAACAATACATTAACTCTTTTCATCACTTGTTGATGATTTACTGTGCTTTTCAACCACACATCATTGATCAGTGCCAGTATTGTGCATTGTTCTTTTAGAGTGTGGATGTACATTTTTTTTTCTACATGCAACATGTGGATGTTAAGTCTCAACATGAAAGTCACCTACTATTCCAATCATACTTCTAAAGAGTAATCAGTTGCCCTCAGTGTTTGCTGCATTAGTGGCCTGGATTTGTTACATGACAAAAAAACTGAACTATGCAACTATTGTTCACATTGACTTTTATGTGCACAGTTTTAGAAATAACTATCTTGCTGTCTGCAAAAGCACAAACATACTGATGTTGTAATCGTTACTGTACAACATGTTCAACACAACCAAATACTTGCCTGGCAACTTTGGAAACAGATATATGATTTGGATGACCACTCACACCTCTGTCATCAAAAGTTAAAATCTGACAAAGGAAATGACATTTGTATCAGTTGTACATATTAGCATTATTAGGTTTCTGAACTTATTCATGCCATTTCAAAACATAGAACAATTGAGCTTTAAGCCAAATCAGTGAGCCACATGTTAAAAACCTTCAAAGAAAAATATCTTTCTTCAAGTTCTCTCAAGTTTTCCTTCTTGCTTTGTGGCTAATAAATACTGATACTTAAGCAGTGGATGAGAATAATGCATGCTAGAACTTACAAAATCAGGGTGAATTCTGTCCACAGCCAATTTAATTTCATGTTGCAACTTTTCAGTGCTCCAGGAAACATCAGGGCCATCAGGAAATGAGCTGAAAATATAATTTTTTTGTTGTTGTTTACTGCTGCAAAAGAAAGGAGAGTGAAAGAAAAGAAAACTCAGAAAGATGGGCTAGGACATATTCACAATAATAAGATAAGATAAGATAAGATAAGATAAGATAAACTTTATTTATCCTTTCACAGGAAATTTGTCTCGGACTAGTGCACATCAAAATCACACTATACAGAGGCAAGAGCACACAGATATAGATACACACATAAGTAAATTAATATAGACACACACAGATGCACACACATGCATGCATACATACGCGCACGCACCCGCGCTCTCTCTCTCTCTCTCACACACACAACACTCACACACACTGTTCACAAACTGCTAGACCTGAGCCTTCCTGATGCCAAAGGCACGAATGACCTACGATATCTTTCAGTTCTTGCTGGTGGTTGTAAAATTCTTTTACTTCTTTCAGATCTTTTAAATTCATCAAATAAAATATGGGTTGGGTCGTTTAAGATAGTTTCCCCACAACTATGTGCATGACATGCTAGATAGATAACTACCCCATTAGTGCAACAAAGGAGTGAGGACATGGGAAGAGGAACAGCAGTTGCTGAGGGAGTGGAGCATTCATACAATCAATCATAAGATATCAGTCATGAAAGATAGCTGGTGTTCAGTGGGCTGAGAAACATCTGCAATGCACTGACTTTTGTGGATGGCACAGGCCTCACATGAACAGCACTCATCAAAGTCAACACAGATACATTGATAAAATGGTTAAATCAAAGGCATACCTGTCATCTAACACATCCACATTCTGCTTTGGCATGCCCAGTATCTGACAGCTTTCCAAGATTTCCTTCTTGCGCACAGGCCCTTGATTATAATAATTGCCTACAAGGAGAAATATGAATGACATGATTCACTGTGTACAGAGGAGACCAGGATATATTGTAGATCTACATACATGCTGGAATTTCTTTTTGTAAAACGTTTGCAGACGTTAACTTGCAAATGAAGCCAGTGAATTCAGCACACTATAAATAAAAAAGTATTAGTATTAATGACATTGACCATTGACCTCAAGGTGTATTGGTGCTCTCGGTAAAAGTTTTGTACCAAATTTGCTATATCTGTTACATTAGAATCATTTGAAGATTTTCTACTGCATTTGCCCTGCAGAATATATCTGGAAAACTGAAGCATATTTCATACTCACACTAACTCAAGTAAAATGTTGTAACTATATGTATACATGTATTGCCATTCTTTCATATTTTGTTCATTAAATAGATGAAATATCAGTGAATTTATCATGTGATGAATATTGTCTGATTTCACTGCCCTTGTTTTTTATCTTAAGAGACTTAAATAAGAAGGAAATTGAGGATGTGAGTTAAATCTATAGCTGCAGCTGTATTACAGAATGCTATTTATATTCCCTTTATAACAACAGTTGAGTCTCTCAATTAAAGAGAGGCAAGCGTATAGCTCAAAAGCAAGGGATCTAATTTAGATGTAACAATGATGAATACAAAAAGAAAATCAAAATTCTTAAGACTGACAAAACCAATCATTATCTTTACAATGTTTGCTTTTTTAGGAAAAGGGAGTTTGGTGCCATTCTTACTGAATATTAGATCGATCTAATAACACTTACAGTGCAATCCCCTAGAAATGGCGAATCTTGAATAATGGCACAATCAATTATTGACTCATATGTTAGTACTCCACTAATCAATGATGACAGAGCAATCAACCGTCGTAAAATGCAAACAGAAGTCGCCCACATCACAGAAAATAATATACAAGTGGAGAATAAAATGACAATAATTTTGAGCTGTAGAGATCTAGACATTCAGAAGTGTGTGTGTGTGTGTGTGTGTGTGTGTGTGTGTGTGTGTGTGTGTGTGTGTGAATAGGACCGATCTTGTGGTTAACCGATGACTAAATGAACTGCATTAATGCAAGAGCGAGCCTGTCCCAGGAGGTAGCCACAATGATATCATTTTCCTAGCGGAATCTGGTGAGACATACTAAAAGCAAATGAAGATTACAATATTCAGTGAAGATAGTACTTTACGAAACTTACTGATTCTCACCTGACGTTGTGGATAGTAGGTGAACCGAGTGTGAACTGGATGAGGAAATGATGACAGGAGAAAAGAACATGCATTCATCATCTGGGTGGGCAGTAATTATCAAAATTTTGCTATCATCTGGAATATTCATCTTGTTTGGTGTGAAGATCTTTAAGATTATAAGTACATATAAAACAGTGCACACTGTCAAATAAAACAGACAGGTGAATTTTAAGCACGCTATGATAGTAGGCGAATCGAAAACCCAAAGCCCCTCCATGGGCGCTGCCATGTTTGTTATTATAGACCCGATTATGATTGTCGTAAATACACTTCTAATGCTGAAAGTGATGTCATACAGCATATAAACATTATATAAAGTCTTTTTCTACATCAATGGACCATTGTCTATTCGATATTTGATAGGCATTGTATCATAACAATTTTACCATAGAAAGAGTTAAGCGATTCAAGTCGTAAATTATTCTCAGCGCTCCCGCTTCCTAGCAACAGCGTCCACCATTTTCTCTTCATACTGACACCTTAGAGGTACCAGGAGGTGTCCAGTTTAGCCAAAATGGCAGATAACGAGGACCAGCAACCCGTGAACGGGACTGATGCAGGCGAAGGGGAAGGTATGTGAGGATTAGTTGTTTAATAGATACATTTAAATCATGGGGATGGCAACTCTCGCCGAATGAATGTAAAGAGTTGAGCTGATTTGTTGTGGTTACTTTCCGTGTGTGGATTAGTAATCCTTGGGGCGCGAGAGACGAATCTGTATGCTCAAACATCTATTCATGGCTGATGCAGGTGACATTTTAATATGTTATACCTTGTCCAAATGAAAGAGACCTATTCTAGACTTATTATAGCAGGCAGAGTATCAAAACTGGCAGCCGACACTGTAACAGAGCCTAATGATAAACAATTGCTGTGGTCAGACACTTTTGTGCAGCTGGAGCCATAGTGTGACTGAGTTAGCAATAAATGACAAACAGGAATATATATTCAACCCAGTTTCAGATGATTAAATATGAGAGAATTGATTTTTACATCCAATATTATGCAATGATAACATATAAGCACATTTTATGTGCATGAGGACAAATAGCATTTCTTTCAAACAGAGCAAGGTGAAGCAACTGCAGAGCAGAATGCAAATGAGAATCAGTCAGCAGAGGATATGAACCAAGCTACAACAAATGATGCAGATGCAGAGGAAGGTCAAGCAGAAGCAGGAGCAGATGCTGAAGCAGAAGGCATAGCTGAAGAACAAGGTGTGTTATAATATCATCACACTTTTGTTTGACAGAGACCAAAAATCCATTGTTGACAATGATTTGCTATCCGGATGTATTTTTATATAATGCCTCAAAGTTATTGGGAATGATAACATTGTTTATCATTTTTTCATGATCAGGGATACTCCTTCAGAGATGCTGAAGTCCATATTTTTATCTCATCCCATGTTTAATCAGTCAGCAAGCAAATATAGCATATCATAATCAGCCATTCTGTCACACTGTTAAAGAATCTTCAGTTATGGGCACCCAAGTGTAAATGGTTGTCTGTCATTAAATCTAATTTTTTAATCCCTCCTTTCCAACCTCACCCACAGCACAATGTATCTTTTGCAAGGTTTGAGTACTAGTGGTATAAATTGAATCAGACTCACAATGTTGAATTTCTTTAGTTGTTATGAGGCTCATTATTGTTAGGTGTGTTGAGTGCATAGGTTATTTGGTTTACTGATATTTCCGCAGCATAGCATTTTCAATTCATATTAGATGTATGCATTCTGGCTCCAAGTAACCCATGTGTAATGTCAAGCCTTTCTTCTTTAATGAACCAGACAACCATCTATCATGAAGCAATCTGTCTTCAGCTATTTCACTTTCGGTGTATGTCTTCAGTGTGTATGTTTCTTGCTGATTTTGTGCTCTTTTTAACACTTTTTTGATAAATTTGACTTTGGATCACAGACAAGGGTGAAGAAGAACAGAATGATGAAGAAAAAGAGGGAGGAGAGGATGCAGATGCTTCTGAAAATGTTGGAACAGATGCAGGTAATTGATTATTTTGCTTGCATTTCTTTCTGTCTCATGTCATTGTTTCTTTTTTAATTTGACACTGTCATGTTGTATGCTGAGGAAACATTTGGTTTTTTTTTTACAAGTTATACCTTATTGAGGTTCTACATTGCTTGACATTAGTTTATTCATGCCACTGTGGTGAGAAGGTTCACTGGATTTTATGATTGCTGTTGTTTTTTTTCTTTTTTTTGTCTTTTCTTCCACCCCAATTTGTTAAGTTTTCAGTCAAACATGATGGCATATCAAGTACCATGTGTTTGTTACGTAGGTTTTGACTGACACTTTTTTTGTGTTGAAATACACAAGCATACTTTTAAAGCACAGAAGACTTCAAACTTTGATACACATGCTGGCATGTTAAGCACTTTCACTATTTTAACTATTTTCATTCAGAAGCTCACTCATTCAGACAGATGCTGCAGGTCCCCATGAGACATGAAGTTACAAACTGTAACAGGCCTTGTTGACTTAAATCTACTTCACATGGTTGCTAACCTTTAAGAGAGTATATTATTGTATTATATGAATCTGTGTACATTTTGTTACTTGAAGTAACAGGGCAGGAAGAGGCACAAGCCCAAGAGGAGGATGGAGACCAACAGGATGAAGAAACAGGAGAAACACAGGAGGCAGCAGATAATGAAGATGAGGAGCAGCAACAGTATGATGAGGACCGTCAGGAACAGGAGGAAAGTGCACAAGAAGAAGAAGCAGGAGACATTCAAGAGCAGAAAGAAGGAGAGGAAGAAGAGATAGTTGATCAAGAGGAAGAACAGACAAAGAGCTCTCAAATGGAGGAGGTGCAAGAAGAAGATGATTTGAAGATGGAGAAAGAAGAGCAAGAGACAGAGGAACAACAGCAAGAGACAGAGGAACAAGAGACAAAAGAACAGCAGCAAGAGATGGAGGAAGAGAAGGAAGAAACAGAGGTACAAGAACAAGAGACTGAGGGACATGAATCAAAGGCACAGCAAGAGACAGAGGAACAGGGAGAAGAAACTGTTGTTGATGAAGGAGCACAACAAACAGCAGTGGGGGATTCCACTGCCGCTGAAGAAGAAGAAGAAAGAGGGATCACTGAAGAGGATCAGGAGGAGATGCAGAATGAAGCACATGGAGGTGGAGATAAGGATGGGATTGAAGAAGGAAATGAGGAGGATGAGCAGACTGATGAGCAGCAGGCTCTTATTAGTGAACAAGAGGATGAAGGAGACAAATTCGAAGGGAAAGCAGATGCTGAACAGCAAGAAGGTAGACATTCATTTATAATGACATAAAAATTAGAGTAGAGTAGTTAAAATACTTCAACAGATACACCATTTTGATATTAAACTTTCTATTCCACAAATCAGTCATGGGGAAATATTGGTTTAGTTCAGTTGTGTTCAGATTTTTAAGCTGGTTCTAATTATATTTAAGCTTAAAACCTTAAGATCATGAACATTTCATAGAATTAAGATCTGTGTATGCTAATCTGTGTATGCCTCCCCATTTTATCTATTCATGATGAGTGTGGAATACACAACACAGACGTGCGTGCGGAGATAAATATATTCTCAGTGAGAAACAGATTCAACCTAGAGAAGGGTGTCATTGACACGTGGCAGTGGATACATTGCAAATGTCTTCTTACTTCAGCTTCACTGAAATCAAAAGCAAATGTCACTGTTGGCTTTGAATTCTACAAATCTTGCATTGTGTACACAGACTGAAGTAAGATTTGTAATTCACATATTCCAGAGGAAACAGAGGGAACACAAGTGACAGAAGCTCAGGAAGATGGGGAAAAGGGTAATCAATGTAGCTGCTACATACATATATAATATTTCCAACTTGGATGAACTATGCTTATATATATAGCCTTTGCCCTTCTTGTTTTTATTTTTTTTCGCGCTTCATCATTTACAGAACATTTGCCCTCATATCTTATAATCCATGCTATCTTGCTCTTTTCTTTTCATTTGTATGTTTACCTTATAACCAGTGGCTTTGGCTATGTAATCTTATATATGGATGACTTAATATCTCCTGTGTGGCCTTGGGCTGTGATTGATGCACTGCATTTAGGTGGTGAATCATACTGTACTGTCATATAGCTTGCTCTATCATGGACTGTTTTTTTTTCAGGTTCAATCTGAGATTAGTCATCTGATGTTAGAACTTGAGTTCTGCCTTTTTATAATGTCTACATTCCATTAACTAATAATTTATTAACTAATAATGACAGTTTGCTTAAAAATATATGCTTATTAACCATTCTGTCCTATCAGTAGATTTCTTTCATGATAGCATAAAAATGTGTCTAGCTCGTCAGCTAAAGCTAACGGTTTAGTATCTTTGCATGTATATTTATTTTTATCTCATCTTGTCATGACTTAAGGCATCCATTCCCCATATCATAGGTTATGCTTGTGGGCACCTTATGACAATTTACATCAATAATATCAGTTTTGCACATAGTGGGTTTTTATAAAATCATCTTTAATAAATCTGTTTACTGCATGTTAACACAGAGTTTGTGTAAAATAGCATCAGAAATGTGAACATGCCTTAGCTGACACTTAAGGCTGACATAATATTTTAAAGTAGTGTGTTGGAAGTATTGACAGGACATTTGGGGGAGTTAAGCACATTTTGAGGAACGAAGTGTTTCTTTCCTCATCTTATGTTGAAAATGAACCTATGGATATAAAATATTGGCCTAATATAATTATATTTGAGGAAATGAAATTGACAGGAATTAAAAGCTGACTTTTCACAGTTTCTTGTCTTTTAAAGTGACTAAGATATTGAAATATGACATTTGTAGGTTATGAACCAAAAAGTATGATATTTTTATGACATTTATGGATCAAACTTGGTATTTCTTAAAAAATCAATGAAGCGAGAAGTGAAAGTAGTGTGGAATAAATCATGTAAATAAAACATTTGCAAACATTCAATGAAAGTCTGTAATATTTAAAGCTGCTTGAAACTTTGCAGATGGCTTGATAACAGTTTGGAAATGTGAAGTACCATGTAAAATAAGTGCTCCAGTTGATATAAGTTTTCTTTAAGCATAGAATGGGGTTTAATATTTTCATGTTAATTTTTCAAACAGCATACTTGCTGCTTACTTATGTCTGGGTGAAGGTTAACATAATTACTGTTTGGTGATTTTTCAGAAGCTGAAGAGACAACAGAGGAAGAAACTGGTGGACAAACAGAAGCCACACCAGGAAGTGATGATAAGGTAAAGTGTAACAGTTTTCTGAATTTTTCCTACTATGCTGTTTTTTGTCTAACATCATAATTTTGTTCTGGTCTGTGTCCACTCTCCTTCCTGCCTCCCTTTGATAGTGATGATAATCTGAAGGGAAGAGTAGTTTTCCATTCTTGTATGTCTATTATGATCATAACTGGGAAGATGAGCACCATGATCATGATTATTATAAGATCTTACCGTAATGTGAAGAATCTCTCTTTGAGTACATGTTAATCGCAAGTACAAATAATGTGTCATTTGCCTGCACTCAATAGACAATGTGTTTAATTGATTTTCTGGCTTTGTATACTCTTTCATATAGTTTGCTTGTTGTGCATGGATGCAGCATGTAACTGACTGTGTATCTCCTTATGGAAATTTATTTTTAAATTTATGGCAGTATCACTTGTGATTGTGTCAGACATAATAATAGTTTATCAGGGATTCTTGCTATGACAAGGCATTTTTTTGTTGCCTTACAATAGGAGGATGATGCTGAGGACCAAGCAGAGGAAAAAGTGATCACGGAAGGAGGGGAGGCAGTAGGTGGGGCAGAGGCAGCTGATGAGCAGCAAGAGGAAGGAGCAGAGCAAGCTCAGGCAGAAGGTGGAGAGATGCCATTTGATATTGAGCAGTCTGAAGCCACCATGTTGAAGGTATGGAAAGTTAAACATTTCTGAAGAAATGGCTGTAACATTGAAAGTACATAGTATTAACATTTTAAGAGGACTATAGAAGGACCGAGTCCAGATGAATATTCATGATGGGTAATGATCACAGAAGAGATATTTGTGTAAGGTTTTTGTCTTCTGAATCCCATATCAACTGTCTTTGATTTTCAGCTTGCTGCTTCAAATAATATGGCTCTTGGCCAGTTTCATTTAGTTGTTTTTTAACTGCAGCAAGTACATGAATGTCCATATATGTTACAGATCAAGTAATAACTATTTCAGTATATTCTGAAATAAAGAATATGTTTGAATAAACAGAAATAGATGAATATAATAAATGTCATTTTCAGTAGACTTCTTGAGGCTACTTTAGAGTTCACTGTGTACAGAGTCTTTGTAGATAAAGTTCGCAGACTTCAGAGATTAAAGTTATGATTTGTTTATTTTTGTATCATTTTTTAGGAGCAGTCAGACATTGATGAAAGTGCAAGTAAGTATACATAAAAATTTTAAGGTTGTCGCCCAACACTTAATAACAAATTTCCACTTTCTTGTGGTAAACAACAATCCCTTGACATACTTGCTTCTGAGGCAGTTACGAAGGTGATAGGAACAGTAAAATTTTATAGAGAACTGATATGTGTGTGAAAAGTATGTCTAGTAATATTGTATTTTTGTGTAACAAAAAACTCATTACTGCAAATTTATCATACCAAATTTTCAAGCTTGTGCTCTTCATTTTCTCTTCAACTTCACATTTAAAAATATGCGCAAATAAAAAGGATAATAGCAAAAAGTAATTTCATGTCTCTTACGATCAGTTTCTTTTTCTTTTGTTGTGCCCTTCATTTATTCTTCATATATTTGTGATTCTTCATTTTACTGCTTTCTTTTAGCAGTATTTTTAGGATGCGTATCAAAGTCAGCACTAGGAAATTTGCCCTGAAAATATTTGAAGGGAGAAGAGAGACTTCAGTAAATCTATTGGAATAAGGGGATGAAAGTTATCAATCTGGAAATAAATGCAATAGTGCAAACATGTTGTAATTATGAAAAGTTTATGATACAGTCATTTTTAATCTGTCTCATTTCCTCCTTCCCAGATGCTGCTGCTAGTGTGAGTAAATCATTCAGTCTTTCATGTTTATTTACATTTGTCTCTCAAGCAAAATTGATAATTGTTCATACCTAACCATGATAACATGATGGAGGATGATGTCACTCATTTTGGAGGATAACAGTGGCATCCGCTTTATAGACTAACACTTATTTACATTGAATACTGTGTTGTTTGTGTTTTAAAGAAAATAAAATGGACAGATAGAAGTGGATTGTGTTGGACTGTGGCATCATGGGAACACACTTAATGCTAACTTCAATTTACTTAGTAATTTGGGCCACTTGAGACATAAAAATATTTATATGTCATCAAAAGGATAGATAACTTTTATCGTGAATTCTATCGTTCTGTCATTCATCAGCAGGATGGAGCTGGCGTGCCACCTGCTCCTCATCTTCCCTCAAATGAACGGTCATATACTAATATTGAAGGTCAGATGTCAACTTCAGCATTGGTAAGCTTGGTTTTAGAAGTATTTTATTATCTTTATCAGTAGCAGTTGATTGAAGCACATGTTTATTCTGTTTATCCAAAATTGATTTATTAGGTGCAGTGGAACTCACTTAACATGGCAGTGCTTTACCTGAAATCTGATAAAAAAGAAAGTTCCCTTATTATTCATAATAAACTTTTACGATTAACCTTATAATGAGTTTTGGGAAAACTTTGATAACATGAGAAATAATGTGCGGGAACCAAAGAAAAAAGTGATAGAGTAGAGAGAGAAAAAAATTTGTCACTGCTGTAGCAGTTTCTTCCTCCCCTTGGCTTTTGGTGGTCTGGTGCATAGAGATTAGATCAGGTGCATTGTGAAGACTGTGTCAATCAAAGAAGGTGACAGCCTACACTGATCCCAACACCATGCAGCGTTACAACCAGTCAAAGCCATCAAAATTATCACCTAAAACAAATGCTGCCTGATATCTCTTTGATTGTATCCCTTTATATTAAACTGTAAATAGATAACCCAAAACTCGCTTAACCCACAACAATTTGGCTGGTCTCTTCAATTCTTCAGTTTCATGTTAACAAAGTTCCTGTGTATTTTTTATTCTCTTGGAAAGATCTTTGAAGATTATGTTGTGTTGGCTCAGAAAAACTACTTTAAACTGGAGAAATTGTGTAAAATATATATCAGATGCCCTCCCCCCTTCCTCCCCAAAATCTTTTGAAAATTTTGATTTTTGTTGTTTTTGTCTACAGTAATACAGATCTTTTGCATAGAATTGTAACACTCATTAACAGATGTGTATTGTTTACTACTGCTGCAGATTTCTACTAAGTAGGTTTTATAATTTTGTTATAGCTTATAAATGAAAGACATGTTTTACACAAGCCTGATAACAGTGCACTTGATACATTTGCCGCTCAGGCCAGTCACTTTTTGAAGTGTCATTAAGTTAAAAAAAAGTTATGATGAAGCATTAACAGGTAGGTCATCATGTCAGGTATATTTTACATCTGTCTATTAATGTACTGAAATTTTATTTAAGTTCCTCTTAGTCTCTTGAAGTTATTGAACTTTGAATTAGATACATTTTTTTAAACCATCTAGTACATAATTCTTTATGTAGATTATAAAGAAGAATGAAAAGTGTGTTTTGTTTAACATCAGTGTTTAATGCCGTAGGTATTGACTGCATGTACAAACAGATTTAGAGTTTTTGTGTTCATTTACCCCTTATTCTCTCTTTACACAGAACATTGTCTGGTCATTTGGCTTGAACCGGAATGTGCCTGTGCTCAATTTAAGTGACGGAGTGCGTAACGCCATCATGTATCCATGTGCACATGTTGGAATTATGTATGACTTCAAGAATAACAAACAACATAGCTTGCAGGCTCATGTAAGTCCACCACCCGGATCCTTCCAATTCTATATCTCATCTTTACTTTTTCTTTCGTGTTTTCTGCTATGATGAGCTAACCTCCTGTTGAGGAATGTCTGTGGCCTTACAAATAACATGTTTTAGGATGCATTCAACAAATGGGAACTTCCAGTGATATGTGTTTAATATACAGTCGACTCTGCTTAATCGCCCATCCATGGGATCACGGAAAAAGTGGTCGATTAAGCGGAGCGGCGATTTAGCGGAGGAATGAATTTCGGCCATATTTTTGGTAAGAAGATTAAATTTCTTTGGTGTCGTGGTTTGATAACGTGCATTGACACCTTCTTGTTGCCAGACTCAGGACAAACTCGAGTTTGACGGTGTTGTACCACACAAAATGTTTGATCGCCGCGGTCTCTCTCATTGGCCACCTTGCAATAACCCAGCAGACAATAAGGAGTAGGATGGCATGGTCGGGGTAGACCTTTCATCCACATGGCACGTTCTCTGATCTAACCGAAATCCACCAGACAGGCGCAATCAAGGCGTGGGGGGAGGAGACTATACCATGGCTTTCAGTGCAGTAGCATATCGGATGGGCGAAGGCGGTGATACGTAGCGTGGGACGAAGTGGGACAAGGGGAGGGGAGGTGGAGAGGAAATGCTTTCAACCGGTCTGCCATCCGTCATGCAGTTAAACCGTCTGTGTACATTGTTTGTTTGTCTACTGTAATCCTTCACCCGCTGATCTTTGAATTCACGGGCGCTGAAGAGTGGTCGATTATCCGGAGTGGGAGGCAATTATCCAGTGACTTTTATATAGAAAAAAATTTGGTTCCTTAGGAAACGAGGTGATTAAGCGGAAAAGGCGATTAAGTGGAGTCGACTGTATAAAGTTTGCCAAAATATCATTGATGATAGTTGTGTTTAGAGAGCCTTCTTTTAAGGAAAACTCATACCTGATAGGAATTGAAATGCAAATTAAAACAAAATCAGATTGCTGACTGGTGGAAATTGCCACTGTGCAAACGTGTATTTATAATATAAAAGTAAGTATATATGAGGAAAATGGCATATCCCTGTATCCAGCTTTATGGTTAGCATTTATGACTTGTTATGAATATACTGGCATTTGGTTGTGGTAGGATCCATAATTTCCATAATTTCACCTTCTCCCAGGTCTGCTGTCTTGTCCTGTGCTGGTACAGATTGACTGCAACTTGTTTTTTAAACTCTGTTACTGTATCCTACTCATGCTGCAAACAATATAACGGTTTTTACTTTCTGTCCCCAGTTGAATCCTATTACATGTTCTGCAGTTTCCCAGGACAAGAGATGGCTTGTCACTGGAGATGTCGGGCCTGATGCTATGGTGAACATTTGGGATACCTACACAGGGTGAGTATGTAATGCTGGGCCAGTCTTAGTTGCTGTTTCAGTTTTGTTGATGACTTTGGGTGACTTCTGATGCTATTCCCTGGGGGCACTATCACCTGGTTTGCTGCATATGATTTTGTTGTCTGTGTCTGGGCAAGAAATATAAAGCACAGGCATTGCAGAACCAATATTTGCATGGGATGTCAGTATATGAAGTGACCTTTCTCTTTCAGCCAACTGCAAAATGATTTATCTTTTAATTTGTGTTCATTTTCTTTCCCAGTACTCCTATCCAGACAATGTTTGATCCTAACCCACAGGGGGGTGTGGTTGCTGTAGCTCTTACTCCTGATTCAAGATACCTGGCCACATTGAGTGCTCTACCTACTCAGGTAAGCATGTTTTTTTGTAAAGAAATGTTTATGCACTATCCGAGCCCATGCACATTTGGATTGAATGCATGTGCCAACCAGTTGTTTTGTTTATTTTTCTTATCAAAATATGTAATCTGCCAAACTACTTCGGCATGCATCTACACTGTGCAGCAGAAGTTAGAGAAAACAACAGACCTTTATGGCATGATGTGGTGCTATTGATCAGAAGTTATAATCACAGTCAGAATGGCTTGTATTTGGATGGTTGCCCAATGCTCAAACTGATCTATGAAAATTAATACCTAAAAGTATTATTGCCCCACGATGTTTGAGTAGCAAAGGATTACTATCACCACTTAAGGAATATATAATGCAAAATTTCAGGTTATTCTTAACACAGATAAACTGATGATATTCCAGAAATCATAAGTTTTTTTTTTCTTCTTAGTTTGTGTTTTGTTAAGATCAGGTGAGCTAATTTAATGAAGATGAAACAATGGGATGGGATGGAAAACAAAATGTCAGAATCGGGTTAGTTAGTTAAGATTAGGATGGGAATGAAGAATACTGCTTTTATTTACATACTGTTGCAGACTCTAGCCATCTGGGATTGGACCGTTGATGGTGATGTTCCAATTTGCTCTGCTGATCTCAAGCCAGAGTTTGGAGTACAGAACTACATTCACTTTGATCCAACAGACATTCACCATTTGGTCACAAACAGTGAAACGCAGGTTCTGTTTTACAATTGGGTAAGTTGAAAATAGTAGATCATAATAAGTGATTAAGCCTTTGAAAATGAAAGATCTGTTAGTTCAGTCTGGGCTTAATAGACTAACACGCTCAACACTGTTTCATTAGTCCGTACATGATTATGCCCAGGAACAAAGCGGAAAAGGAATTTACATGGTGGGGCCAAGACACAAAGGGTTAAAGTCTCTAAACACATTCATGGGTAATTAATTATGGGACATGGTAATCTTTGTCAGCCTCTTTTGTTAATTGCATTAAGACTAATAGTTTAACACTTTAATTAATCACTACTTAGCAATATTAGGATAAATAATGGTTGAACATTGAAGTGGGTTAGAAGTTGGTAAGATACTTTATGAATTAGAGACAACCACACTCTTCTAGATTTTGATAGTTACTTTTCATCCATCCTTGTTAGGAGCTAAAACATCGTACAATTCTTTCTCCCATTTTCATCAGTTTTAGCAGAAAACAAAAAAAAAACTCCTCTGATTTTTGAAGAGGCACTCAAATATTTCTGCCCAGAATTGCATGAAATTCATGTGCAAGTTCCTTGTGTTTTTTCGAAGATAATCACTTGTGAGGTGTTGTTAATCCAGCAGACCTATAAGTATTTCTTAAAGTTGGTATGTGTTGTAAACATAATCCTGGGAAACCCTATCCCTGTCTTTCATTTGTTCATCATTGCGACTCACATTACACCGACATGTGCTATGGCTGGACTGCATGCCCAAACCAAACAAGCATAACATAGCTGGTGTGTGACCGCCATACTGTTAAATGAGGCAAGTGGACTTTTGGTCTGATCACAGTTGGCAGGATTTTGATTGCTCCTTCCCCTGGCTCTTTCCCAGGTGACGCCTGGACACTTTGGCTAGTTAAAGAAAAAAAACAACATTGGTGGTCATATTTGCTTGCTCTTCCCAATCAGTTTTGTTCTGTGCCGTTTCTCACTCATTATCTTTCTTTTCAGGAGGATAATCACATCAAGTATTTTGCGCCCCCACTCTCAGACAGTGACTTCAACAAACCCGTTGGCCGATACAGCCAGTCTCTGTTTCAAATTGGTATTGCGAGAGCTCTGACAGCCACCTCCATCGGCAACTTGGTGGTGTGGGATAATAACAGACCATTGTCAAAGAGTGAGTACCCCGCAGTAAAGAGGAAAGGCCAGGGCATGGAAGTCATAACTTTACTCTTCTTTTTTATGTGTGCGTACAAGAGTTGTGGTAGAAATTAATTATATGATGGAGCTACCCCATTTGTTCTTGAAATGTTTTTCCTCAGTGAAGAAAAAGAGAGACATAAGAGACAATGAATGAACCCCTCCCCAATCCTCCTTTCTGCCCAGTACAGAATTTGTTGGTCATATCAAATATGCAGGAATGCCATTTACACTTCATAAATGTTGATGTGCCTGATATATAACCTGTATCTCCTCATGTCATCTGTGTCATATCACTCATTAGAGATCATTAATACCATTGTCCAGCACTTGTGAATGTACAGCTGATCTCTTAATATAAAGTTAGTGAATTATTTAAGAATTGTATACCTGTTTACTTCACAAACAGTCAAAAAGTGACCTCTGACGTCATGTGGTTCGAAGCAAACAACCATACCTCAAAGGAATCTGATGCTTTAATAATTAATAGTCGTTACGAAATTAGCTCATCAGGAAATATTTGGTGGAACTGCAAACAAAATAATGGATATCAGACAGTGTCATCTGTCTTCCTTACTACTTTGTTCTTATGCACTGTTTATCATCAGTAGCTCACTTCAGTCTTAATTATGTTTCTCATGATGTCTTCACTCTCATAACTTTTCTGCCATCCTCCAAATCTTGATGCCTTGCACAACAGTAATCTTCTTCCACTCTGTTCATGTTAAAGTGTATCTGAAACCGGAAATTGATGTATGGACAGGACTGCCTGGTAACTGAATTTGATTGGTTTGCATTTAGTTTTGTTGATCCCAGTCTACATTTTTGGCAGTTTTGGTTGAGTTTGAACTGCATTTCTTAAAGTTTTGGTGATATATTGGCATTTTTCTGTGTTGTTCTTCACTCCGTAAGGAATGTTTTCTTGTCCGTGAAGATATTGTGTTTAATTTCTTCACTCTGTAATTACAATTGTGGTCAATTTCCTGTGTGTAAAATTTCAACCCTCTGCTTAATATTCTACACTAAATACATTGAAAAATAGATGGTCCTTGTTGATCTTGAGGTCAGTATCACTATCTTCAAACAATTTTACTTTGTTTTTCTCCCATATCATAGGTTTGCCTTGAACATGTTAAATCATACATCATAGTTGAACTTCTAGTAGGCGTGATTTTTTTTTCTCTTGTTTTCATGCATTCAGTTTATTAATTTCTTTTTTGTTGCGAGTTCAGGGATGTGTAGATAAAATAGTTTTTTTGTTTGTGTTCAGTAAATAGACACAGATTAAAGCCCTATCTTATGTTTGTCTTTAAAATGCAATATCAACATATATTTGGGCTTCAAGGATCCTTCCAGTATTAATACTCGGAAGTGAACCATTGTCAGTTTATTGATAAAGTCATGCTGGTCCTTGTGTTTCAGTCATGGATGTCAACCAAAGTGCAGACAAGAAACCTCTGAAAATCATTAAAGTCCATGACAAGGGAATCAATGTCCTTACCACTACAGACAGGTGAGTAATGATTTCAACATCCGGAATTGGGAAACTAAACATTTGTCAGTAATGGAAGGATGAAGTGTGAACCTTCACAGTACTTTGTCTGCCTTAAATACATTCCTTCTCCTCTTTTTAGCACTCACTAATAATCACACTAAGCACTGTGTAGTTTTTCACTGACCAAAATGATCACTATGTTGCCAAAAAAAGCTTATGGGCTGAAATCCAGTTTTCAGTTGCCAGTATTATTGTTATTTTCATGTTTGATAAGAAGAGAATGAGCCAAGTAGTTTACACAATCTCAATCTGTACTCTTCTCATTTTTTCTTCAGCTACATTGTGATAGGTGACACAGGCGGACATGTGAAATTCTTTGATCAAGGTCTGCGACTCATTTACTGGTAAGTTGAAAACCTTTAGCTCATTATGTTTCATTCCTAAAAATATTAAATCTTAAATTTTTACTGATGGATTTTTTATGGATTTCTCAATTTCTGTATTTTGACCTCATTAGTATAGACCGGTGGTAAGGAGAAGGGGCGCAGACGAGGTGGGGTGACAATCTCCACGTGCCAGTGAACTCTGGTAATAGGTGATCCCACTCAAGCCCGAACAAAGTGCAATTCTTGGGAGGGTGAAGAAAGAAGCTGTTCCACTTAATTCTACGGTTTGCTAAACCTCCAAATGATATTCACAAAAAAGAGCACCACTCTCTCGGGCAATCAGTTTTTAAGTTTATGTATGCTTATCACTCCCTTTTTTGCCTCGTTGTTCAGCACAGCAAGGAACATCACTCCAGAAATTCGTAGGCAATGTTTTTTTTTTAAACTCCGTAATCTCTCGCTATCCCACATTAGTATATTAATCCTAAGGCATATTATTACTCTTAGTAATCATATTGAAAGGATAATGGGATTTAATGAGATTTATAAGAATAATATGTGTTTATATTGAATAAGCAAAGACTTCATTGACTTGAAGAAAAGCAGGCAGATTTTTGTGCATCTGTGCCATCTTGCATCATTTACTTAGCACTTAATAAGTTATTATTATGATGAAACTTTCTTATGATGATGCCAGCAATTTGCAGTATTGAAGTACTTTTTATGCAAGCTGCAAAAGTTGTTGATAGAGGTACTCCTCTCTGAAAAAAATTTGACAGTTCTGAATGACACCGTTGATATAGACCAACATGTCATCAACAGGATGGAGGATAAGTATGTTGGAAATTAAGATTCAAACTTTACAAAATTCTTAACCAACACTGATTGCACTATATAATTTAATCTTGTATGATTTATGTAATAAAACATTTTATGTGTGCCTAATTTCTTTTCATTCTTACCAGGTATCAAGATTTTCACTCAGGCCCTGTAACAGCTATCTCATTTGCCCATATACCAGACTTCGTTCCTGTGTAAGTTCATAAATTGTTTTATTTCTTGTGTATCAGCTCACATAGTGTAGCTATGGCATTAGATCTTCATAAATGTAGCAGGCATGTGATGTTTAGGATCTGTTGTGTGAATCAGAACCTATTTGACAATGGCCTCTAGTTGTTTTACATTTTCAAGGGAATTGGAAGACCTGATTTTGCAGAATTTCCTCAACTGCTTCAAAGCTGTGTCACATATCTTGTCTCACCATGTGTTATCATGATAAATTTGCAATTTTATCTACTGTGCAATTCAGATAGAAAATATCAGCACTAGACTTTTAAGTATCGTTATCATTTTATAACTTTATATCTGTCACAAATCCTGTCTTTATGACTTGTTGATGAAGCTGTGTTTCATAACACAGTTTTTATTTTGTTTTTCCTATCAGTGCCACTGAAGGCTCCAAGTACCCCAATGATGTGACAAAGCAAGCCAAGCCATTTGTTGTACGAGATTTCATTGTGGGGACTGGCATTGCAGTCTACTGCAGCATCAACACAGATGGAAGCAAACTGAAGGTTAGGAATGAATAATATCTTTCAAACTTGCCACTCAATGAGATGACAGGATTAGTATTACACAATGTCAGCAGTATCACTTTAAATACTAATGACCTTTAGCAGACCACATTATGGTGAAAACTGAGGCAGATCATCATAGCATTAGACTGTGGTTATAACTAAGCTTTCATCAACCTCAGGAAAGTTATATATTTAGTCAATGTGTCTACTTTATTTTTCAGATAAATAATAAACATAGACACCCCTTACAAATCCATTAATTTCTGTTAAAACTTTGCAAGTTTTAGAAACTTGATCTCTTGAGATAAACCATAGCCATAATCATGCTATTACACTTTATTCATGAAACAACTGTTGTTTCCATCATTGACCAACAGAAGTAACTATAGCATCTCTTTCATTTGTGGACAGATTATTCACAGAGAACATGATGCTGCTGTTCATGCATTGGATGCTCACCCCAGACTGTAAGTTATAACTTCTGTTACAATGTATGCAACTGTACAGGACCATACATTCATTCAGCTATTTATCTGACCCCTTGCTGTCTTAAATATGCCACCATTACTTCATAATGTAGGTGCTTTTCTTCAGCAAGCACCCATAGCAATAAAGGAGCTCTGGTCAGCTCACTGTTACTGTTTAGGCACTTTTTTACTTTTCTCATTTCTGAAATGTGCCGATTTTTACAAGATAGAGAAAATGAAGAGTAGATCTTTGACGTCTTAGAAGCTTTGATGGTGACAGAGGTTGATTCATTAATGTAAGTACAATACTGATACATTCATCTTTTGACATTTTCTTTGTGTATTTCAATTGCAGCCCCGTCATTGCCATGGGAAGCTACTCGGGCTTGCTCAAACTGTGGGATTACAGAGCCAAGTAAGTCTGATGAATCAAGAATTCATTTAGTTATAACTGAATTTGTGTCTGACAAAACCATTGGACTTGCTTCATTTATTAATGTTATGCTTTATGCAAGCTTTGCCTCTCCCCAAAAGACCCCAACCCTTTATTACCCAAACTTCAGTGAATTCTTACTCGGTTCCAGTGGAATCCACAAAGGCATGCTTTGATAAAATATAAGTTCATTTGCAATTTTGTACAGTGATATGCTGCTATATCTGCCAGTTCCTGAGATTGTAATGGTTTGGTCAGTGTTTTGGTCATAACCAGAGACAGTTCATGTCCAAAATTGATCTTATAGAGATTTTGTGAATCAAATTTGAATTTTATTGTAACACAATTGAACTTTTTACACTGACACAGGATACAGACACAAAGTTTATGAAACTTGTAATTTTTGCTCTCTTTGTTTTCTTGCCAGAGAGGTGGTGGCTTCAAGAATGTTTGAGAAATCCCATATTCAGTGTGTGGCCTTTGATCCAAAGGGATTTTACCTTGGTAGGTTGGAATTTAGAAAGGTTATTTTTAGAATATTTAAAATATGGATCCCCGATAGATAGCCTTGCATAGGTAATTCATACTTCACTCAACATAACCAACAAAATCACTGAGATTATTACACAGTCAGCTGTTTAGTGGAAGAGGGATGAGAAAATGAAATATTGGAAATTATCCTGCGCCTCTACTGTTAGTCTGGTATTTTACATTAGACATTGTCAAGCTCTTATTCTTTTGTGTGGTGTGCAAAAGCTTGCCATTTGATAATTAGACACATGAAGGGAATATCTCTCAACTAGAACACCAAATTGATCTCTGAGAACAAGTCACCTGACCTGTATGTGTGTTCTTCCTTTTTCCTCTTCAGCTGTGGGATGCACCAATGGCACGGTGTACTTGGTGGACTCTATAGCACTCTTGAATCAGCTGAGTGATCCATTCAAGTATGCTCGGGATGCCATCACCCATATTGCCTTTTCTCACAACTCTCTCTACTTTGCAACAGCTGTGAGTATACAATAGTTGTATTCTGATCATTTTATGATTATTAAGAGTTATTATTATTAACTATAACATTTCGAAGCTTAGCACTGGGTATACATGAGAGCAGGGACCTGTGAACCCAAGGTTAATAAGCACTTATAGTTGGTGGTAATACAGGATATTTGGGTTACACCCACAGCTTGTAAAATTGATATTCTGGCAAAGCAATTAGGAAACTGATTTTGAATGTCACTTGGTCATTTATTGATAAATTGACTTCTATTCCATTATATCTTTCATAATTTTTTTCCTGCGGCACAAATATGAGAGTGACCCAATTCTTACTGATGCTATGTATTTTCTATAGGATGCAGGTTTTACTATCACTGTCTACAAGCGCCAGAGGAAAGAGGGACGTAATCCATATGTCTGGCATGGACGGTACAGATCTCATTACAAGCCAATTCGCGATCTCCTCTTTGATGTTCACCTTGACACCAATGAACCAAAGCTGCTGTCTCTTGGAGAAGACAGAATGCTGGTGAGTTACCTTATTACTATATTTGATCAGATCAGTAATACATTTGACTCTTCTTAATTGTAACTCCTCTGGAACATAGAGAAAATTGTGATTAAAGAGAGTTGGAATTATCCAGTGACTTTTGTATAGATATAAGTGGAAAGTGTTGCAATGAAGTGTAACTTGCAATTATCTATGCAGTAAAACCTGTCTTCTGTGGTCCTTTCGACGAGCCACCCCCTCCGATTTACATACACTTTTCCTGTTCACCAACCGTTTTCTTACTGAAACTGACCTGCAATCAGCGGCTCCCTATGATCGCGATGCATGGACACCGATCAAAGAGTCGTTTCTCACTGTGACGAGCGACGATGTCTGCTCTACGCATTTCCCGGTTCGGACAACCTGAGTCCAAAAATCACTGCCCAGACCGACATCAAAGCTGTGGTGGTAGAGAGATAAGGATGGGAAGAAGACCATGTGTTGCGTGTAACTATCACAGACGTAATACTGGTTACACAATATTAGACCTACGAAGCCCACATTGCCCCCTCATTATTGGCGGTGGCGTTGTAATCACGACTAATACTACTGACTAGTGTTAGTGGACGGGATGCCCGGCAGCTCATTTCGTGCAATAAAAAAGCCAGAGTTTAAGCCGAGTTCAGTAATGGCGCGAAATGGCAATGAGTTCATTTGCTGAGGTGAAGTGCATGTGCCTGGCGCAGTGCCATGGGGGGGGGGGGGGGGGNGGGGGGGGGGGGGGGGGGGGGGGGGGGGGGGGGGGGTAGTCTACGCAGTCTCACAATTGCTATGATACTCCAGGCAGACGAATGAGAAATACGACCATTTTTTATTCCTGATGAGCAGACAAGGCTATAATATTGCTGTGTGACTGTCCGAGATTGAGCTGTCGATAAATGGAGGAACAGGAATAATTATATAACCTAAGTCAGGATTTCTTCCATTGTTTAAAGGTTTTTGATCCACACTGATCACAATGAAATTCACAGACTGTCATTAGGAAGATACATTTGCCCCAGCTGCAAGCTTACTACTCTGCTATTTTTATTACCTAGAGATTTGTTGTTTTCTTTTACAAACACCGAGGGGTAAACAGGAACAATTAAACTGAGGGCTAGATAAAAGTGAGTGTAAATGACTCACAATGTGCTGTACATGTATTCAAATGGTAAGAGTATCTTCAGATGTCTGTTTTGTCAACACCGTACATGCAGTTTGTATTTGTACCAACATATTTGCCTCATGATATAAGGCTGATAGTTTGTGATACTCTTTTTAAGCATAAGCCATATGAGACATTCTTTACCTCAATATACATGGAGAACCAAGCCACACAAACACCTATAAAACATCCCCTCTGTGATGGACGACCTGTGATGTAGAGTTTCCATGAGTGCCTCTACATCACAAGTTTTACTGTATTGTGATTAAGTGGAGTAGATTGTAGTTTGAGTTTGAGTTGATGATTTGCTGTATGCACCGTAATTGGTTTTCTTATTGATTTTATATTTAAATGCTGACTCTGGGTTATCTCACCATAATGTAATACAGATAATCAACATATACAGTGGATATGAAATGGGAGCATTAGACATTAGGCATGGACAGCATCTCACTGTTTATGAAGAATAATAAATTCCAGGAATCATTCATTTTCATTGAAAGCCATTTTAGCCATACTGAGTGTTGTGACAACATTCGCACTATATTGGCAGAACAAACTGTACTTTGTACTTCTTTTCTCATGTGAGGAAAATGACACAGACTATTTTAGAAAATTCTGCAGTTTTCATTGATGATGTGTGTATTACATGATCTTACAGATAGTGAAAAAAAAACATTTGTTCCCCTCCCCAATGTAGATTGAATATGACCTCAATTATGTTGGCAAAACCCACAACCATGTGGTGCCTTGTGCTGAAGACAGGATTGAGCAAGGTGCGATCCCACAGTGCATGACCAAATATCCACCAATTACACAGGAGCATTTCTTCCTCACAGCCAATGATCAGGTGAGATTTTAATATACATGTACACACTGAGATTGTTTAGTTAAAAGAGATCAGGCAGTTTTGATGTCCTACAAAGCAACTTACAGACCTCTTCGGGATGACTGACCTTTCCTATCTGCACATGTAACTTAAATCAGTAGCTGTATTGATATTTTGGCATTCTCCTTGAACTGCCTGACCCATGGAATACTATGTATGGCACACAGCAAGAAAAAGTCAGCAGATATCACTCCATGACATTGAACCAAATGGCAAAATCCAAGTAACGTAAGAAAGAAAGATGTCTTTGCGCTGAACAAAAAGTACTGGAAAGATTTTACAGATGATGTCTCATTGTACTGCAGACCAGGCCACATTTATAAAAATTTCACTGCTTTTAACATTTCCCATAACTTACAGAGCTGCTATTACCACTGGAAAGTTAATTTATCCAGTTTGCTGCCTGGGAGTGGGCCCAAGTTATAGGTGTTTTTCTCTTTTTAGAAAGAGTCTGCATCATAATTGGTTTTCTTATTGAGTTTATATTTAAATGCTGACTCTGGGTTATCTCACCATAATTGTAGACATGAAGTGCAAATAATTTTCTGGAGGATAAATTTACTGTGACATTGCCTTGCATTGTGAAAATCTCTTATCTCAATACTTTCTGTTCAGTCTCTCACATTATTGTGTCTCCTCACTTTTCAGTTCAAACTGAAATGCTACAACAGCACAACCAAGATGTGTAGAAAAACTGTGCTAGGACCAACTTACGGCTCTCCAATCAGGAAGTAAGTACATTGACCCTTGCATATTTGTACAGTTATGTAATGAAACTATGAATAAATATATTAAGCAATAAATTTTAATTGATCCTTACTGAGCAGCATCTGTAATCTAACCTAGTTTCATCAGATCGTCTCATAATGTGAAAAAGATCTAGACTTACTTTATTGCAACATTTTATGAACTCTGAGAAACTACAGTTTGCAGGGTGTATGTAAGAGCAAAATAATGGCTTTGCCTTTGTGTTATTTTTTTTTTTCTTTTCTTAAAGATATAATGTTAAATGTCTCCCTAGGATGATCGTTGTCCCAGGAGCAGAAGATGATAAGAAGAGGCGATTCATGGCCTACATCACAGATGACAAAGTTGGTCTTCACATTTTACCAGCAACTGGCAATCCTCACCTGGCCATGGCACTCATTGCGCATCCGAGTGGGGTTAGTATGAATGCAAAAAGACCTGTCATACGTGTAATGGAAAACATCTGATAGATTTCACACACATGAAGAACATTTGAACGTTCCTTTGACTACATGAATACAAGAGATTGTAGCTGAATACTACTATAGCTGAATACTACTATGATGATCAGCATCCAGTCTGTGTGTATGGGAAATAGTGCTCACATTTCATGATTTACTGCATGTTTGGAAATATTCTCAGAAGATCTGATTCACATAGCTTTTGGAGAGTCAAGCTGTTTCTATAAGGCTTGGGCAAAAATCTGGATAAAATAAATGGATATGGGTCAAAAATGGGTTATCTGGATCACCAAAGCTCTCTAACTTGTTTATAGATCTCATTTTCATACTATTAATAATCTGTATCTTGTTTTCAGAGTGTCAATTGGTGTTCTGTATTTAGTATCTCTTCACTGAAAATCACCCAGTCTAATAGTAATTACATGCCTATATCTGCTTTTCAGCCTCCCCAGTTCAAAGTAGCACATCACCACCACATCAAACAGATAAATTCCAAACTTTCAGAAAATGTGAATTGGAGATTGCTTAAGAAAACGTAGTTCAGTGGTTCAGTAGTGGATATTATCATGCCATACTGGCTCTTTTCTGAGTAAGAGAAGATACTGTGCAATTTAAAAAAAAGAAAGAGTATAAACAGGATGTGATTAACTGCATATTTAGGAATGGGTGTGCCTGTTTATCCAAGTAATTAAGAATTGAACCTTTGGACAGGCCTAATTCTGTTATTATGACAGTGACATTTTATCAGGAAAAAGTTCCCTTATAAATTTAAACAGTAAGATTTAATAAGTTTGTACCCTTCCCCCATGTTGTTTCAAGGATGAGGTTTAAATTTCAAATTCCACCTCCTTCCATTGGTTACGCCACTGCCCTCTATTGGTTATGCCATGAATTTGGGCATATTTTGGGCGTTACTGTGTGGTGACTGTGTTTTTCAGCTCTGATTCATACTTGCTATTTCTGTGTTATATGAATGTTCTTGGACTAGAAAATCTGAAGGTGTTGAACAAGTAAAAAGCTATAACTATAGATCAACAACTTAATTGGCATGAACACTATTCTCTTGTTCACAGTAAGATCAACAAGCAATTATACATTCTACAGAAAATGAGATCTTTCAGTATAGATAAAACACTTATCTCTCCCTTTTACAAAACTACCGTCTAAAATATTATCCTATTTTGCATTACAGTCTTGGGAGGAAACATCAAAACCCAGAACAAAGATAAAATAGATAGAGTCATAAAAAAGGCAGAGAAAATTTCAGCTACAGAACTGAACAATTTTAATACTCAATACATAAATGCATGCAAGAATCAGATTAATAAATCATCATAGATATCACACACCCATTTGCAGTGAATATTACAACGTCAGCACGCAGTAGATGATATTTTCATTTGAAATGTAACAGAGAGAGGTACAAAAGATCATTCATGCCATTTTCCATCAGGCTTCTACCATCACCATCACAATCATGACACACTTTACCTTAGTCTTTATGCTGAACTCTTTAACTTGTGTATGTGCGAGTCTCTGTGTGTATGTGTATTTGTGTGTGTATACATGTGTGTATGATGTGTATTTGTTAGTGCAGGTTGTAAATGTTTGTGTATTAGGGCGGGAGGGGGGTATAGTTGGAGTGTCTTGGGTGTAGCTTGTAATATGTTCGCTTGACATAGGCAGCGAACATTGATATCTATTAATGTATTTTTTCTGCTGGAAACGAAACTGACTTGCCTTTTATGGACAGTGAAATTGTATTTTGTCTTAATTATTATCTGTATGCAGTGCAAAGCTGGCTAACACCATGTCAGTGGGTAAAACCATAACGTAGTCATCCAGTGTCCCAGTAGCAGAGCAGGAATGGATTATAATACATTTAATTAGAGGAAGATGTTTCATTTTGAGCTGATCTGTTCACATGAGAAAGTATCACTAAAATGCATAAGTATAGTACCTTAGAATGAAAAGCATATAACTGAGATCGAAGAATTTCATTTAAGTTTCAGTCATTGATCAGAGATGTTATATTAAGTATATGAATGCAATATTTTCTTTTTTGTCTTGTTCAGGTGTCCAATCTGACATGCAGCTTTGATGGTGCATACTTATTTACAGCTGGTGGTCCTGACTTTGCAGTACACATGTGGGAAATTAATATTGCGTAAGTTGATGTTACAGAGAAAGTACTATATAGAATTCAAATGCCTAATGATGTTTCTTGATACAGATTGATGTGAATTTTCTAAAGTAATTTCATTGTTTGAAAGAGTGTAAATGGTCAAGGTTAATTTGATTTAATTGAGTTTCTCACAAGAACAATGGGAACTAGGTTTCTATGGTCTTAAACTACTGACACACACGATATCTAACATCTTTTCTCCACTCAGTGGAGAGTAATGATGCAACTAGAATTCCTCAGCCACCTAATTTGAAAGCCAGTTCTCCCTGGACATTTTCATCTTCCTTAAACAAATAATCATGTTGCTCACATTTCAGTTATTGTTACCTTTATCTCCTCAGAGCTCTAGAGGCTCAGTGCAAACTGGGAGGTGAAGATCTTGTACCCTTCTATGGACTGTTGGAAGGAGGCAGAGATGGAGAACTTTTTGCTGAACTAGAGGATTTGTTTTACTATGCTCAGCTCAGACAGTAAGTTACCCAGCAGTTTCTTTCTGACCCAGAGCTGACTGTCTGCACCAGCAAATTTTAAACCCTAACGTGATTGTGGAGTGCATCCAGTTTATGTTGACCTCTGTGTTTTTGGGATCATTGAGTAAGATATTACATATTTGTCACAATGACAACGGCCACAACTAGATGATCAGTACATGAAAGTGATCCCTAGTAAGGTTGTTTAGAGAAAATCACCTTTGTATTGTGCTTGAAAAGTATCCAGTTATAATGGCTTTGTCTTGTCTTTGATTTTATCGGTGTGCTTCAGCACAGAGGTGCTGTTTTCACCAAAAAAATGTTTTTTAAAGCCTGTCTCAAAGACAGTATTCTGCTAAATTAATTTGCCATTCAAAATATCCCTGTAAGATTTGGAAATCTGACACAAATTGCTTTTCTACAATTTTTTTTTTCAACAGCCAAGGCATCAACTCCATGGACCGCAGAGAAATTGGTAATAGAGTACCACTGACAGAAGTACCTTTTATCATGAGGGCTATGGGCTTTTATCCTTCAGAACAGGAGGTGAGTGTTAAGAAACTGTTTGCTATATTCATATATTCCTTACCAGCCAAGCCATAATGTGGGTGGCCATGCACATATCCATGTTGTGGTCCTGTATGTAATGTAACAACTGGCTAAAATACACCAGTTGTTATATTATCTATAAGTTATAAGTGTTTCCTGTCTGCCAATGTAACAGTACAATCTCTAATGATCTTGTGACTTTTTTTACATAGCTTCTCTGAAAAATAGTTTAGACGAAATGCTACCGTGTTGTGCTGCAATCCAATGTTACTTGTTAGTATCTACAAAATGCATTCCTTCTGAACTTCTTCTCAAAAAGTGTGCATACCAAAGATAGTTTTCTCTTTGAAACAGATTGAGGATATGATCAATGAAATCAAGTATGATGAATATGTCAGCTCTGGACAGTACCAGGAGGATATTGACTTGGGACGCTTCATAAAATGTAAGTACACTACCATTTAAGCGGTTGGTATGGTTTGTTAAAGTTTATGTTAAGGGAAGGAGAAATGGTTTTGTTGCTAGAATGTCATGTCATTCTTTTGGTGCCAGACTGTGACAAACCTCAGTACTTGACTGAATCATGAATTAGTATACTGTATTACAGCAGACCTGGTTCTCTTATCTCCACTTCACCTATAAAAAGACATTCTGCCAGACTCAACACATTCCCCATTCTTTATAGCATTTGAATAATTCCACCTCTATCAACATGCGATTCTTTCCTCTTCATTTTTAACATTCTGCTGCGTAATCAACACACAGCTTTTGTGTTATGTTGCTGCCATTCCATTCCTCTTCACCTGATTCAGGGGAGATGCAAGTGGGGTTGGGGAAGGAGTAGATAGACAAAGAGGAGATAGCACAGGGGCCACGTTTTGTGAGGATGATCTCCCTTATCAATTTTTTTTCTTTTTCCACCACTATTCCCTTTATTAGATACAATTCTAATGGTCCTATTATTATGGAAATAAGTGGAATGTATTGTATCTCTAGACAGAGTATAAGATTTCATTTCGCATTAAGTGAAGTACTGTGTCCAAGCGGAACTGACCTATAGTATTGTGAGTTGCCAGGAAATAATTCTAATAAAATACAGATGTTATTGCTGCTTGGGTGTATTACTCAGAATATATTCTCTTTCTGGAACAGTGTATGTGAACCACCGGCCAGCCTTTGGCCTCTCCCCTGAGAAACTTCTATGGGCATTCCAGACCCTTGCAGAGAACCCAGAGCTGGGCAAGGGTGGAGTGATGGAAAGGGGAGACCTACTTGATATACTGCAGAAAAACGGTATAAAATGTGACCCCTCTTTACTAGCAGGTGCTGACTATCCATAAATACTGCTGGACTATAAAATTTAGTCTGCGTTTTGTTAATTGTGAGATTACGAGGCAGTTGCCAATGGGTTTCACTTTAACAGTTATTGGACAGATTATATTTATTGATCAAGTTTTTTTTTTAGCTGGTATACAATATATTACATGTACGAAAAGCCAGACCAAGTATTAAGGATTTCCTGTTGTCAAACACTCACCTGAAATTTGTCTGTATCTAGAAAACAATTTGAAATCTGCATGTTTCTTTGAACACAATTATGAAGCCAAGTGTCTCATAGAAAAACTGTATATGCAAAAAGTATGCAACTCCACTTTTGCCAGGTTCAGAAAATTCACCTATGATTTCAATTTTGAAGCATTACAGATGAACCATTCTACCTGACTAATGTGTTATGTGTGATCTGCTCACAGACATGATAAGGGCTCAAGTTACAAAGAAAATGAAGGAAAATGATATGGTTGTCAAAAAGTTAGTTGGAACATTCTTGCTTCAAGTTCAGATAATGTCATCCTCAATGAAGCAACAAAATAAATTGCATTTAATGTCTTCCTGAACAGGAGAGCACATGACAGAGTATGAGCTTGCTGAACATCTGACAACACTCTTGGGTTTCAACCAAGAAGGCGGATCTTGTGAGCAGGAACCATTTGAGGCTGACAAGGCCGGCAGCTACATTGCTGATGCGCTACCCTATGATATCAATGCGGAGATTCTAATAAATGAAATACTTGGATTCTCCATGACTGTTGACCCCCCAGCACCAGATGACACTAAACAAGTGATCAAATCAACAGCTTCATAATGTCAAATGGTTGTGTTTAGACAATATGGAATGAAGGAATTCATTTGGATTTGACACTCGAGAGAAATCAAGTCGGATTCAAGTTGGGTGTGAGTGTTCAGGCAGTTGTATATCTTTTAGCAAACACTTTAAAACTGAGACTTGGGTTTTCCAAGCCAGCAGATCCACTGAGGCTGCCGATAGATTAATCTGAGCTGGTCGTTCAAATTTAGTAGGTTTATGTGTCATCAACTTAAATAATGACATGTCCAGTATATTATACTGCTCAGGATTTTCTTGTCTTAACACATGGAAAACATGCAGTTTGAAGATCTCTTTGTTCCTTTCTGCTATATGTGAAATAAAAGTATAAAAGTGAACAAAGCAGCAAACATTAACAGTTTTCATGATAAGTTTGGTCAGTGTGCTGTTTTCTCAAGCGATAGTTACATAAATTTGTATAAATTTGCGAAGTTGAAGTCACAAACAAGTAATCCTTTTTCTCCAGTCTTAGGGCTAAATGTGCCTGATCTTTTTGTAAGCAAGCATCTCAGCATCTGATCTGACACATTCCAGTGCAGGGGCACTGGTATGCTTTTAACCATTTTTGTCTCCTGTAACTTGTGGCAATATAAACAGTTCTGATGAGACTCCTTTAAGTACTTTCAGCCTACGAAGACTGACAGCACTTCTGAAGCCCATATCTTACATTGAGAAATAATGTAAGGAATAAATAAATTGACAGACATTGTTTCACAAACTTTAGCCAACATTTTTAACATATCTGAACCTCATAATGTATTACTTGTAGATCAGGATATTTTAAGGGTCATCAATATTCCCTGCTCGACTGTTGATTCACCTTTTAAACTCCTTAACATCCTTGACCTGTGATAAATCTGTAGCTTTCATACAAAGATGTAAAAAGTGGTTTATATTGTTTATTATGATTTTACACTGTGACATAGTAAATGTATTTGGTTGTGTTAGGAACTGCATATATACAACTTGAAGTATTATGAGTTGGACTGTTGAAGGGATGATGTATGATTGAAAAAACATTTTTAGAACTGCAAATCTAATTTGTAAATTTGATTGAATTTAAAATATTGATGAATGTATTGAAGTTTTCAATTAAAAGCTTCTGAGAGCCATTACTATATCGTGCAGACCTACTTTTTTATTCACCAGAATCCACATCTGTGACAAATCTTGTGCATTCATACAACTCCTTAACAATAAAAGTTTTGTAGAATGTTTATTCATTGTACAATAATAAAAAAAAACCAACAAAACTACAACACAAATCTGACTGGCATATGCAAACCACTCGGTCTTTCAAAGGTAACTGGTACATCCTTTTTAATTTTCTTTGCTTCAGAAGCAATAATCTGGAAGAGAAAGAGGAAGAAAAAAATTTCTAAGACAATGGAACAAACAGATGTTTTTGAGGATGACAATAAAAACCAACAACGTACAAGTTAGATAATGTCACTAGTCCTTCAAAGCAGTGGTACTCAGTGTTTAGGGAATTTTGGGATGTTAATTATGCAATGTTAAACATAAGTTCAGAGGGCAGAAGAAGTGGTACAATGATATGCTGATCTCACTCAAACATCTTCGGTCAATGCAGATTCCTGGAAGTCTTCCAGAATTGCCCATTATGGCACGGAAAGGTAATGTGGGATTGGTGCCAAGGCTATGAACTCAAAATGAATATAGACAGCACAGCTCTAGAGTGCTACCTGCAAAAACAAGATTATTTAGCAGTACTGATCCCTATTCCATCGGTCACGCATAGTGTGGAAAAGGTTCTTCTATGTCTCTGTGAATTTATCAGAAGCACCAAGTCATCCAGAACTGAGATTATGGTAATTATAGAAAACTATTAAAAATTAGCATCATCATTATCATCATTTAAAGAGTATTAGAGAAGAGTATATTCTGCAAATTTCTGAACTGGAGGGAACAATATTTTAATCAAATGCTTACATCACTGGTTGCAGTTTCCAGGAATGGGGATAAATCCTGCTCAGCCAGCTGTCTCTTCTGAGCTTTTTGAGACAAGGTTGGATCAAAGTGGTGCTCAAGAGTCTGCAACAAACAAGAATAAAATGGCAATGCCAGCGTGACTTTGGAAGGATGGAGGGAAAAGGGGAAAGCATTCTGCCTTGGTTTTTGGAGACTAATTTATCAGATTTTTTTTTTTTTAAATACAGTAATGAAATTATCTGATTCCTGGTAGAGGAAATCCATCTTTGATTTGCTTCTCCAAAGTCCAGTGCAGTTCTGAAATCCCCCTTTCCTGCCTCATCTCAAATTGGCCGGTTAGGCTCATTCAATCTTCCTCATACTTGCAACCTCAATCCTAGTCTGCACCTTTTGCCCCTGTGTACATCACCTTCACCTCCTTTGTACCATAATCATCATGCCTGTAAGAAATGGTCACAGCTGACCCATACTTTCACAGAACTGTTTTAACTGTTGCACTGAGAAACAAGATTTGTGGCATCAACAGTATCCTGATAACTTTTTCACTGGGCATCAGAAGAATATTGTTATTCAACTTACCAAAGCAAACGTCTCTTTGGAAAGCTACTTTCTTAATTAAAAATTTTTTACTACGGTCACACACTTACTACAAAATGACTAGCTTCATGTTCAGTATTATTGTATTCATCACAGAACCAATACAATAGCTTGTATGTGCTACAGATGTAATGTATGATACAGTTTGATTTACTGTACCTGATACCATGATATGACTTTCAACTTACGATAAATGATCATGAAATTAGACAAAATCAACAATATTTTATTGAGTTGTTCTTTTCCTGCAAATTTATAAACCACAGCAAGAGCGATTAACATTACACTAGTTATACTTTCTAATACATAATCAGCTGTCTTGTTTAAAAAAAATATTCAGTTCAGCATATGCTAAATAAATTTAACATGGAGTAAACTTCCATATGAAATGTGCATCCACTGTTTTGCAGTACAAGAAAATGATAGATTCATCAGAAAAGATACGAAAAAAAAAAGGTTGGAAGGTTACATGAGATTTGCTGTGTACACAACTATCCTGTAAAATTTAAGGTTATACCTGTAGCTCCCACAAGCAACTGTCCAGAGCCTTGCACTTTGATGGATCTGTTTCATCTAGTAAGTAAGGATCGCTGTCCAGTTCTGTAGTGGAAAAAGTAATCTGGACTGTAGATGTGTTAGGTTCATTCATACTTACAATATAATTCACAGAAAATGAGCAGTGATTCCCAACATTCAGCAAGTCTTTTATGAATATACAGTGCCCAACATACTGTTAATAGAGTGAAAGCAAAACATACTTAAAAGTGCCCAACATACTGTTGAAATTGTGAAAACAAATACTTACTTTACTACTGAAATGGTATTATGACTGATGCTTCAAATGTTCCCCCTGAAAAGTACATGTCTTAAACCATGTGTGGTACAAAGCATAAATTTCTAACTACCAGCCAGTGCCTTGTTTTTATCCAAGTAATAAGTAACTGAACAAGAAAATTTGTATCGATTTTACTGTATTAAACAGTACGCACCAGAGCTGGTCTGCAATGAGTAATCCTTCCCCATTACATATCTGAAAGTAAACTGTGAACAGAGCGTGCAACTGCTAATAATATTTAGTACCAAATAAATTAATAATTCTACATTAAAATCCCTGATAGTCCTTGCAACATGAAAGTGATAAGCTCACCAACATGGATTTCCAAATGGAAAGGAAGAGTGCAAAATAGCTTGCAATCTTTGCTTCAAAACAGAGATTTCCAGTGTCAGCAGTATTTTGCTGTAATTCTCACCTGCAGGTCCGTCAGTCCGATGCAGTAGCACTTCACAAGCTGGGTGTCGACTGATCAAGTTCAAGATGAATGGAATGGCAATGTGTGCACCTGATGTAGGCGCATGGAGACATATTCTTGCAAGGCGCTTTGCAAATGCTGCCACCAAGTAAGCAGGCAGGTGGCTGAGAAAGGAGTAAATTGCTACAAAACTTTCTGTTGAGTGTACGTCCAACAAGAAAAAAATGTTCATGAGGACTGAATACTCTTGTGTATCACAATCATCATACTGTACCCAATTTTAATTTACCTTACTGTATCAATGTCACAAACATGTGACTAAGCTATGCTATGAATTTACTTCTTCAGAAGGGTCTTGGGACTGAAAAGGTAATGAATCTGACGGGTCTATGGTAAAAAAAGTGTTAAAAGTCTGACACTTAGCAGCCTACAATGTCATAACAGGGACTGCAGGTCAGGAAGACACATACTTTTATTTCTAAACTGATGATTTCCGCACAAATAACTTTAACAAAGAAGTCGAATCTAAAAGCAACAACACTCATGTATAAATGAAGAGCAAATCTACTTTACTGACAACCAAGAATACTTACGTAGAGGTCAGGAAAGTGTCTGCTAGATGAAAAAATCGAGCCCGGTACTTCGCACTGAAGATCTGGGGCTCAAACATGGAATACAGTTTTGTGTAAAAGTCTGGGTAGTCTCTGAAAAAGACATGATGAATAAGCTAGTGAAGTTCTTAACAGTCAGTTGCAAACAATATCACAGATAGAAAAGTGGTCACCAGTCTTGACATACATTACTTTTTGGTGCAGCTTCTCAAAAGATATATTGATATAAGGAAAACAATTACAATATGTATCCTAAGGCAGTTTATTTAGACAGAGGTTTGACCTGGCATCTTCCAGTAAATAATAATAATTGATGATCTTACTGAAGCCAAGTTAATGCCTTATTTCATGTGTTTTCATTTCATTTAATTATATTGCTAAAAAAAAACAACAAAAAAACCAACAAACAACCATTAAGATATAATATACTCAAGACCTTCAGGGCCTATGACTCACAGGTTATACTGGTGCATCAGTATGAACAGGCCATGTAAGCTCATCAGACTGATAGCTCCTCCTAAAAATAAAAGCATAAGGTGTCTGCATAATAATATTGAAAAACAGCATTTATAAACTGTAACAATAATAGATAATGATGAGAGATAGCAATTATAACAATAACATATAGGAATAATTACAGGTAATATTTGTAATCGTAACAATGATGATAATGGCTGACCTTCTGCCATGCTAAATTGCGTAATTTGTGACATATACAAACAATATGTGACCCAACATATCATGTAACTCACCAATATTGAAAGACTCTGAAAGAAAGTCAGCAAGACGTAAGGGAGTCGACATTTTGTCCATGATGGTTGAAATGCCAGTGAGGATTTCTCTGTATAAGCTTATGGGCAGCTAAGGATGGAAGAAGAATTCAAATCCTTACCTATTTGCACAATGGTCCCTGTACCTCTTTGCAACTAATTGCCTACATGCAAACATTACAAACCAAATTTATCTGAAAATTATGTTTGTGACACCACAAATTTTCTAAGAGAATGGATCTTAATACATGCCACCATAGTCATTGTAATGATTTTTGACGAGATAGTAACAACAGATAAATTCTTCAAAGCATATTTCTTTTCTAAGGCACAATACTTAAAAATATAATGAAACATTTACTGTTTTATTGCGGTACAGCAAGGGTTGCTTGAGATGACTTACGTTTGTAATTTACATGCACTATAACCATGAACTGCAAATCACAATGATCTGACAAGACAAAGGGGGACAAACAATGAAGAAGTTATGGTGTGCATTTCATTTGGCATTGATTCCACTAATGCTGATTATGGTTTCCACGCCAGAGTTGATGAGTACAGCTTTGTATATCTTAAGCAAGGTAGATTGTATATTAAAACTACAGTATTTCAACTGGAAATTGAAAGGATGACTAAGCAATAGAATGAAAAAGACACCTTACCTTGTGTTTTAAAAATTCGCAAACCACTCCTGTGAGTTGTCGCTTTGACTTGTCATCTATGAGATGACATGCAAGGGAAAACAATTTACATGAAATATATTTTTTTAATGGGCTCTTAGAAAATAATTTAGAAAATGGCAGCCTCTGCATGTCCTTCAATACATTTTGACATGCTGGGCAGCTGGCTTTCAAAAGAGCAGAGATCACTTCAATATTAGGGCATTTCTAGTATACAGTAGAACGCCAATTGATAAAATATGCCTAGTGCATTGAAAAAGGATATTTATTATTGAGATATACTGTTTATCGAGGTCCACTTGTACATTTAAATAGTGTAATGAGTCTGTGCAAATGAAATTCATTCTTAACAACAGGGTATACTTGTTAAGTGAGTACTTAATATCAAGGTTCCACAGTATGTATAGGTCTCTCAACATGTCTTCAAAGAATAATTCTTTGTGACAGGCATGCACTTCAAAGAGAATCCATAATCGTGTTTGGTGATAAAAGAAAAAGTTGTTTTAATTTCATATTAGTGGGACACAGTATACATGCACATACTGCAGCACAAAATCACTTTGACTTAAGGAACTATTTAAACAGCTAGATGTCTCCACTGCTCCTCTGGTCTCGTTTGTATGTGACGTTGCATTATCACATTTCTGCAGCAAATGTCATATTAAATGTCTTTAAATCACAACTGAAGTCTTCACAAGCATGGTGATCCAAGACACAAGGTCAAATGAATACACACAGTTCATGACTAACAGGAGACTGACAAACTGAAATCATCAATATGCCTCAGGACTTGAAATAGGGGAAATTATATACATGGGCAGTAACCTACCAAGTTCATGGTATGCAAGCTGCTTGATCAATCTCCAAGTATTGAAGAGGGTTTTATCTGCTGGGTGCTGAAAACAGAGAAAATCAAGTCTTTTGATGATAAATCTATGACTGTTAAATAGGAATCACACAAATCACCACAATAATCTGAGCGCTATACACTGCTATTTTTCTTAAAGGTTGATGATTCAAAATACTCAAGAGAGTGGAGAACAAAGAAATGAAACCCAGACGGGCTCAAATGAAAATAAAAGACTATCTTACAATAAGACCCGTAGAACATGTAGAAAATCGTTTTACTTGCTACTCCTTTTAAGTAATGTATAACAGAAAACATGTCTTGGATAAATTTATAACAAAGAAAAAAAAAACTTTTTAAGAAGGATAACATTAATTTTCATCACCTGCATATTGCAGATGATGATGCTTAGAGTTGCATCTAAGGAGTCTGTCAAAATGACACCAGTTTGTTCAGAATTTTCTCAGTTCTGATGAAGAACTGAAATTCATCTATGAGCTCAAATGTTTTAGGATGTGAACAAAATATGAGAAATTAAGGCTGGTTCAAACTGATGAAAAGACTGCATGTGACCTGCATTACTCTAAATCTCATTTTGTATTGTGACACTGTATATCAGCATGGATATTAAAATGTCACTCGATACAAAGTGTATGAGCGAACTGAATTTCATAGCTTGCAAAATTTCTTTTGAACACCACCTACACACACATCATCTGGTTCTATTTCCTGTTAAAAAATGTTCAAAAAAAAAATAAAAAATTAAGAATGAAGTTTACATACCTGACCCATGAACTTCAGATTCTTTTTGACATGCGACAGGCACATAGAACTAATTTGAGGACTCTCTTCCTCCCAAGCTGCTAGCACAGAGGGAAGAAGTTTAATCAGCTCTGCCTGGTCATGATCACTGCTCAGGAGCTGGGATACAATATCCTATGAGAAATATGTTAAATGGCTGTTCTAGTGTGATACAGAAAAATGAAATACAGTAACTGATTTGGAAAATGCATGAGGACTTTCAAACAGGAGATGGAATAAGTTCAACCTTGTGATTCTTTACATCATATGGTTAGGTTTCTCAATGCTTATGAATCACAAGTAGAAATACTGATGGTAAAATATTACATGGTGCAAATTAAATGTAATGTAAATCAGGTTTTCAGTTGAAAACCTACTGGACTACCGATGCAGTTTGAGAATGCACTGCAATTAAGAGTTTATGCTTTCAACTGAGTTCTTCCTCTTGCAGTTTAAGAGCCAGTTTAAAGTATTCAATGAACATATTCCTGGTAATTTACCTCAATTAACTTGTCACTAAATCCATGAGGAGAGTCTTTTCCTTCTGCCTGAAGGAAAGTGATGAGTGCTTCCAAAGCACATGTCTGCAGCAAAAGAGATAATAAAATCGTAAAGAACTTGAAATAATAGTGGATGTAGTAAAATTTTCAAACAGCAAATTTAAAGTAAGCAGAAGTATCATATCAGCTGCTTCGAAATTAAAACAGGCTAAACAAAGCACTTATGCAGAAAAACACTTGTGCTTCCAACAGTCAGTAATGTTTAAGGATGTAGATAAAACTAAGGTTAAAACCACAAAACAATCTTGTCTATCTGAATGTTTTGTGTTTTGTAAGAGGCTGAGTTTCTTTTAAATATTAATACAAATTTGTAATGATCTCTTACACCATTGCATACATGCGAAATCTCTCAGGCATTGCTTTCTTTCCTTTTTTTTGGAGCATACATGGTCAGGTATGTAAATTTTAGCAGATGTATAGAATATGAGCTACTTCTTCTTCCAGCATCCTTTCCCTGATGTAAAATGCTGTTCCTGATAATCTGTTCTGGATTATAGAAGCATTTCCTGAATCAGCATACTATCCAAGCTCTGTTTCTCTAAGTGTATGCTGCAATCACAGCAGAGAGTGTGTTCTCTGAAGAGTAAGCTTCAGGTATTTTTGAGCTATCTTTAAAAGTACTGACCTACCTGAACCTGAAAAGACTTATGAGAAAGGTGGTCACAGAGCACATCACAGGCTGTTGTATACTGCTCCTTCAGCCAGGAGGAGAATTGATCCTCTTTGCTGAGATCTGAAACACAGAAAGCAACACGTATTCACTAAGACAAATGAAACTCTCTTGCCCCCAATAATTCCCACAAACAATTACTGAAAAGAGTCTCTTCATCTTCTGATGGAAGTTTGGCTGAATGAGTGTACCTTAGCTTGATGATGTATCTAGGTAATTTAAACTAAAAGATTACTAAATAGTATGCTGTTGATACCGAACTTGTGGAGACAAAGAGCTCTGTACTGTAACTGGCTTTGAAGACAGTGAAAATCTTGCTTGTGTGTGCATATATGTTCACTTTTTTCCTACCTCTCTTTACATGCACTGCAGTTTGTATTGCTCAAATCAAGTGTTGCCTTCACAAAGGCTGTATCATTATATAAATTATATAAGATCTTTGCACAGGCACCTCTCGAAATGTGAGTGAGCTAAACAAACCAGGATATTTGATGTCAGGGCAGCCATTATCTGTATATGTCAGGGGTAAACCAAGCTTTTTCTAAAGACCTGATTTGAGCTAGATGACTCATCTGTGAAAATGCTTCAGCTGTACAAACTTACAACTTAGAATATATTTAATCTTCACAATTATAAAGATATATGAAGCTGGAAACTGTGGCATTTTACATGGAACTGTATTTAAGAGCTTTGAGCTTATCTCACTATTCTTGTTCAACTGCAGTAAATGAATGAAGATAGTTGAATGTCTTGTGGATGTTATGATAAAGATGAGGCACGGAGCTTGGCTACGGGCTTTTTGCTGAATTCGAGCCTCTACCAGTAGCAGCAGTTAGAAGTCAGAAATAGATGTCAGGAACGCAGTCGTATAGAGTGGATGACATCAAGGTTTATTTATATGTAGGCAGTGCAGATATGTTCTGGCAGGCAGCAGTCACAGCATCCAGCCAGCCTTGTGGGAGAATGTATGAAGAGCCTCGCAGGAGTTGTGGGCTCGACTGTGCTCAAGCGTAGATTCAGACTAAAACTCCCTCAAGGGAGAAATTGGTGTGAAATATAATAAGGTTATGCAGACATATCAGAGAGCTACTATGCCAGAGGCTTCTAGTCTTGGCTTTCGATGCGTTAATTTGGTATCGATGTGGGAAAAATGGACATGTGCTGGAAGGTTAATGGAGGCTGGCAGGACAGCTGTGCAAGTTACATTATCATGTCATACATCAAATTGTAGGGCAAAGCAAGATACACCGGTTATGCAAATCATCCCAAGACATGAGAAAATCGACAACTAGAAAATATGACTAAAAGGTGCTGAGAGGCGGCTCACCTACATCTATTTCATAACATTAAATGACAGTAACTCTATGACGGAACAACCGTTTGTCAAAAGTGATACTACAAATGATTGGTCTCAAATGGATGCTTAAGTGATATAAGTTTGATGAATATAGCTTTAAGTGGTTAATGACAAAATTAGAATTGAATGCAGGCATGAAACCACAAATTTATTACATAAAATGTATTGCAAACAGCTGTATAAAATGCTGGTGATGACAGTAGAGTAATCAAATAATATGAAATCTCTAAAACCATTATGAAGAAACTGAATAGGTTAAGGCCTGAGATGTGTTAAATGATTCTAAACAAACAAAAAGAATTTAGTAAGTTTTGTAATAGACTCACCAGCTTCTGCTCCAGTAGTTTTTCCAGTGTCAAGGAAGTGCTTTGATGAGATAAAATGGCTGAATACTTCTCCCAAGGCTTGACAACATGCACAGACCACATTATCATGTTCATTCTGCAGAGGAAGCAATAGAGCTGCAAATCAAATTTCATTAAATTTTCATTTCTCTTCTGTCTTCTTCACCTTCATCTCAGTCCTATCCTGTGTAAGCATTCCTTATGTCTGCTTAATAGGACAAAATAATGTTTTACAAAATATTGATACTGTAGATTTACCCACATAACCTAGCTGGGCAGACTGGTACTTTTTCTTTTCAGTTTATACTGTTTAATATGTACGGAGACTAGATCAAATAAACAAGACCATCCCTCCCTTCCCCCCACCAAAGCAAGCTCTGGGCCTGCATCGTTCCGATCCACCCTTCTCTACCTAATAAATCCCTATAGAGGAACACAATATTATTGTTGTCTGTCTAATGTACTGCTTTAGAACAAGTGATTATAATTATAGAGTTTTTACTAACAAGGATCGATGCCTGTTTGGAGATATATATACTTTATATTCAAACATGTCAAGCGCAGAGCAATCACTACTCAAACTTGATCCTTAGCAAGTAAACTCACGTGACATGGCAAAAAGACCTCCAGTAACTGATAAGCCTAAGGATAAGCAGCATATTATGTGTCATATGCAAGATAAACTTGGTAGTTTAAGATTACCTTTACTATCAATGGCCTGATATATCATAAGGTGTGACTGCTACGGGAACTTAAACTATGTTCTCTTTTTATCACATGGACACGGGTTTCTGGTTCATTTCAGTATGGACCCCAAAGATGTAGCTTTTTCGTTATAATTTTTTTTACATTTTGATTAAGTGGGAGGGAACGGGTGGGCTCCACAAAAGGGTATTCAAGATTTTGATATCATAAACACTTGTGATTTTCTATCAAATAAATGTGTGCCAACAATTTGTTACGCAGCCAACACTGACGATGAAAACTGCTGAAAAATGTTGCAGAAGTTAGAAATTATTACATTGATAAAATATTATGTAATCTAAAATACCTGAGATGTTTTAATTGTTACCTAATAGACCTTATGCACCACTACTGTTCCAGCTGATTTAATTTCAGTTACACCTATAGGAACTGGCAGATGTAAACATATAAATTTACCGCAATGGAGTTATAGCCCCAGTACATAAAATTGCCAAGAATCTCATTGCAAATAGCAAACATGCCATTTTGTTCACATTTTAGTCCCACCCTTTCCTTTTTGCTTGCTATGCCCATTGTCTGTGCTGTGACACACCGATTTTGACTTCCTCACTTACCATGTGGACCATATCTGAAAATGGTTGAAGTCCATTCATGGGATGGGACTATCTTATAAAATAGTTGGGTCTAAACTTGAAAATGGTATTTGGCCACAGTCATATCTAGGCCTACTCTCATTTGTTCAAATCATAACCACATCAGTACAAGCGTCCTCCTGGTGTAGCCTATATCCAGAATCCACACATACCTATTACCAGCCTTGAAGACAAAGTAGAAGGCTAGGCTACTGACTAGATCTGAACTTTGCGGACCAATGCATGAAAAGTGTCACTTTTTAAAATGCACTCACTGCACTGTTCATGCAGGTTGTTCCTGTACAGTCTGGTCCACAGTGTCTAGATCCAGTCTAGATGTCTGACTGGCGCTCTCTCAGGACAACACCGCTGTGGTAATAATATTATACAGTTCATTTAGTTTTAGACAAGATATCTGATATCAAATCGGTGCTATCATGAGAGAAGGCCGTCTGACTCTAGTCAAGACTCCAAGAGTGACGAACCAAAGGAGATTTGGGTCTATCCACGTCTAGATTCTCTCTAACTCAGTCAAAGGAGGAATTCTATATGTGTGCCGGAAAGATTTCTGCATGCAACACACTGAACCAACAACATACCCTAACCCTAACGGCTTTCTCTAACAACGCACTGATTTAGTCGAAATATCAATCTAGTCCATGACCTGTCTATGACTAAATGAACTGTATCATTATCATTGCGGTGTTGTCCTTCGACATAGCCGGCCTAACCCAGGGTCAAGGACTCAGTCAGGCCAGGGTTAGGCCTTAGTTAGAGTCTAGAGTTAGGGTAGGATTAGTTAGGGTATGTTGTTAATTCGGTGTGTTGCATTTGGAAACCTTTCTGGCACACATATGGAATTCCTCCCCAGTCAGGTATAGACTTCTAAATATAGTCTAGACTACACTCAAAAACCAAGAGTGACGAACCAAGGGAGACTTGTATCTGTCTACTTCAACAGTCAAGCAAGACTAGATTTAAGTTTTAAGTTGAAAGAGTGACTGGACTAGCCCAGACGTACGATTTCATTTCCCTTGAAAAAAGTAACTGCAATTTATGTACGGTTGTTTTACTACTAAGACGAAACGTCTACCTGGCTATATTTCAGCAGGTCTAGGAGCAGATTAGCATTCTTATTATCTTTCAGTATCCGTTTAGCTTTGCCTCTCACTTTCTTCACCACTGATGAACTTTTATCGGTAGCCATGCTGCTTCCGGTTTGAGAGTTGAAGGAAACTTTCTAATAATAGTCCACCAATGAAATCATAAAGATTTCACGACCCCAGCACGAGGGGCAGGATTTCTGCGCAGGCGCATCAGGAGCATTCGGAACGACGTTGTGAATGGTGGGAGAATTTTCGAGCGCTCATCGACTTATCATTTTGCAGTTTTTGATACTTTTTCATCATACACTAAGTGCTCATCGGGTCAAAATGTTTAGCTAAGCATCTGGTTCGGTTGGAATTGGGCTTTTTGGCCACGATGGAGGACGAATGTGAGAGAAATTTGTAAAAAACTTGGGTAAGTTCACCAAAATTTGTAAGAATCAACATGGCGGCCTATGCAAAGTGCCGTTTCAATGCGCAAACTGTGTGCGCATGAGGAGAACGCGAGGGATAGGCTTACGCTGTCAGCACGAGGGTAGTTCATGCCGACACAATAAAGAAACAAGCCTACACTTTCATTTAAATTGACATCGTCGAACACATCAGCAATGCACATTGCAGTTAATATTTTTGTACAGGAATATTAGATTGGGAATAGATCTAGATATGTAACCTTGTTGTATGACGCGCCAAGACCTGGCTGTTTGCATGGCAGATTTCTTGAACAGGTAGTCTCTTGGCTAGCCTGAAAGAGTCTTTTCATTCGTCTGGGCGGGTAAGGCAGAGGTATGCCTCATGTAGTCGGATTTAGAATTAAGTCAAGATCTGTATACTGGTAAAATTGTCAATGATATCTGAATGCTGTATAAATGTGGAAAAAGAAAAAAAAGGGGCATAATCCTGGAATAGCACCGATTCGGTATCGATATTGAACTGCGATTCGGTATCGATATTGAACTGCGATTCGACATCGATATTGAACTGCGCGCAAAGTTATTTTTTCCCCTTCTTTGATACCAGGGCACTTCTCTCGCGCCAGCAACTCGCTTAGCGATCATGGCTCTCCCCGCCCTACGCACTGTCATTCATTGTAAACACCGCACGGTTCTCCCCGCCCCACAGACTGTCACTCAATGATAGTACCGCCTTTTCTCAGCTGTTTTCACGATCTGCCATCACTTCTCTCATGCATCTTTCGGATTTTCTTATTTCTTTCGGGTATTACATAATGGCTGAATTCAGCAGAAGGAGACAGATATTTGAACTCTGGAGGGATATCCAAGATATTATTGGGAATGCTAATCAGTGGCCCCGAAAAATACGAGCCTTGTTCTGGACTAACGGAATCAGGCACTGGGACAGAATTTTATTAGCTGCTTTCCTGTTTATCAACGGATTGGATCCAGTCATGTTTATGGAGTGGGTGCGCTTAAAAAAACTTATGCAGAGACAAAAGTGGAGAAACTCACTTTAAAAATTTATTCAAATAATTTAAAGAAGGACGTTATGCCCGTTCATTATACGCATGGAATAATTCAGCTCATCGGTATGAGTACCTCGACGGGACCCCCAAATATTATGGCCGTTTTCAACGGAAATAAAGGTAAGAGTTACGTCTTTCTCTCACTCTTTCAATATTAGTTCAGCTCAAGAAAAGGGCCGCTGAGGCGGTGGACATCTGAAGGTAAGTGTTGCTGGCTGTCTCTTGGGTAGATGCAGTTCATTTAGTCATTTGTTTACTCACAAGATCGGTCCTACGCCCCGAGTATCCCGTGTTGCTGTTATAGAATCTTAGTCCGATTACGGAGGAAGACTATGCTAATGTCAGTGTGAATCGCCATTCGGAACCTTCCTCTCCCGATAGCTTTAACGGTTCCCTCCCGCCTTCATCTCCGCCTCAGCCTGAATCCCCTTTACCGGGCTCAAGTTCAGCGCATGTCAGTGAAAGCCCCGCAAGGCCTAGGCCTACGACTTCCCCTCTTCACGCACTAGCATCCGCGGCAGGCCCGACAACTTCGACTCCAGCTAAGAGGAAAAAGTCCAACCCCCTTCCTCCACCATCTTCCACGCTGACTTCTGTGCCAGGGCCAAGCTTTGCAACAAGCCACAACCCACCTCCCTCACCTCCAATCAGACCGCCGCCGAGCAAACAGACACTACCTTCCAATCTGCGCCTCGCGAAGAAGAAAGCACGAAAAACACCACAAAAGCTATCTCATCCCCCTGGATTTGTTCCCTTGCCTACGAAAAACTATCACGAAAGGGTATCTAACCTTCCTGAGGATCCTGACTTTCAGTAATATGGTGAGTTGTGTTCATTTGTTACCTTCTACATTTCATTTAGTCTTATGTCAATAATATACTCCCGGGACGGGACCGCCGCATTTTGTCGCCTAAACTTTCTCTACTCAGGTGAGTTGCGTTCGTCTTTTTGTCTCTACATTTCATTTAGTCTCATGCTTATATGTACTCCTGGAACAGCACCGACTGCCTGTAAATCACTAAGTTTTAACAAAGGCGTAAAGAACACATTTATCAAGATCGGTCCTGTCCCGGTAGTATATATATACTCCTGGCACAGGACCGCTTCCCTGAAATCCTAAAGAGTTTTACAAAGGCGAGAACAGTGCATTTCTCATGATCGGTCCTGTCCCAGGAGTATATTATATACTCCTGGCACAGCACCGCTGATTTTTCTCATATTTTGCCTCAACTTTTCACCCCCAAAAATATCCATGCCCCTTTTTTCTTTATTTAACCCCAAAAGGAAACCCTTTTCTCATTTCAGACACTAGGAGGTTCGAGTCATGCATTCATTAAATCTCATGCTTATATATACTCCTGGAACAGCACCGCCAACTTCGCGCATATTTCGCCTCAACTTTTCACCCCCAAAAATCCAAGCCCCTTTTTTCTTTATTTATCCCCAAAAGGAAACCCTTTTCTCTTGTCAGACACTAAGGATTGCGGGCCATGCATTTCATTTAGTGTCATGCTTATATATACTCCTGGCACAGCACCGACTGCCTGAAAATCACTGAGTTTTTACAAAGGCATAAAGAGCACATTTATCAAGATCGGTCCTGTGCCGGTAGTATAATATATACTCCTGGGACAGTACCGACTGCTTGAAAACCTATAGTTTTACAAAGGCGAGAACACTACATTTTCTCATGATCGGTCCTATTCCAGGACTATAATATAGACACTAGAATTGGAGAGAGCGGGCACACTGACGAAATGAACTGCAGTCTACGCGCCACTGAATCCGATCGATAAAGCCACGCGAGCCAGATGTGAGCACACATCACTGTCGCACGCTCAGTGGGTTCGCGGTGGTGACGGTGACTCGAGACGTGAATACTGGAATCGAAATTATATATCGATACCAAATATAAATGATATCGATACCAAATATTATTGGTATCGACTAAATCGGTGCTATTCCAGGATTATGCCAAAAAAGGATGCATGTCACTATCACTATCAGCAGTACTAGAGCTAAGCTAGTCTAGTAGAATAGTAACTTGAGCATACACTTCGCAATAATTTCAATATGAATAATCAATAAATAGTCTAAAACTAAAACACTAAAAGCAAGTCCTCAAATTTCTGTTTCATGGCCATCATAGCCATCTAATATGCCATAAGCTCATAGGATTGATAAGAAAAGGCCGTGGGCGTGGGGTCATCTTGTTCACCTATCCTTTCATTTTACTCTGTTGTAGCTGTAAGAGTTCTCAATTTCATACAACCTGTCCTGTGGCACAAAATGTATAAAAATGAAAAAAACAAATTTGTTTTTATCTTGGAGGGGGAAGGGAGATGGAAAGGGGGGG